>VYXC01000684.1:93396-171453 GCA_013397175.1 Platysteira castanea
TAATATACTTATTCTAAGAAAAAGACGAACACCCAAACCTGAAAACTGTGATCACACTAGGGTTCCATTACAGGGATATTTTTCAAATATACAGCTATTTAAAGCACAGAAATTGTCACAGATCTAAAAAGACTTTTTCTTGCCTTCACTACTCCTAGTTCCAGTTTACATGAATTTGACCGACAAGCCTTAAGAACTACTTTTTTATGATAAAAATTATTTATTTTTATTTTTATCAAGTTCTGAAAGACAGGTACATTCTTTGATCAGAACTTTTTGAAATTTTTGGTCTTAAGAAGACCCTCAATATTAGCAATTTCAGCCCAAATAATTCAATCTTTGAAAATTGTTAAGTAACCCAAGCCAGGGTCAAAAAATGATACATTTCAAACTCTCTTAACAGGCAATGTTACCAGCCACTACTATAATTTTGTGAGATAGGATTTGAAGCTGAGGTTTTCCCTAGAACCACTGTGATGAACAAGCATGTCTGAGAAGAGGAAACAGAAATTACAATGGTTTCCTTGCTGGAACTCATCCATTCACAATAATTTATGCTTTACCCTTGATTTCATCCAGTGATATCAGCCTTCCATCAGTCCTATCCACCACAGCTTGAAAAATCCTGTTTCAAGTGAATCCCATTCAAACCCAAATGGCGAGGCCAGGTGTTCGCCTTAAGAGCAGTAGCTTTAGAATTCCCAACTTGTCCTTTCAGAAAGCCCTACAGAAAACAGACCAATTATTATTGTTGTTGTTATTATTATTCAAAAAGCAGTTCTGAGAAATACTTTAAATAACAGAGGAAAGCAAAAATGCTAATCCTCTTACATAACACAAATCCCAGATGGCCTTGTGTGGAGGGGAGGAAGATGCCATAATAGCAGTCACCATTACCAGCTGAGCTTGGTGACAAATGCTAAAACGATGCAAGTGCTTGTTCTCAATCACGAACTTCAGTAAGGTTTTTCTTGTCATATTTCTCACAGAAATAATTACAAATAAAAAGAAAGTCGCGTGCAAACAAAAACTAATCTTCACTGCAAGTGTACAGCTCATTCTGAATAATACCTTAAGCAAAGCTGTTGCAGTCTCCCCATTTACAGTTCTCCTCCTTATATAGAGAAAATTGCCACAGTAGCACCGGTGTCCTGTAGTTCTCAATTCCTAATCTATAAAATATTCCAATAGTAGCACCAATTAGTAGTGATACCTATACTAGTCCCACTGCCTAATGCATCACAGACTGCTTCTACATTAGTGTAGAAACAGCTTTCTTTCTCTGGCCCTGAATTGTTTCAGATTTAAGGCTGGTCTATGTGACATAAAGAGTGCACAGCTGCCCATATCCCCAAGCATTTTGTCACGGGGATAACCTTGTAGTTAAGGATGACAGGGCTGCAGCAGAAGGTTGAGGAGGTACTAATCTGCCAGGAGGCACCATTTACTTTAATAAAACATCCTGAGATCCTGCACAGAAATGCTGACTTAGCAAATCCACTGTTCAGGAACAGAAACATTTCTATGAAATAATCTCATCCTCCAGTTTCACTGGTCTGTGTTCAGAGTGTGTGAGGAACTGGTTTTGCTCAGACCTTGTCAGCTCTCAGAGTAATATCACCACAAACCAGGCACCAAACAAAAGTAGAACTCGTATATGATGTTACAAACAAATTCAGGGACAATCTGAGTTCAACATGAGAAGCCTCCTTATCTACCTCTCAGACCCTCTCCCTTTCTCATAATTGTGAAACCACTGTTTCCTGTCCTTTTCCTGGGGATTCATGAGAATGACAGAAATTTAACCTGTTGCACTTCCTCAGACACAGGTGCTGCTGTAAAACAGCACTTGTTGCAGATGTCAGTATTCCCAGAGCGCCAGAGGAGCTACTACCCCACAAGGCAGCGAGGGTCAGAAGCTGCCCCAGGAACAGTTTCACAGCTCTCCTCCACCTTGGAAATATCTATTCAGTGTCTTACTCCATACCCACTTCATCTCTGCCATTGCAGAGGTAAATGTGCTAAGAGGTGCTAAGCAATCTGCACTAGGGACAGAAAAAGCCTAATCATCAGTGGAGGCTGAACCCTCTTATTCTTTGCTCTTTCCTACAGCAACCATGAATATCAGGGGATGCCAGTCTTCCAGTTATGGTGTTGGTCTGCATCTACCCACATGCAGAGAATGATTTATTAAAATATGTGCCCAAGAATTGTATCAGTACCAGTGGAGAAAACGTCTGAGAAAGCAGTCTCACTACTTCATGATTCTTGTCTTGTAGAAATGAGCTGTTCTTAAAATTAAATCACATTTTCTCACCTTCCCATTCCTTTGTCTGCCCATTAAAAAAATCATGAATCAAATGCTGCCAAGCGCCAAGGCAGAAGGACAACTTAGGGACAGAGCAACACACTTATTCAGTTAAGGTACACAGACTACAGCCTTTTTGCTGCTCTTCTCTTGTCTGCTAGTCTTCTACATCTCTTCTCGTTTCTGCAAATAAACACAATGTAGTACATCTGGTTGGGAACAGATTCCTTCAAGGGCTCAGCAGGATGATGGCAGCAGGCTCCTTCATCTAACCCCACTGAGGTGCTATTCAGCCACGAGGATGACTTTAAGAAGAAAGATCATAATCAGAAAGGAAACAGTGAAGTCTCCCTCATTTTTCTGAAAAGCCCAGAAAAGGCTTATGTTCAGCTTTACTTCATCTTCCCCTGTAGAGCAATAATTTATTCAAACTACAGTTTAAATGTCTCCTCAAAGAGTTAACTTATTAAAAACGATCATGAAAGAAAATGCCTGTTTATACTGAAATTATAGAGAAGTCTCTTGTCTTTATCAAGTCTCAAGTGTATTTGCACTTAAAAGCTTCCCCCCACCCCCCTTTGCCAACTAGAAACAATAGTGCAGGTGCATTGCCCTTCAGTGAACAATGTATTTATCCTGGGAGGCAGGAAGTTGGTTTCACACCTGTTTCTTCTTTTTATTTGTTCTTGGCCTGGCTAATTTGCCGAATGTCATGATTGGTACAGCTGAGGCTGTCAGAAAGAATTACCACTTTGTAACATGACGGCCTAATTCTGGCAGTTCAGATTTTACAATGATTTGCCTTTTGTTCTTTCTTTCAGTAGTGGTCTGTTTTCTATACTGCATATAAACGGAATCTGATCAGTAGTAACAGAAAATGTAAGAATAAAATAGGCTGCTTTATTAGATGACTGTCCTTTTTGGATATTATATTATAAATGTTCTAAAGACAATGAGGTTTAAATCACTGATATGATAAAAAAGTGTCATGCCATGGGCTGAAATAAATATAACTTTACAAGAATTCATGACCTAGACTTGGAAATTTTTTTTTGTCAGAATTCAAAGACTACTGAAAATTGAGAGGTACCCTGTTGTCACATGAATATTAAAGGAGCAGGAAGATGTAGTGGATATTTCTTGCCCACATATTCATTTAGGTTTTGACTTTATGATCAGTGCTTTATTTTTTTAATCTAAATCTAAGTGGGCACTTTCAGAAACAGTATTATCCTACTGATGATATTTAAACTGCAGCTGAGATCTTATCTATGAGTGAGTCAGCTCAATATAAGAAAGAACAATTATGTAGTTAATGCATAAATTTATGCAATTAATTTTGATTTGATTTAAACATTTTAAGAGTGATATATCTGTCTTAACGTCCTATCCCAACAAGGACACCGCTTTCTGGCTTTTCTGTTTACGTGTGTACTGCAGACCTTTGAGAACTTCCACTATGTCCCAACATGTCCATCTTTCACAGAGCGTGAGTCATCTGCAGGCGCAGCACCCACCCCCCCCCCAACTCTTCCAGATTTCACCACCCTGGACTCATCCACAACACAGGTGGCACCTGCACCAGTAAGCACTCATTCTAATCTTGTGGCAGCAAAAATTGATTAGCTACATCTTGGAAGGATGGGGATCAAGAGAGAGGGAGCAGGATAAGGTCATGGCAGGATCACTAAGATGTAGCCTTTTCTCATAAGTCAAAATGCTGTGACCAGAATGAATGTGAGAGATTTCTCAGCTCCTCTATAGTACAGAAGCACATTTTAAACACTGCAGGACACTGGTACCCAGATCAAGCCATCTTTTATAAATTTGAAGGGGACGTATATCGTGAGCACTCACACATGAAGCCACATCTTCCCATAGATACATATGCACATAGAGGGTTGCTGATTTCATGCTGAATGGCCACCTAGACAGCCCTTTGCCAGGCAAGGGTGACAGATCTAGAGAAGAAGAAGGCTATTTTCTGGATCCTTCCTTCAGAGGATCATTAGCTTCACTAATGCAGCTACATCAGACATTTAGAGATGGGGCTTTACAATTCCAAGTTAGCAAATCTTGTCTTGCTTTCATTATCAAGGAGCTTCTGCAAGGCTGTTCTCCATCTGCTTCATCCTTGACAAGATTTATGACAACTCAGGAATCATTGCCATGTCCCATAAGAATACCATATCCAGCCACTCCAAGACTATCAAAAGAACAGACTTCCCCCGCAGTCTTCCATTGAATCTCTCCAGTTTTATAATAATCATACAGTGATGCTTCCTCACTGTAGGCCAGCTGCATACATTGTCTTCACCAGTCATGCTCATATTGCCAATCTATTTCAAATCTTTGGCACTGTCCTCCTTTTGTGACTAACAAGGATCAACATAACTTCTTATGTGAAGGAAAATACCAATATCTGCATCTGAAGCCAACCTTACAATCCAAACCAAGAATTTTTGCTTGCTGCTTATGACGTTTTGACCATTTCACTCCTAGACAGTGTGCACCAATAATTTCAGGTTCTGACAGACATTTGTCACTGTGCATTTGGTTGGCTTAAGACCTTGTCAGTGAAAAGAGTTCACTGCTTGTGTGGAAAACATCATCTAGATGCTTTCTACACACTTGATACAAGGAGAATGGGGCCAGTAAGACCATACAGGCCAGAGGATTCCTACACAGTCCAGTGGCAAGTTTGTGTATAGTCTATACTAACAGTTTTCTAGACTGCCAAGGGTGTGTACATATATATTGGATTCACCATGTATTCCTCAACTATCCTTAAACAGCATGGCTTATGAGAGAGTAGCAGATTCTGGATTACCCTTTTTCCTGTCCTGCCCATATCCTTCTTTCTACTTTAGAAAGTTTTTGTATAGACTTTCCCTCCATCATTTTTCCCCTCTGCAAACAATGATTCCTTTCCCTCATTAATATAAATTGACATCATTTCTGGATTGCCCTATCACCTCACACTTAAAATACCTAACATCAATTTGTACTTAGTCTCTTCTTGTTTCTTCACAAACAACAGCAAAGAAATAGAACTCAGAGTTCCTCTTTCCTTTCCTTTCCCTCTCTTTCCTCCACTTTCATAGAACACAGTATATCATACATCAGCCACAGAAACATATACCAACACTCACAAATTGAGAACGTTAGAAAAATGAGAAAGAATAATTTCTAATACCCATTTTTCTCTCCCTGGCCAAGCATTCTCCAGTCACTGAGTTAAAGCTCTTCTCCTGGAAGAAGGCAGTGAAAAACAGGATCAGTACTGGGTGAACAGCTTTCCTCCACAAAGGAATAGTGAGTGGTCCCCCTGCCCAGTGAAGAGTAAACTAATTTTTTCTACCTGGGACAGTCAAGAGAGCTGCCAAGTGCCAACAAATGCAAAACTTTCTTGTCATCATCCAAAGAAAAAATATTTTAAAGTTGTCAAGTAGTTACACTGTTTGCTGTTTGTACAGCTGAAATGTATTGGCCCCACAGAGAGAAACTGCTGGCCACAGGGAGATCCTAGGTCAGCAGCCTGTACTGGAGACTGCCCAGCTGCACTCACCTCTTCTCAAAGGACAAGCTTGCAGACCGATCTGTCCTCCTGAAATGAATTCAGGAGAGGAGCACTCTAGTCACAGTCTTTAGCTAACATCCCTTACTGTAGTCTTGTTAGCCACAGTCATAATTTATTTGGGTCATTTAGAACAGATTAAGTGCACACAGAAGTCCTTTTTAGGCCACAGATGGAGGAGACAGATTACTAGAAGGAAGATAGACATCTGACAATCTAGTAAAAACACATCTCCATAAGAGAAGAGCAAGCAAGTGAATCTCCAAATTATTGGCTCCCTTTCCCTGTGCTTGAAGAAATGTCTTCTCCATAGTCTGAAGAGATAAAAAGGAAGAGAAAAACGCACATTAAAAACCCCAAAAGAGCCTAGGAATCCCAGTTTGCCCTAGGTGAAAAAAAACATCCCTTATTCCTTCTAACCTTTCTTAGAAAAGTAATGCAAACTGAAGAAAATGCTATAAATTTTCAGTCCCACCTACTGGAATAATTTCCAGAAACTTTTCTCCTGTCTGCTCCAGTGGCAGAACAGCTGTATGTGGGTACCTGTTGGTGACATTGAGGGCACTGTGTCGATACTTCTGCTCTATGCTCAGCAGGTCCAATCTACCACCTTGGTTTAGACACAGCACAAAGCCCCAAGTGAACTGGCTCCCTCGATGGCCACCAGTGCAGAACTGCCTGCCACCAAGGCAGGGGAGCTGAGGCACAAGTGTAGAGTCATGAAAATCTGGCAGTCTTATTCAAAGAGTCATTCACCATCAAAGATCTGTTTTACCACTGGTGTACCTCTCTCCATACATAATGAGAGTACTAAAACAAGATTGGGTATTCCTCATGCAATTGTTGTCCATCACTCTTCCCACCCTTGTCTTTCATGATTTGGATTTTGTTATCCCAGGACTTCCCAATGACAGACAGGCCTTGACAATGTAAAAATGTTTATCTGCTCTCTGATCCATTGCTGGAGCATAGCAACAAGATGCTCCTACACTGCCAGAACTGAAGATATTGGCTACTGAAGTGCTTACTTTTTCTCAGAAGTAAGATTTTGGAAAATTGCAATAATAAAGCCTGTTAAATTATGCTAAAAATGGAGAACCTCGTAGAATTTCAGTACAAAACTTAGTCCATGAAAAAAACTTAAGTAAACTTAGCCTGAGACCCCACAAATGCTTTCATGATGTTCATCTTATATGGAAAAATTGAAGATAAGTGAATAAAAATTACCATCCCAGAGATTCATAGGATGTTGAATACTAAAGTGATAAAGGAGCTGGTGTTCTATGTTCTATATCTTAAATTCTTGTTTACAAAGAACTGTCATCTGGACACTCCAGCAGAGGGCTGGATAGCAAAAAAACTGCTTAATAGAAAAAGGTGTACTGATATTAAAACCTTTTGAGGTCGCTTTTGCTCATGGGTTGTCACAAAGAAATCTATAGAAATAAAAATCCTTTAAAATAATTTTATTTCAGAATTCTATTTTAAAGAATAAACTAAGATAATTGAAGCAGATTATTTTGAAAAAAACAAGGTTGAGAATCTGATTGACTGAATACAAGAAGGGAGGATTCAAACTCTTCTGGAAGAGCCATTAATACTAATCTGAACTGGTGAAATTAATCCTGTGAGTCATTCCCAAGGAAACAATTAACTGATTGCAAATTATTAAAAATTACTAAAGTCCAGGGATTAGTTTAAGATAATTCTTGTATTCCATACGTATTAGTGCCTCAAAAAACACAATGGGTAAACACTTGTTTATTTAATGGAAAATGGCATTTAAATCAGCAGAGATACAGTGAATTTAGGGCCAGAGGGTACTGTTTTGATCCTGCAGTTAAACTTCTATAAAGCCAAACAAAAAATATAAAATTTCTGTTGTGAGAGAAGTGTTCTTTGACTGTACATATTTTATTTAGAGACCTATATATTATTTAACTGTCAAAATAATTCTTCATGGCAAAAATTATTTTTAATTATATCCCATTTCTTTCTAAACGAAATAATAAATTAAGATCTGCAAGTATCTGGTGACTTTGAGCTGTTAAATAATAAAAGATACTACACCTTCTAAGGAAAAGGGTTAAAACCAAAAAGGTTTGGATAAAAAGTTCACGGACTTAAGTTTTTCATGTGTAAGTTCTTTCTGTGTAGCTCAGTGCTGACACGAGCTCAGTGGGGCTTATCCATTTGCTTTTATCCTACATGGCAGGCTGTAGCACCATGCAGGTTTATATACTAAATTTGAGATTTGCCTTTCACAGTTCTCTCTCCTGAAATCATGAAGAGCTTCTGTCACTCACCATAAAGGAGTGCAGAGAAACCCTTCTCTTATCTTGCGGCCCCGTGTTATGGCCACTAATTGTAGAGCATTACCATTTCAATTTCACAATACCAGTTGCAAGTTTGCTACCTCTGATTCTGGAAACCACTGAGCCATACTAAACAACAAGAATGAGAGGGCTTATCCTGTGGTTTACCTTCACCTGTATTTTTGCTCCTGTTCAGATACAATGAGTCCTAAGATCAGACTGACCACGCTGTTTTGACAAGGAGAGGTGTCTGTTCTCAAACCCTGTTTGACAGCTTTTCCACACAATTTCTGCGCGTTGTCTTCTGAAGTACCTTAAAAATTCTGGTGGTAATGTGTAGGCAAGACACTCTTGAGAAATAATTAAGATGTGTGCAAAGGGGAGGATTTAGATAGCTTTCTTATTTGTTTGGTGAAAGAGGAGTTTTTATCCAGTGCATACTTTCTCTCCAGGAGAACTGACATGGGACTACCTTTACCTCAGTTGTGCAGTTTCTGTCTCAAGTGGTTTAGAACCTAACTCCTGCAGACTGCATCTATACCCCTTTGACCCCTTTGATGTCCGTGCATCATGTTTCTCTTCTCACTGAAGATCTGCAGATTTGATATGCTTCTGGCTGAATGCAGAGGCTCAGCTCTGTGGTAGATCTGTGCATATCAACGCCATTTCTGAAGAGGAGAGGAGTAAACAGTGATGTTCATACGCAGAAGAATGGAGGATCAGATAAACAGCATACGTTCAATTGCTCACAGGGCTGTCATACAGAGCTGAAGATGACACATTATTTGTTTTGAATTCTCAGAGTCAGGAGCTCTCTTTCTGACTAAGCCCTACCTAAGCTTCCTGTTCGTCATGCTTACTCCCTTTGTAAAATCTACTCATAATACCTAAGAGGAGAAAAGTGTTAAAGCTGAGAATACAGCCTTTTTTTTAAATGAAGTGTATAAAACCAGAATATGTTTTCTCACCTGTCTGTCAATAATTGTTATTTAAATGCATTCAGCTTACATGTAAAGAAACATTACTTCCAACTATTATGTCTACAAACTCCAGCTGGATTTGGAAGATCATTGCCATTTGTACCCTATCTATATTTATGAGTGATTCAGAGCTCCAATGAGCCCCTTGGATACAATCGAGTTTTTTTTGATAAAGAGATGAGATTTTCCACAGCTTTCCATAGACTTCTGCAAATATAATTGAATGGAACTTCGGAGACAGTTCAGCTGAGCTGTTGCGCAAGAATTCCTCTCCATTTTAGGCATATTGTCTTGCCAACGCTAAGACAATGGTACACTGTTTGAAATGTATGTGTTATCCTATCAGTGAATCTAGAAGATTAAAACAGTTAAACTGAAGCTGATAAAATTACATTGCTCCACACCACCCGGAAAGGTGGATCACAGTTTTCACTAACTCTAACCACCAGCAAGCAAAATTTCTAGTGTGTTATAACTGATGCAGAACATCATTTCATGACGTTAAAAAGAAACCTGGCTTCTTCTTCATGTTGGGGTCTTTTTTTGCATGCTGATGGATTTCCTTACATTTACCATTCTTCTAATTTTGTGAAAAAACAGAAACATTTTGTAATTTTTAATTTAAAAAATCAGATATAAGGGAGCATCACAATGGTTCAACAAGGACTTTTACTGAATTTATTCTCAGCATATGAAGCCAGAGAGGTAACTCAATCTATCATGCTGAGATAACCATCTAAATAATCCAGCGCAGTACTGAAAGAGGTAAACAATTCTTGATAGCAGACAGGTGGTGCAAAACCATAGCAACAGAAGGTTTGGACAATGTGGTACAAATGCAAACAGAACTCTCCATATGTATTGTTTTGTCCTGTGCTTAATGTAAAATTGTACTTTAGCTCCAGAGTATTTCAAATTTAAATTAATTTGTTCACATTTGCTATGTCATCTCTTCATTCTTTGCACCTGTCTCCTTCTTGCCTTCTGGTTTTGGTCAACATTTGTTGATGAAGTGTTCTTCAGTCTCCAGCCATGACCAAACCTCAAACTGTGTACATATTTCCCTACAGAAAGTCCTACCCCTGCTTTTCCTCCTTTTCTCCCATCAGACTTTCCTGTGTACTGCCAGGGTGGGTGTGAGGCTCCTAGATTTTTATTCACATGCCCCATATAATCAACATAGAGTGAGAAGTGCCAACAAAGACTTCTAGAGGAAAATCTTGTCTTCCTCAGTTCATCTAGTGAACTGATGATCCGGCAGCTCTCAAAGTTATGTACTTTACACCAATTCTATCAGGATTTTAGGCAATTATGTCTAAAGGACTGTTTCATTAGAATTTTAAATTTTATATGCAAACTGTCTTAGGCTGCATTTACATAAGCATATTGGTTCAGAGCAGTTGTGCATTCTTGAAATAACTCTCTCAGTCATCCCCACTTATTGCACATTGGCTGAATTCACAGAAAGGTTTTGGTGTTTACAAACCAAATCCCTTCTGGAGCTGTGCTATAGTGCACACCAAATGGGCTGCTGCACTTCAGGGGGATATGGTAGTCTCAACCAACAATCAGTTCTTTAGTGAGCTCAGAAACATATTGATTGTAGGGGTGTTCACTCCAGAACACCATATTAAATCTAGACCAAAGTAAAATGCCCAAACTAAGTACAAAACAGATATAAAGATCTCATATTAGTTGCTTTAATCAATGTATTCTGAATTACATTGTTTTATGCGGATTTAGTCATATCTGTACACCAGTTGAACTCAGACTTTCCTGCCCCCATGTACCGTTTCACTACTTCTGCTTTTCTTCCATTGCTTCTACTTGGTGTGCACCTCCCTTGACATTACTTCTCCTGTAATAGCACTCTTTTATATTTTTCCTACACAGAATCTTTCCGTCTTAATAATTCAATACATTAGCAATTACCCAGCACATCTTTGACTAGCAGCAAAAGCAAATGTAGCTGTCTACAACTGAGCCATTGTCAAGGCTCTCCTCATAGTCAATAGAAAGAAATAGGCACTTTTAGGGTATAATTCACCTTAACCTACAGTAGACACTGAATATGGGTCAGATGAATCATGTCTCCAAAGTGCCTACTTCTCCTTAATGGCAATATAGAATGCCTAGTGTGACTAGATCAGATTTGGATCTCCACACTGCAGCCATCTATGATCTGATATTTTCCAGGCTGTCTTCTATCTTTTCTGGTTTGATTTTCATTTAATAGAGTGATGCAAAAGCCTGGTGATCTGGATGAAAGTAGATTAAACAAGGGCACATGCTTTTCCGGGGAGAAATAAGAGACTTGAACCCTGAGGAATCGGTTTCTGAACATGCTTCTGTGGTAGGAGAATCAGTGGGCTAGTTTCCAAGTGATGTATATGCTGGATGACATCTGCGTTAACTTCTTCTATCTGATTCAGATCAAAGGAAGAACAGCTCATGCTTGCTTTGTGTCAGTCTCAGATAAAGCAACAAGCAGTAGCATTTATATCCCACCTAGATTCAGTCCTGGCACCTTCCAAGACGAGCTGACTGTTCAACTGTGTGAATAGAAAGATAGATGAAATCAATTAAAGTAATCAGCAAACATTACAATAATCACTGAAAATCAGAGTATTCATCTCTTGAGGAAAAGGAATTACTTCAGATTTACCCACAGGGGATCCCGGGCACTATTTGAATGCAACTACGTGTCTGTCTTTGAAATGAGAATTGGGTAGAATATGGGGATTTGGTTTCACATGCAGATTGCATTTACAGGGCATGTTGAGTATTTAAGTATTTAATAACAAAGCAATTAGTTATTTACACAGAGGACAATAAGGCTCCTTTGGAAATATCCATCTCATTGCCATTAAAAGCAAATGAAGTGATTATGAACAGTGTAACCACACAATTAACTGATTAAATCCACACTCTTCTCTATACCAGACCTGCTTTTCAATACGACTTTTATGATTAAAAAAATAGGTTTGTACATGGTGACGCATACCTAAGCCTTCTGAGCATAAGTGAAATTTTTAATTAAAAATGTATGTTTCAAGATAAACAGCTTTCTCAAATATAGGATAATGAAAGAATATGAATGCTGACAGAGGTGTAGAACTCACAAAAATGGCTTTAGGGAGAGGGGGAGGTAATAAGATGCCAGACATTCCTTAAGTATTTGAATATTATAAAAATAATTTATTATAAAGATACTCCCTTTCTACAGATACAATGGTAATTTTGCTGCCAAACAAAAGATAGTCTACAAACTACAAATTATAGAAAGTAGAAAGGACAAAGCTGTTATGTTTCTCTTTCTTGGAGATTTGAAAATATTGTATTATACCTGCCCAAAATTCTTCAGAATGAAATAAATTAGAAGACCTATGATCACATGACAAGTAACTTGGACTGTAGGGTATTTTGCCTATAATGGAGGCCATGGAAGGAAATATGATGACTGGATTATGGAAGGGCCTCTCCTCCAGACACCAATTATGGTTTTGGCCAAACAGTAGAGTATTTAGGTTCTCAAGTTCCCTAGCGTAGTATCCATGCCATGCATTATTTTTTTTTTTTTTTGTTCAAATGTATTTTGGTGTGAATAACTGCAATTCATTTTCCTGAAAAAGGCATCTAAGGGGAAATATATTTTATGGGTTTTGCATAAAGGCAAAGAATTCAATTTTCAATATTTAAATACTCCCCCTCCCCCAATTTGTTAAATATTGTATTTCCCTACAAAATAGATATTGGCATATTGGTTATACAGAACGCTGCCTGGATATTGAAGGAGTCTCATTCATGCAATGAAATATTTATTACTTTCATGTCTTATTGTATGTTTTAGTACAGTTACCAATCTAAATAAAGGCACAGAGTTTTAAAGGTACTAAAAACTAGAAAGACACAAAACCTGTCAAGAGGAGGAATGAGAAACACATTCTAAGTCATCTGCAGAGAAAATAAAGTTTCAGAGGTAAGATCTTTTTCATTATGTATACTATATAATTGTATATATAGAGAAAAGTATAATAGAAAAGATTTTTTTTTACTCAGTGTAACAAAAAGGAGTCTTGTGATAGATTTTCATAAGAGCTTCAAGATTAATTAAATGCATTTCACAGAAAATAATCATCAAATCTAGCAAAGAAAGATGCAAGATATGAGAAAAACCTACTTTCTGACAATGCAGGATGTGTTTTGCTGGTTTACTTTTCATACATCACTCACTCTGTTCTAAATTTTACAAGCAGTGATGCTAGAGATTGCCTGAAACTTACAAGTTTGAAAAAAACCCCCAAAAATAGCTAATATCAAAATGTTTGAGATATTTGCCAAAAAAATAAAACAGTTCAGGCTTCCTCTGTATGGAAAGCAGGCCTGAATTCCCCAGCAAAGTGAAGTACATAAGTGGATTTTCAAAATGTGTGTCACGAGAATTGATATTGGTTGAGGAATGAGAGGTTTAGAAATATTCAGCTGAAGAGCAGTTAGTCTTGTTTTCTGATAAGCTGTCAGAAAACAGCTTTATATTTTGAGCTTGGATGGGCCTAATAGTTTAGTCACCATGTCAAGCACCAGTAAAACTTCATTCTGTCAGCAGTAGACTTAGAGTGTGCCACTACATTTTAAAATGAAGAGTTGGCGTGAACTCTGTAAACCATAACCTCAGGCTCTTCCTGGAACTGTGATACACCCACGCCACGCAGCCTTCACTGCATATCGTGTTAACACTCCTCCCCCATGCACGGCTGTTGTACTGTATGTGAACAGCAACAGTCAAATATAAGACTAAGAGCCAGCTGCACCCTATTATTCCGTTCACTTTCAGATTTGCATACTTACCAAATATTCCTTCAGTGGGATAGTCATTATTTCTAGTATTTTACTTAGCACCAGTACAGAATTTCTCACTAAAATAGGTTTTTATCAGAAAGGACATTTATTTCTTGAAAAGGCATTGGATCACCAATATATATTACTTCCAATGAATTTCCACTGAAGCACAAGGGAATTTGGCTTAGAATTTCAGAGACTGAAGTTTTAAGGCAGGTCCATCATGTACAGAGGTTTAAGTCCGGGAATGTCAGAACTTCCAAGGAACATTCATACAGAATTGAGAATCAGAATCTTAGAAGCCCCATGCTAAATTAAAAAAAAAAAAAAAAATCTGTTACTTGCATGTCTGTGAAAATGTAACCTTTTTTTTCTTTCTTTTTTTTTTTCCAAAAGTGTAGTAGGCTTGGGACCTCATTCTCTGCTTCAGCTTCAGGAATGCAAATCCTTTGTTTGCAAGACCTCTACTTCTAGACCAGGAAAAGATACATTTTCTGACTGGTGGGGCATAAACTGAAACCAAAAATGTTGTTAAAATCCCTCAGATTATACCCTGGAAGCAATGAAGTTTGCTAGATTACATAGTTCACTACACTACAGCAGTACTGTAAGTTACATTATAAAGTCAAGGTACTTCCTGTAGCAAAACAACTTTTCTTTTTCTTCTTTCATATATCAGAACAAAAAGAATCTGCAAATTCCTGAGATTTATCACTTTCAAGGCAGTGACATATCTTTCAGCACTGAGACCAGTGGTAGCCAGGGTTACTTTTACTTAGTTCCTTTCTTTTGGGGGACTGCTAAAGACACACAGTGACAGACTTGGGGGTCTCCTAAGCCATCAGCCTGGACACTACACCAGCTCTTAGAGCTACCATTGCAGCTGGTAGCATTCACAACAGAACTAATCACTGCCAGCTTATATCTGGTCAAACCCCACAGGACTGAATTTCACCACTAATATAGAGATTTTTTCCTTAGAAAGACATTAGAAAATAAAAGGGCTGGGGATAAGTGAAATTTAAAGGAAAGCAACAGCAATAAAAAAGTGAAACCATGAAGAATAAAAAGTGAGAGAAGAAGAGTAGGGGTAAGAGATAACAGGTCCCAGTGAAAAAATAAAATAGCACTGTTAAAAGATAAATCAGCTACCTGTGACTCCCTGATTGACAGGATAGTCACATCTATCCCTACAGATTATGCCTTACTTTTAAAAAATGGAGTTGAGCTTGATTAAGTTAATTGCTCCAGGGGCTGAAATGAATGAAGGATAGATGTGGCTTGAGAGAAGTAAAAGGATTCAGTATACTACAGCATATGCATAGAGGAGGGAAAGGGCAAGAAGAGACTCTGCAGTAGCATCTGTAAGGGATCATGCACTACACCAAGTGCTGTTAATGAGAAAGCTGCAGTCTCCCTTGACTCCTTGCAAAATCCAAACCAAACCCAGGAGGAATGTGGTAAAGGCATTGAGCTCTGTTGCATAGTCATTAGAATCACACCTTAATAATATCATTGTATCAAGACATCAGTTCTGCAAAATAGTGCAAGTAAATAGGACGTGATGGGACTTGTGAAATGGACTTCACTTTTGTCACAAACACACCAAGGAAACATTGTTCACCCTGAAGCAGTGTTGAAGGCCTGAAGTTTCAGTGTGATCAGATTTTTGTGAGTATGGCTCAAGACCTGTAGAACACTTTAGACACACATGCATGCATAACCACGTGCATGACACACTGCTGGGAATTACAGGGCCACAGGAAGCCAACTGCCTGCTTGGAGAATGGGAAACAAGTGTCACTAATAATACAAGAGGTCTCCTATGTGTGGGAGTGGCAGCTCACCAAACACAACCTCCAGAGGGAAGACCCAGGGAAGATGCCCAACCTGTCTGAATTACAGTGCCTCTAAGCCAAGAAGCTGTGACCAGCCTTTCCAGAGCAAGAGTCAGACTTCCACGGGCTGACTCATCTGAAGTTGTCTGCCCCTCCTCACTGACTGCAGAGGCAGCCCACCATCTGACATATCTTTTTTGGCTTATTTTTGGTAATCACTAAAAGGCTTTATAGAAGAACTAATCACAGAAGAAACCTTGCACTGAGTAATGATAAGTTGACTCAGTTTAAATGAAACAAATCTATGGATCCAGTTTTTAACTCAAGAAGAAGACTGTGGAAAACTAAGGTAATTAGTGAGTGATGTCCACTGGACTGGAGAACTCAAAGCCTCATATGTAAGGCCTGGAATTTCTTTGTCAAATTTACGAACCTTCCTGTCATTCATTATTCAAACAAGGAGAAACCCTGTTACATATAATATACCTGAGAAGGGATATTAGAGGTAAGCAGGGATTCTACAGACAACTGAAAAAAAGACTGAATATACATATCTTGAGATATATATACATATGGAAGGTGAGAAATTGAAGGGACAAAATAAGAACTGCCATTGTGTAACTGAGTTACATATAACAGCAAAAGTTAAGACAAATAATATATAAGCATGATGACATAAAGGAGAGGAAAAAAAGACTTCCTCAACACTGAGACTGGAGGAGAAATTAAACGATCTAGACAAAGACCAAGCAGCAAAGGAATATTTTTCTCCCACTTTTCAATAAAATCAATGCTGAGTAGGAAGAGGTAAAGAAAATAAGGCAACGAGAAATCAAAACATTGCAACTAAAATTATACCCCAGACAGACACAGAACTCAGAATTCAGTCTGAAGAAGGTATGGGAAGGAGGGAAAACAATGTCAAATATGCAAAGAACTGACAAGAAATTCTCAGTCTAATGTCTGGGATTTTTAAGGAATCGATCAAGTCAGGTAACACATGAGGAAAGACCAGAAAAAAGCCTAGTAATATTTAAGAAGGAAAAATTAGAGTTCCATTGGTGGGGTGTCAAGAATGTGCATTGTTTATAAAGCAGTTAGAAGGAAATAAAAGTTTTCAATAGAAATACACTGAAAATTGCATAAATGTAGTAGCAGATTACCAAGAAATATTTTTTAAAATAACAGCATACTTCTTCCTTGACTTTTTATTTAAAAGAAACTTCAGTTTTAATCTAAGATACAGCTGATGTAGCCCATCGACCTAAACTTTGCCAAATCACTTAATCTTCTTTTACACTGGCCATTAGTTAACAGAGAAGCTGAGTTTTAGCTAAAATTGTACAGTAAAGAAAGAAAAGGAGCCAACTAGGAGACAGTAGCAATTTGTACTGAGGGTGATGTTTGTATTTTAGGGACAATATTCTTAAAGATTCTTAAAAATCTGTGTGAAATCAAATGATTGAAAGCTTTCAGAGATAATAGCACAAAGTGTAGGAACCCACAAGTTCAGTTTGGCTGCTGACATAAAACTGGGAGACACAATCACTATGGAAGAGAACTGGAGTACCACACAGTAGAAATGTTATACCAACCCTGAGAACTGAGCTAACAGAAATTCGTTAATTACCTAATTAATACAACATATGGAAGCTCCTGCAATTGCAGGTTCATAACAAGAATAATTCCTATAATTTAAGAGCTCTTAGATGTTAGTGACAGCAAAGAGGAAACAGTGTGATCATCTCAGTATTGATCAATCAGGGATTTATCTGACCTAACTTCAGATGTCTACAGTACAGACATATTTTCCCTCACTGCTCAACCCAGACTGCTTTTGCAGTCAAAGGAGACAAACAGGCACTTCCAGACATTATTGATCTGACCTTTTCAGACCTTTACTTCAGAATGAGATTAATCACTTATTTCTCTCTATTGATTCTGGAAGACGTCTAGACAAGTGATGAGTTTTAAATGTCTACACTGTGAATACGCTTGTAATGAACTAGGCAAGTAAGGCCACTATTAGAAAGATAAATGCAATATTCAGTTATGTTACTCTAGATCTTTCTATGAAGCAAAGGATTTTTTTTCTTTTATTAAGCAGTATACAAAACTTTATCTGGAATACTGTGTAACATCTCAGTAATTCACATTCCAGGAAGATACATAAAAGTTCTTCATAAAGAAGGGATAATGGAAAAAGGGAAGATTGTTTGATTAGTAAAACACAGCCTAGGATGAAATATGATTGCTCTCTCCAAAGAAATTGTGATGGTCATAACCAGCAGGGGAGATTATGCTGCTGAAGCTAAAGCCTATGTGTACCATGGGTAGTTCAGTTCACGCCTTTCTTGCTTCATGCTCATTGCATCCTCACCTGCTTATCTACTTCCAGGACCTCTTTGGGAAGAAATCAACCAGTTCCCACCAAAACAGAATGTAGGAACTCTCAAGCATTCCCAGCACATATATGCCACAACACAGAGCATGCAGCATCTATTATCTCATGCCATGGAAATGCCAATCTGTGGGCCAAAACATAGTCCTCACACTTATAAATATGATGAACCAAACCACCCCCACAGATAAAAACAGTCATGTTTTAGATGTACATGAGCACTATATGGGCTATATGGTGTGGATTGAGTTAATCTTCTCCTCTGCTCCACAGAGGATTAAACTTGAATATCAGCCAGTCTGTGTTTCTTGGGCCAGGGGACTGGAGATCATTCTGTGGGGTGGGTGTGCTGAGCAATGAAGCTGGAGCTGGTGTTGTAAGTAGGTGGCTATACCAGGGCAACAGGAATAGCAAGGCCATGAAGAGGTTAATGAAGGAAATTATATAGTTTCTAACCATCATGGGGATGAAGCTAATAAACAGCTTTCCCATTACTGTGAGGACAAGAAATGAACCAGCTTCAAAAGGAAGCTGATGTGTTTTGTGATGCCTCCCACAGCACAGGATGATTTTTATGCTAGGTCTGAGCTGTCACATCCTTGCTCACGAAACACCTATACTCTATAAGATACTACTTACTAGCTGGTATTTGCCAAATGTTTCAGTGGAATTAATCAAGTACAAAATGGAGTCTGATTCACCTTTGCATCATTCTCTTAGCAATGATGTGTGGGTTTGGATCACGTTTTCCTGTAGACTGTGCTCCCATTTGCTACGAAGTTTTACAAAGAGCAGTCCTTTTTTTCTTTTTTTTTTTAAATGTGAAGACTAGTTTGAGAGTTTCAAAGAGTTTCAAATGCCAAGAAATCAGTCCTCACCTAATTAAGAGCTCATTTACTCCAAACGGAATTGCTACAGTGAGCTACAGACTGTTTCTGATCTGCTTGGAAAACACCTTTTCTAATGATGGCAGATGAAATACCATACACAAGATTTTTTTTCACGCACATATACTTGGTTCTCTTTTACATATAATGAAGATAAAAGCTCTGTCTGCACACAGGTTTTCTAAATATCTAACCATATGCACTTGTCTACATCTATATATACACAGAGATGTATATATATATGCTATATTAGCAGCCCATGAAGCAAATGAGTGAAAAATATGTGGTTTTCTTCCTTTTATCTTTTAGTTCCCTTTTTAATTTCCTTTTCACTATTCCTTTCTTCTCTGCTTTCTTAGTCATGTTTCTTGCAACCCCATTGCAAGGAGGTACTTAAGCACACACTTAACACCGTAAAACTATTTATCATATAGAGAGAGCACATATTTGTCCATGAATGCATGCCCCTAAACACACATAGCACTTCATGTTTTCCAGTTTCTTAACAGCAGCCCTCCTTCCTTCCTCTCTTACCGCCATGTACATTGTTCTTCACAATATATTCCCATCAAAGCCATGTGATGTGTTTGTGGCAACATGGAAGTATGGCCTTCCCTGCTCACACTGCAGCTTACTGAACATCCAGCTTGGCAGGTTCAAGAATCAGCCAAGGCTTTGGGCTAAAACTGGTGTTAGAGCATCCCAGTGCCTCGCATTTACTGTTTGTAATGAATACTGTCTGGGATTTACCTGCAACTGTCACGGACAAGCTACTTCTAATGAAATCTGAGCTAGTGTTAAAAAGGAGAGGGCTCCCTTAGTTTGTTTATCACCTCATTAGCAAAATTAATTAGCAAAAACACTTCACCGTGATAATCACAAATGAATCCCCAGGCTACCTAGCTGTAGATTTTGGGATGAAACCTTTTCTGGAAGGACTATTTGCTCCAGAATCTGAAGTTAACAGAGGCACTAACCCCTTTCAGGTTATAATTGTCTATGTGCTCACAAGGATATAAGGAAGCTTTGAAAATAAATACAAATGCTTGATATATTCACTGCCTGCAATACTTTGCAGAGCTTCTTCAGAATTGTGCATTTCAAACACAAGGATAACCATCAGCAATATAAAGTCTTCAGGAACGATTAACTTCTAAATTTTGTACTCAGAAAAATATTTACAATCCTCTACTGAATAAATGATAGCATGATGTTAAACCCACAAAAATAGAGCAGAAATATATAGATTATGGACTCTCTGGCCACCCTTAGAAGCAAAGCATAATTGCATTAATAAAACGAAAAGGAAATTTGAAAGTAGATTCAAGACACACACAGTAATACCAAACAAAAATGTGTTAATTAAATGCCAAATCAAATTGGTGCATTTTTTAACAAGATTTTAGGTCTTGCAATGATTTGCTTATCTGCTTAACAAAAGGAAAGGAGTTTCACAGCATGGGAGCTGAGAAGAGAAACACCCTAAAACCGACATCATCTATTTAACAAACAGAGCTGGGAAAACAGTTTTTATTCAGCTAATAAATAGGTATTGTTTTCTTTAAGTACTGGTGAATGTGCACTAGAAACAAAGAAAAAATATTTCAGTTTTACTATCTTATTTCCAGCCCCTTGCCATTCTGTTCTGTTCCAAAAATTTTGGCAGCTGCTAAGCAGCCAGCATTTGCAAGTGAGTGACGTTCCAGAGAACGGGATGACCTTGCCACCAGTAAATCCATGTGGACAGGTTGGAAGAAAGCTCATGTCTACAGGGCAAGACAGACAGATGACAGTTTTTTCCCAGGGTAAGACAACTCACTTGGTGGACACAACAGACAATCTGGCTACTGCATCTGTAATCCAGATGGTCATTAGTATTTGAGAATGGCTCACTATTACTGAGCCCAGTCTAGCTCATTTAATGTAGATGACCTTCTTTGCATCACCTCCAAACCAGACAGTCACTTTTTGCCTAGAGGACCCCCAGCTTTAAATATGATGAACATTAAAGAATATACTGCATGCAGACCCAGGCATTTAACACGTGCTAGTAGTTGTGCAGTTTATAAAATATACATCAGGAATAATATGCTGTATTTTCAGACATACTAACACACTCCATGGTAAGTTTCCTATGTGCATAATTTGGGTATAGAGAGGAGGTTTTTATTTTGCTTTGGTTTTTTTTTTTTTTGTGAAAGCATTTTAAGTTTGGATTTTCAAGAGAAAAATGGGCAGAGTTTCTCTAAGATTATCAGCTGAAAAGCTGAATCCTAAAGTTCTACTTTAAAAAGCATGCAGAAAGCAAGCTTTCAGAGGACTGTAAGAACAAATATGAAAGGACTGGATGCAGAACAGAACTCAGTCTTTTCTTGATGTTTTCATCATTACTATTTGAAATTAAAATATGTATTATGTTTTGGGCAAATAATGCATTGTTAGAAGATTTGGGAAGGAACTAAAACAAAATTTACCTCAACTTGTTCCCCTAATAATTTTCTCTGTATGTAGGTAAAGTAGAAATACAATTTGAGGACTAAAAATCTGAAATACTTTTTCCTTGTTTTCCACTGATTTTACAGTTCACCTGAACACTACAAGTATTTCAGCAGATTTGAGAGTGTACCCTCAAAACACTTTCTTTATTTCTGTAAGTGTTTATGCAAGTTTTTCTCCATCATTGAGATGGGAGATTAAAAAAAAAAAAAAAAAAGTTGTATCTGGGCCAGTGTTTATAATTTACAGTGCAGACTTACCAGAGAGATGTTTCAGATGTCCAGAAGGTGATATTCACCTAGAGAATAAGGTTGCACTTACAGTGTCCTACAATGGATATCCAAAAATTGAGATCTTTGTTTTTGCCACTTATTTAAAAAGTGCTGCTCACTGAATTTAAATGAAACACCATATTGTGCATAGAAGTCTTGGGAAGAATGTGGCTAATTTGCTTTTAGTTCTTATAGATTTTCAGGATGACTTGGGACAGGTATTGTAAGATAGTGAAAGGTATTTTTGTGACTAAAATTGGTGGTGGACGTATATATAATTCAAGAACCGAAACAATTAACATATATCTCCAAGGAAGTACTTAGGCTGATTAGAAAGGTTTAAGCCTGACTTTAAGAACTGTAAAACTTCAACCATTTGGATTATAGGAGAAGTGAGTAAATGCCACATTATTAGCATGAGAAGGGTGTAAACTCCATTGCATCTCTAGTTGTGATGGCTACTCCACTGCAGTTCACCGAATGGCAGCCGTGACACACAGGCAGTTGGAATACCAAAACAGCTCTGTTGTCCAGTCCTACCACACCCTTGAAAATTACACAATTTTCATATTCATATAGGGGCATCATATTCAGCCCAAAAATCAAGCTAGTGGTAGCCTTCCTCATTTTAAACAATCGATTTTTACCCAGAAAATTGGTTGCACTCTCTTCAATCTACAGATTTAAAATTACTTCTGCCCCTATGCAGAAGAAATCTCACCTGATTATACAACGGTGTTAGTCTGTCCTTCCTGTTGAAAGTGGGCCACTATCCAAAGGCATGAAATATTCATGGTACTGGAGAGAGGAAGAAGAAACAAAAAGGGTCTGGATTTGTAGCCCACTGCCAGGAAAAACCTCGAAATGAGGTGTCCTAAGTTCTAATGTTCATTCTTTCAGGGATGGCAGGGATGGCAAATGTTTTTTCATCTACTAAGTCTTTGGATGTTTGAATAGTGTAGTATGAAGTCTAAATGCAGCTCCATATCTCAGTTACCCCTCTCTACAAAGCAAGAACACTTCCCTTCTCCTGCCCTTTATCCATCCTGACGTTATATTAACTTTTTCAGACTGGGAATTTTCAGGCAAGGACAGCTCTCTGCAAAACCCATGTGGAAAGAGTTTCATGTAATGAGGCCTGTTGTTTACCAAAGACACCTTTTTCTCAGCTGTAGACTCACATACCTCGCCATTTGATGCTTTGGAACAAAATCTGTCCGTACACCTAATATCAGTTCTAGGAAAAACAAACCAAACCAGACAGAAAATCCGGACTGTAGTTACCTCCTGTGCTGATAGCCCCGTTCCCAGCAAAGCTGTGCCGCGCAGCAGCACAGCTGCCACCTCCCCGCGTCAGCTGGGCTCATTGTTAGGCAGGAATGCCCCGGGAGGCACAGCTGATGTTTGTGTCCTGCACAGATGGGCGCTTCCCTTCCTGCCCTGGTGTTTGCTGGAGTCCCGAGCAGGGTCTGCTGCGGGGTGGAGCTGAACCATCATGTCCTGCAGCCGTCCTTGTCCTCCTCCATCCTTCTCCAGTGCCCTTCAGCCGGGGAGCTCTGCTGCCTTTCTCCGCTGGACACTGGCACTAAGGTGACCTCTGCAGCCTTGAATTCCTTTGCAACAGACACTAAAACCCCTTTTACATTCTTAAAGGTCAACTCAGCAGCAGCAAGATAAGGACATTCTCCAGCTGTCAGTTACACGTAAGAGAAAACCCAAAACCCCACAACTGTTATAAAAATGAGAGAACTCCAACACCGATGGATTTCATTTCACTTCCCTTTACATCCCTGACTCCTGTCAGCATTTCTGGAGTTTCAAGAGGGGGAGCTAGTTAGCTAACAGACTGCAGGCTGTTAGAGAAACTTCCCTTGGCAGCAGCCCACAGCTTTCGGATTTTAAGCGAAGCAGAAAGAAAACGGAGTTCACAGCTTCAGCTCATCCCCAAGAAGCACTTTGTACAGCATTGCTGTTCCTGCTTTCCTCATAAACCTTACTGATTATTGAAGATATCACATAGACACAGCATGAAAGCTGATTATGTCTTGACAAGCAAAAAAACATAAAGAGAATTTTTAATCATGAGAGACACAAATGAGCTTGTAGAAAGCTTACGAATGTATAATATACAGATCTAAATAACCAAGGGAATATAACCTTACGTACAGAATGACCTGTGACTGAAATTTTTGCATCAAAGATTTTATCACAGTACATAATTTCACATAAATGTCAGGGAAGGAAAGTTACTCATATTTATTCAGACAAGAACTTTTCTTCTAGCAAAATGAAAGGCATTCATTTGTCCTTAAGAAACATGGAGGAGTCCTGGGCCTTTGCAGAATCTTGTACCAGTTAGCTCATTATGTGGAACAGCAAGTAACTTTTACAGCTCCCACTGTCTCTGAGTTTTCGTAATAGAGCTCATAGTCCCTTTGTGTGGTTTATCTCTCAATTTGCTATTCTTCTTCCTTAGTTATATACTCCCCACCCACGCACACACCTGTGTGCTCATCTGCCTTTGGAGGTGCTGTCAGTGGCAGAGCCCTGACTGCTGCTCCCTGGGCCAACACTCACATGAGTGAGCAGCACGGGCCAAGGGCTTCTGTAACTCCTGTAAGAGGTTGCTGTCAATTAGCATGCAAGGTTTTGTGCAAGATCACTCTTCCACTGTGCCTTTTTCTTTTTTTCTTAGATATACTCTTTTTAATGAAAACAATGTGGCAAAATTGCCAGTTGTTACTTCAGTGGCTGGAAGCCTCCAGCAGGCTACCAGACTTATGCTGCATTTGCCCCATCCAACTCTATCATTCCAAGCAGTCCAGCTGGCAAATAACTTCTATAAGCCCTTTTTCCCACCAAGGTCTCACTCGAAACATTTAAGCCTGGCAACAGTGGAGATGTAAAAGGCTAACGCTGTGCTCTGAAAGTCACGCATGGCAACTCTTGTTCTAAATTCCTGTTTATTTCTTGTTCTTGCTACAAAACGATACCTTGACAGATCAGGTCCCACTACATGTAACTGCTGCCATACACTGATCCCGTTCCCCTATATTCCATTTCTGACTCTAGCTTTTCTAAACACTGTTCCATGGCCAAAATCTTCTGCTGTGCTGAAGCACGTAGCAAATCACGTTGCCAGTGTCAATGTCCCTCCACAATTCTGCAAGGAAAACCTCCTACAACTGATATATTAACTCCTGTTTTTTGTAAAACCATTTTCCATGAGGAGACAAACGTTTTCTTCCATGATAATACTGAAGCTATTTATATATGTCTCTTGGTAAGAAGGAAATGTTAAATCAGTGGAATTATTGTCACTGATTTCTTTCAACTCTTGACTTGATATAATAAGGCTATTAGGGATTATACAGATACAGGGAAAGTCCCAGAAAACTCTGTGATATCATAGTATGGAAACACAAACTCATTTTTCTTTCATGTTTGCATTATTTTATGTTTTCCTTTCCTTTCTATGTTTTGAATCTTATGATGCAACTTTCTGCTTTACATGTCAACTGCTTTACATATCAACCTTCCTCACTTAGACACATGTCAAAGAGTAAGAGCTGATTGTTACGCGACAAATAATATTTTTATGTTTCCCAACAAATTCCATTTCTGAGATACAAAGGTATAAGCAAAGTAGATCAGTTCAGAACAATCTGGCCAAGGCAGGCCACTGTAGTCATTGCATCCTAAATACCTTTGGGGCTCTCAGCTGAAAGCATGAAAGGTGAAGTAACTTCCATTACTCTTCAGTTGATTTACAAATATTAGTCACTAGTGAAACATTCTAATAGGAAAGGCAGGGTAGTATATGACATCTCTGAAAACAACAGTAAAGCAAGAGTGATTTAAATAAATAACATAGTAAAGCAAAATAAATGTTATTGATTTGTAAAATATTTTACCATTTGCATTTTATTCTTGGAGACAAAGCACTAATTTTTGTGCTTACTTAGGGGCACCCAGTGATCTATTAAGGTGATCATGGTTTGTTGCAGACTTGGAAGATGCAAAACTACTTTATTTGGTCATAATGCTTAAGCATGAGAGTGCTTGGGTTTCCTGGTGGGCTGAACACAATCCTGCTCTTCTGTCTGGGAATGCAGTGCATGGTTGTATCGCTGTCCATGGGTGCTTGTGAAGTGCTGGAGAAGAGGCAGGGCTCTGCCTTCATCTGACAGACCCACCAGACAGCCAAGCAGACTGTATGGCAGCCTTTCCAAGGGCACTGCAGGCGCAGAACCAGAGGGTCACATGGACAAGATCAGCGCTCAAAAGGAAGCATGTATCAACTGAATCTTTGCAGATTATGTTGTGAATAGATATAATGAATTTAATCCATTTTCCATGGCAAATTGCATCACTATGGTTGCACACTATGGCTCACAGTTGAGAAGCAAACTCTCCCTGAGCTCTTTATACTCATAAAGTATAAATACTTATATTCTAAAAAATAGAGAAGCAATCTGAATCACTATTGTCTAAAATTTTTCTGAACTAGAATTTAATATTGCTCTTACCAAAAACAAGTCACAGGATTGAAACCAGTGTGTTATTTCCTTTGCTCTTCAGGAAAATAAGGCTCTCAATTTCAGCTGAATGGTTTCTTTCAAGATATAAGATAAGGTCCAGTAAATCACATTTTTTTCATAATTATTTGATTATAATATTTGAATATAATATTATAATTTTATAATTATTTGTTTTCTGCTTTTATAGAGGTACTTGAAATATGAAGCTAGCTGGCAGTGGGGGCAGAAATACAGTTCATCATTCATTGTTGCCATGGCTGAAGATGAGAAGCCTCTAGGTTCTGCAAAAGGGCACAGTCCCTGTTCAGAGTATGAAACCTCAAATGAATTAGTTTGGTACTCAGAAGATAAAAAATTTTTCAATTCTTTGGTGTTGGAAAGGCATCTGAGTATCTGCTTCCAAGCTTTTCCTTCCTGTACCTCAAATCCTTGTGCTTGCCAAACGCAGTAGTCACTGACAGGACAAGAGTGGTGTCCTTCGTTCACAGTGTGGTGTTTCAAGGTGATGTCAGCCCTGGTTTCAGCAAATGAAACTGATGAACAAAGCAGGGGAAGCAAAAATATGACTTGTAGAAAGGAATAAACTTTCAGATGATTCTGTCTCTATATTGCTACACCAAATGATTACTGAATTAATTCTGAGCCTGCACGGTAGTAGCATGGGGAAAAGTGGGCGTTGACAATAAAATAAGGAAGAGAGGCATGTTTTAAAGCCAGGTTGTTCTTTTCCAAGACTAGGGCCCCCAGTAAGACCTGTTTGGAGTCATGAAGAGAAGGCTGTAGTCCCCACTCCAGTGGTTTCTCCTAGGACACGCTGCTCCAGGGTTGTTTACCACCCCATTCCTCCCTTCTGCAGCACTCACCATGGCCAAAGAACAGATGCCATAGCACTTAGTCCACTGAAGCTGATTCACTTCAGCAGTTCCTAAATACTTTTTCTATCTTGTTTCTAGTTAAAGTTATCTTTTATGACCAAATTATCATTTTCTTCTGTGATAAAAATACAAAGCTTAGTAGCAGCATTTAAGACTTGCCAACAGAATCTTTATTCCTTTATAGAGAATTTTGAAACTCGTTTGTTTTCTTCCTTTTTATTTAGAGTCCATGGCTTTTACAATTATATCAGAATGAGGCCATCAGCTGAACAGCAGTGGACTTGCTAACTGAAGCCTACAAGCTTTGCAGGACTTGTTTATCAGGCTTGTGAATTCTGACAAAGAGGCAGCTGTAGAGTTTCAATTAAATTAACAGATTTGCACAGACCCCTAATACCTGACCTGAACTGCTCAGTAGTAGGAAAATTACTGCATTCCTTTTTTAATTCCTTATTTTTCTCAGCTCTTAATATAAGCAGGTAAGAACAAATGCTTTTAAACTCATGGGCTACATTCCATGCTCCCACACCAATCATAAGATTTCCATGGGGCAGTTCAAAGTTGTTCTACAGAGCAGTTTGCTTGATCATAGAGCGGGCATCTACAAAATCCAGTCTAGAAGATTCAATTGATTTGTGGTGGAATTGTAAAATATCAGGGAGTTAGGTATCATATGTCTAGATATCCAAACTCCTCTCTTCACAAGTTTTGGCTTCTGACAGCTGCCTTCTGGCCTCTGGGAGTTGTGAATTTGTCAGGACATCATGTCACTTAACTCTTTCACCCAGGGACCAACTTTGTATGCCAAATGTCTCCATGCAGATCAGGACTGCTTTCTTTAACTTTGGGATTTCTGCTACTCTGGATGAGTCATGATCCACCACAATCTTAATTAATTCATTAACATATTTCCCTCATGCTTGCCTAACCTTTACCTATTAAAGAGGTGGATGAATACCTCAAATAAGTCAAAAGCCCACTGGCATTTTGCAGAATTTTTCACACTGCATGGATCCTAACAAAAACACTCTATAGGTTCAAATCATGGTTGGTGTTTCAAGCTGAGCAATTATAAAAAGGATGTGGGGAATCAGAGTCACAAAATCATCAGGTTTGAAAGAGACCTTCATGAACATCCAGTCCAGCCATCAACTCAGCACCAACACAATCACCCCTAAACCATACTCAAAAGTGCCAAATCCAGACACCTCTTGAACACTTCCAGAGATGGTGATTTCACTACCTCCCTGGGAAACTTATTTTAATTCCTGACCACTCTTCCGGTCAAGTTTTTCTTAATATCTAATCTGAACCTCCCCTAGTGCAATATAAGGCAATTTAATCTCATCCTGTCACTTGAGACATGGCAGAAGAGAACAATCCTCCACCTGGCTACAATCTTCTTTCAGGCAGTTGTAGAGGGCAATAAGGTCCCCCCTGCACCTCCTCTTCTCCAGACAAAACAACCCCAGTTCCCTCAGCTGCTCCTCATAAGACATGTTTTCTAGACCTTTTATCAGCTTCACTGGCCACCCTTGCACACACTCCAGTGCCTCAGTGTCCTTTTTGATGTGAGAGGGGAAAGCCAGTTCTTCAGATGACACTGCCATGGTTGCTACAAGACCAATAGTCAGTCCTATGGCATTTTCTGTGTATGTATGAAAGGCAGTCAGCTGTTAGGGAAATACCTCCTGGAGTGTGTTTGTAGGTATAGTACCACATTTCCACCTGCCTGGGTGGCATTGTGCTAATTGCCAGCTGGCTGTTGGACTATGTACACAAAAGGTGTCTTGTGATTGTCCGTCAGTGATGTCACAACTACGTCAATAATCTTCAGTAAATACACAAAGTTTGACTTTTATCCTTTCCCTTACAATTTCCATTACATAATACCTAAGAGACTCTCCAGGCATTGCATTTCTAAGGCGATTAGTGCATTTCTTGAGCAGCTAATGTCACTTGGCCTCTGGCTCACTATGCCTCAAAGCTCCACAACCAGTGCAAGTGTTAACCCTCCAAATAGCACTGCTTGTTGTGCCTTCTGCCTAACCAAACTGCTTCATAAATGCCTTCCATGGAAATTGCTTTAGTGTCACTCTAAACACAGGAAAATACTGAGAATACTTACCAAAAAAATATTTTCCCCCTCTTATCTCCTGGTAAAGAACATGGGAAGCCTCCAAGTCAAAGTTAGTTTTGCTGAGAATTCATAATTAAAATCTTAAGTCTTCTCTGTGTGAAAAAAATTCTTATTTTCTTTCTCATATAGTGGGATTAAATAGACCATGTTTACTATGTCTCCTTACAGGCGGTACAAGCAGACCAGAATCTGGAGCAGTAATAGTAAAACCTCAGAATGAAATAATGTGTTCACTAACTGAAGTGCTGGATGACTCTCTGTGGCAGCAGAAAACGACATACTCCAATTCACTTACTGCCAAAAGTATGTACATAAAAACAATGGAACCAGCATGCTGTTTCAGCTCAGTTATAGGGAAAAGATCTGCAGTTTCCTCACCATCACGGCCACATTTCTGCCCCGTCTTACTGCTCCAGCAAGCCTTGGGTTTGCTGTGAGTTGTCTCGTCACAGGTGACAGGGCAGAAGTTGTGAGACAAGATCCATGCTGCCTGACTTTCTGGGGTGCAGAGGTCTTATTGTCACTAGTAGGTGGGATAGAGGAAAACACAATGCATCATAACACCTCAGGTCTTTGAAAAGTGGGTTTGAATGTATTATAGTACAAGAAGGCAGCTGGGGAATTCATTTACCGTGATTTTAGAAAATTGAAACTCTCCTTTATAAAGTGTTTTTTTTGTTTTTGAAGAATAAGTCAGATGTGAGTTCAGTGCTCACTGACTGGATCTGTATTTTGAACTAACAGCACAATCCCATGTCATAAAATAAATATTTTTCTCATTCTCCTACCAAATGTCTGCTAGCTCCTGAACCTGAAGTTTGAGCCTAGAGAATACAAAGAGGTTAGATATGGAGGGATATAAATGAGCAATGACCTTGAAAGATTCTTCCATAAGATATGTTCTGAAACACTGATGCACTTTTTCCAATTTTTAAATTTTATTCCTCCTGGTTTTGGGGCGGCAGTCTATTTTGCACAGTATGTCTTTCATACTGAGATGTACATTTCAATATTTGAACAATATCAATCTTTTAGAACTACAATCAGCCCAAACCAACTCCCATTTTGTGAAATAAAACTTCCTTCTTTTAACAAAGAAAGAGGATACTTTTACATTCTAAGTGGTAACATCCCAGGGTTCTCGTTTTCTTCAAACTCTTACAAAGCAGCACCATGTAGTAAAATCAATGCCATTGATTTTAACATATGGCATTACACGTATGTAAGGATTACACTGGGTAGCAAAGGCTCGAAGGATTACGACAGAAGCAACGCCAGCTGACTCCAAGATGGACCTGCCACTGGCCAAGGCCATCAGCAACAGAGGTGGAGCCTCAGGGATAACATAGTTAAGAAGCAGAAAAAGGTGCACAGCAAGAGTCAGGTAAAACAAGTGAGAATAGAATATGCCAGAGGAACAACCCTGCAGACACCAAGGTCAGTGGAGGAGGAGGGGGAGGAGGCGCCCCAGGTGCAGGAGCAGAGATTCCCCTGCAGCCCCTGGTGCAGCCCAGGATGAGGCAGCTGTGCCCCTGCAGCCCGTGGAGGTCCGTGGTGGAGCAGAGATCCACCTGCAGCCTGTGCAGGACCCCACACCAGAGCAGGGAGATGCCCGAAGGAAGCTGGGGCCCTGTAGGAAACCCGCACTGGAGCAGTCTGCTCCTGGCAGCACCTGTGGCCCCAAGGAGAGAGGAGCCCTCTCTGAGGCAGGTTTGCTGACAGGACCTGTGACCACACAGGGGACCTACGCTGGAGCAGCCTTCTCCTGAAGGATACCCCATGGGAAGGGATCCACTTTGGAGCAGTCCATGAGCAACTGCAGCCTATGGGAAGGACTCACACTGGAGAAGTTCATGGAGTACTGCCTCCTCTAGAAGGCACCTCAGGCTAGAGCAGGGAAGAGTGTTTGGAGTGCTGTCCCTTAGGCAGAAGGAGTGGCAAGGACCTGTGATGAACTGACTGCAGTCCCTATTCCCCATCCCCCTGTGCCATTAGAGGTCAGGAGAGAGAGAAAATGGGAGTGGAGTCCAGGGAGTGAGCCCAGGAATAAAGGTGGTGATGGGAGAACATGTTTTAAGATTTGGATTTATTTCTCATTACTCTTCTCTGATTTGATTGGCAAGAAATTAAACTAATTTCTCCAAGAGAAGTCTGTTTTGCCCATAATGGTCCCTGGTGAGGGATCTCTCCCTGCCCTTATATCGACCCATGAGCCTTCCATTATAGTTTCTCTCCTCTGCCCAGCTGAGGAGGGCAGTGATAAAGAAGTTCCAGTCAGGGTCAAACAACAGCAGTTTCTTGGTCAATCGTATTAAAATAATTGTTCATTTGTATTTTATTTCTTTAATGCTCTATTTAAAAATTATATTACATTCCAAGATAGTTCTAAGATAAACCAATTTAAGATAATGAACCTAATTCTTCCTTTTGTTTAATGCTGCTTAATGCTCCTCTGCTAGATAATAATATTTTGTAGGTGACAGCCACTAACTTCAGAGGCACAGGGATTTGAAACAAAAAGAGCCTTCCCATTGCTAGCTGCTGGTATTGTTCCTCCTCTGCCCTCCCCTCAAAGTTTTGCCATGAATATCTCCTTCGGAATGTACTTCAGGAGCACAGTATTTTACTGGCAAGTTTATCACTCTGTGTCCTGTACTGGATTTTTTTGGTTCTGTGCAAGTGAGTATTAGATGCAGAGGCCATCCTGATACCCTGGCAGGTGTACAGTATGCTGTGTTACAGACAATGGTAGCATCTGGATAGCTAGAATGCACTCACCTTCAGGCAGTAAATTCCCACCTAGACAAAAGGTTACTTCTGCCCAAGGAATGGTGGAAGGTTCAGCTGGCCAAAAAATTCTGATCAAACATTTTTTCTTTCTTTTAAACTTTCAATATCTCTTGGAAATAGTGACCTTCATTAAAATTCTGGTTGCCCTGCATCACCCAGACACCTGTATCACTGGTACCTTCTGTGCAGACTTATTCTATTAACAGATTAGCCCAAACCTTCCCTGACCCAGAATATCAGGGCAAGCATGCAGACAAGCTGGCTTTAACACACATTGTCCAGGGCTTCCCAAAGTTTCCCAGGCCTGCTACTGGAATGAGCTCCAAAGCCCTAAAGGTCAGATAGCAAAGGTGATCTTGGTGTCAATTATACCAATTTCCTATCTGCTCACTAGGCAGACTCACTCTTCAAGGGTTTCTAAATCAGTGTCAGTCAGGCAGGAAAATGCAAATGTTTCATTCTTTTCCCTTCTTTTTTCTTTGTCAGCTCTATTACAGACAAAAAGCAAGCAAGATTCATTCTTGGTGGAAAATCTAATGATCACAACGTGCTGTGTTATGATAAAGAAATTAGTCTTGCTGGCCTAGTTTAGTTCATTTACTTTATGCTCCCTTCCAATTTGCTACTTTACTGCAAATTAATATATAATATGGTTATCCAAACACCCTTCAGTCTCTGTATTAGTCTGTGCTGATAAACTGAGACATAAGGAGATGTTTTCTGCAAACAGCTAAAATAAAGCAACTTCAAGTAGCAGTGTATTGGTAAAAGTAATTCTCAGATCTGGTACATCTCATGACAGGAACTGCCAACACAATTTGCATAGAAATAGAAAGCATCATGTGTCCCTCATAATCCCAGTAATACACACCTCAGCAGCAGGTTTCTAGGGAACATGGAGGAGTTTTTTCCATATACATGACACTCTTGTATTTACACAGACTGGTTTCCTTATCAAACAGGCTTGATCAATGTATGAAATCAGAGTGATTCCTGATGGCTAAGGCAGTGCTAGCTTATTTTGTTACGTGACTTATTTTATTGTCAGCTGACAGGAGTGCTATACGGGATGCAGAAAGCAGGGGACAAATGTTAACTTCATGAGACATGTAACAAACAGAAAAGAGCAAAGCAGGGCAGAAGGGGGGATATAGGACATACTTCTGCCATGTCCATAAGAGCATCTGGCAGCTGTATATCCCCAAAACATTCTACTATGTGAATTTCAAGATTTTACAGCAGCTTCTGAACTGTACTAAGCTGATCCTATATTTTTTACAGTTAAGCTTTCAGAATTCATTTTCAAAATCAGATACAGGCATGGTAATGTACTGCCTTGAAAGCACTTTACATAACTGCTTCAGTAATTTAGTAGGTAACTAAAGTGATATTCACAGTGACTCAAAGCAGCTAACAAGGAATCCATTTAGAATACCATCTTTCCACTTTCACAAGCATCCATGGAGCTATAAAAAATCTGTACTGTAATATGCTTGTCAGGTGACTAATGACCAGAATTAATTTGTTTTCACATCCCAAGATTCCTTTTCTGTTTTATCAACATTTAATTAAAACCATTCAAACCCCTTTGTAGAGTGTGAGTAGCTTCACAAATTCAAGTACTATAAAGCCTGTGAAAACAAGTAATAATGAATCTGGGTGCACAGTGGTATTTGCCACAGCAATGAGATCTGCTCTTGATCTGAGCTTCCAGCTTTAGGCTTATCTCTGAAAACAGCGACACTTTTCAGGATAGACTTGAAGCATAGGTGAATTATCTTGTTCAGGGATATGGTCAAACGAAAAATGATTGCTAGCATCTCTGGTCTTGTTTTCTGTTGACAATTTCAAAAGTTCTTTCTTTATTATTTCTTTTTTTTTGAGGGAAACAATTCCACTTTAAAGAGAGTGAGAATAATAAACTGATTAGGTAGTGAAGGTCTCCTGATTCCATTAAATAACCATTCGTACTATGAGGCTTGCAGTGTGATGCAAGCATTGCAGCCAAAGGTTACTGTGCAACTTTGTCTCAGCGGTAGCACTTGGGAAGGTAAATTTGCCCTCCCTCCAGAAAACAGTTTGATATAACAGTTTTCACACTGCTATTGTACTTGCACCTGTATTACCATCCATACTCCAGCAACATGCTCTGATCCCAATGAGGGTCCTACTGTCTCAATAATGCTGAGACATGGCTTTTGTTCCACTGATTTTGTGGTGGAGAGATCTAAACAGAAATCATTTTCAAGAGCACCTGAGTTAGAATAATGATCTTTTTCCAGAATGTCAGCTGTAATGATTAGATTCAAATGACAACCTGATACTTAGAGAATATACCAGTTCAAAGGCCGTATTTGCTAGCATGATGTTAAAATACAATACCAGCTTTGTACAATAGCATTAAAATTACCAACTTGTCAAGTATCCATCCAGTCAGATATTCACTTTTTATGTTCCTTTCTGTACTCTCAGTATTACAGGAAATGAGAGAGGTAAGCTCCAAGTCACATATGCATTTCTTAGGATGTTCCCCAAGGAGGACAAATTGAGTATCATCACCTTAAGTTCATAAAGAGGGATTTAAGGCAAATACAGATTAAATCAGTTCTCAAAGTTCAAGCAGAATAGTTGCAGCCCAGATTGGATTTCACTCGAATTTCTTGAGTTCTCATCCAAAATATCATCTCTCCATTTTATTTTAGTGATTTCATGTCTGGATTAAAAGCTCTATTAAACAGAAGTTTTTGTCTTTTTAATCACATGATAACACACTGGAACCTTCTGCTAACAGCTTTAGGAAAAAGTCTTATAACTTGGATGCCTTTTTTATATAATACGGGAAGTTATATGATTTAATTCAGACAGCTACAGCCAACATTTCTCTCATGAGATATTTACATTGAGTTTGTCTTGCACACATTGTTATAGCTCTGTACAAATATGCTTCCTACCAGCAATGATGTAAAGTGTTAAAAGATGCCAAGTTATTGCTTAAAATGTTGCACCAATTCCCAACATTTGTTCCCTGGAGATAGGGAAAAGTCTGGCATTACATATCACTGTCTTCTAAAAATGAACATCTTGAACAAACAATCCCAGGAAAGTGCTGTGACTGTTGTGATGTCTGTAAAGCTATTATTTCAGCAGAGTAGCAATAGGAGCTCCAACTCCACAAATTAGGGTTATTTCAACCCTGTAAAGGTGAATACAAAGAAACAGAACAAATAGGGGTTTGTTTTGGAGTACTCACATCTCTGCAAGTCACTGAAAATCAAGTAAAGTAATGATTTTCCAAAACTGACTCAAAAAAGTTGAGTAATTTACAGCTTCTCGTCAAATTGGCAATATCATATCCTCTCTAAGGAAGAACACAATAATTTCTTCTGAATTCTAGGTCAAGCAAAAAAATACTATTTAACAATGCAATACATTTTACATTGCTAAAAATAAGTATCATAAAAGTGGAAGAGTGCAATCTGATTTATAATTTTTAGCTAATTAGCTATTTTTAGCCATCTAATGAAATGACACAAAGAAAAACTGGTCAAAATCTGGCCATTTACACAAAATGTGGGGTTTAATGTTGATCTGAATTTTATTTATGTTGCTTAATTTCTGCTTTTGCCTAAGGAAATAAAACAAACAAACACACCCCACATCTCAAAAAAAGAAAGTCATTAAAAACAACAAGAAGAAAAAGTCTTCCTCGTCACAGGCAATTTGGCCTCAAAGAAATTGCAACAATTAACATAAAGGGTATTGTCTTCAAATAGAATAGACATATCAGTTTTCCAAAAGTCTTGGCCCACACAGAAAATTGTTAACATCTAAAAACAATTATATTTTAAACAAGAGAACAATTTTTTAAAAAAAGTTCAAGTACCCCACTGTAGTTAATGGAAAAGATCCTTTTCTTTTTTCCACTATTTCCCATGAAACTTTTAGTGATCTCTAACTTAAGAACTATTTGGTGAATTGCTTTCAAACACCACAGAAACATTTACCTTTAGATTTTAGCAAGAGAAAACCTGGCATTTTGCAAACAAAACATATTTTCCCAGTCTAAACTAAAGAATGAGGATTACTAAAATAAAAACTTTCAAATGTTGCTTTGATGCAACAAATTTCAAATTTGGACAGGCTTTTCCTCCTCCATGACCTACAGAAAAACCTGCCACAGCTCTCTTGGCAAATGTGACACTCTCTGAGATTCAGCTATGTGATAGTGATGGCATTTCTGCTTTTCCTTTGTTCTTTTTGATTCATTTATTATGTTACTAAGACAGACCATATAGGGCCCATTTTTGATTGCTAATATATTATTAATCATAACCTACCAAATAATTTGAAGAAAAATTGTATCTATCACAGTAAGATCTACACTTCTGTCAGTTGCAGACAGCACTTAGAAATATTTTCTCTCCCAAATATCTTATCTAATATTCCCACAATTTCTTTCAAAACTCATACATCATCCCACTCCTGAGACATAAATACAATGCAATGGGAATATAAAACTGATCAAGAAATGCCTTGAATTGTTTCCTGCAGAGTTCTGTAGAGCTGTGGAAACATGTAGGCTCCGTCATTTTACTTCTCCCTTTGTGTCCTCAAGACTGGCCACTGTCTGCAGGCTGGGCTGCTGAAAGGGCAGGGTGTTCCTTGGTGCCACACACCAGCACCCTCCTGCTCCCTATTATCCATGCAATTAGTTCACACAGACCAGTAGAGAACAACATCCTTATGCCAGAATAACTAGAGTTTGTTTTCACTCTAGCAGATGCTGAATTTAGCCAGTTAGGGCTTCCGGAAATTTGGAGAGTTTTGATCCACAGGCTACGGTATAAATACAGGAGCTTAATCATTGACTTGGACTTGGAGCTGTTACTTTAAGACAACAGCAATGTTATTATTACAAGAATGAAAAAAAGAAATGAGTAATAAAACCATGGAGACATCATGATTTTCCCACAGTGAATTTTGTGACTTCTCATTATGGGATTATGCAGAGGAGTAAAAGATAAAATCATAACATTTTAACGTTTTGTGTTCTTAATGTTCCAACATTAAGTACAGGGGCCTAGATACAGCAGAAACACCACTGAGACTGGCACAGTTCACAGGTCAGTTTGTGCTTCAATTAAGCATCAAGATATTTTTAGAATGAATAGAAATGTGCCATAAGCATATTTTGATTGATTAAAACTTCATAGCTAGAAGTTTCTCTAGTTACAAATACTCCTTATTTTCAAAAATGAAATTTTAAACAGAAATCATTGGCATCAATTTTACTTCACTTCTTCAGTATCCCTGTGGAGAAACTTTTTGTTGCTGAGGCTATTGATCAGTGATTTCTTTGTAAGTTCATACACTTCGACAGAACTTTTACAGCATAGCAGAAAATATAAAAATCTGTTACATGGAAAGCAACCAGGTGTAATGGTAACAACTTTGACATCTTTTTCCAGACAGGTGTTTCTTCTCTATGAGATAGACTTGCAAGTTTTGACAGTGTTTAATATTAAGAACAATCAGCTTCCCAAGGGTTAGAGCTAACCAGGAAGCAGTTACCAAGAGGAAACTGTGATGCCATTTGTGATTTGCCATTTGTGATATGCCATCTGTGTGCTGCCTGTGGGGCTGTGCAGCAGAAAGAGTCATGCAGCACATGTGGCTTGCAGAGGGTTGGGTTGAGGTAGCCCCAGAGCAGCTTTCCAGTGATCCTTGCTGGGGAAGTGGCTAGATGTCAGGACAAGATATCCTTTCTCAGCACAGCAATAGCTCACAATTGCAGCTCTTATTTAAGAGCCTTGCTGAATTGCTGAAAACTAAGCATTTTGCTTGCTCTGGCAAAAAGTCAATGAGTGAAAGTAACACTGCACACACACCCCCTTCTATTGTTCTGTTTGGAAACCTTCCATTGCTTAACAACCCTTTCCAATGAAAGGTAAGAAATGATGAAAATAATATCCTTATCTGAGGATTTGATAACACTCATTTATACCTCACCGCAAAATATCTACTGCAAAAATCCAGGTGAAATTTTCTTTTGTGAGATCTTTAGTTCTGCAATCATTATCACAATAGCTTTTAGCCCACCCACCTGGAATTCCTGAAAGAACTACCAGTATTTCATGCTGAAAGTCCTTTTTTACAGAGATCATTTTAACTTACATATTAATGAACTAATTTAATAGAATTATTCTGCACAGTAAGTCATACCACAGCTAACAGTCATATCAAAAGGGGTAGCTTCTGTGTCTCTGATTATTTTGCAAAATCCTTAATCTGTGCCTGACAGGTTCACCATAATTTTGCTTCTCCGGGGAAACCTTTATCTACCGTACAAGTTCAGACTCCCCATTTTCATTATCTGTACAATGTGTTGACATATGATATAACCAGCAACCGTACAGAATAGCAACCCTGAATGGCGGGAGAATGTCTCCCTGTTTATATTACATGAAGGTTGATTTGATGGGCTGCAGCAATTGCCTCTGAGAGCAGACATAAGAGCAGCCTGACTCTTTCAAGTTGACACTTTGCAAATACCATGCAGGGCTTGCCACGGCTGCATGCTTTGTATCAGTTGCGCCAGGAGATACAGTAAATGTCACTCCCTAAAACTGCACATTACTAAATTAGTCCTGGTGTCAATTGTTATCTGGCAGCGGTCAGTTGCCAAGCCAGCACCGTATTTTCAAGGGCTTGCTGTTTTACAGTGAAAAAGCACAGGCCCGAGAGGTCTGAGCAACTACAGGCGCGGGCAGCTGGAACACGTGAGGATTGCCAAGCAGCACTATTTCCTTTTGTGCTGCCTAATAAGGCAACTCGTGTCATTCCCTGGGTGCTTGCTTACAAACAGAGAATCAAATTTGTCCCTCTGTTGTACTCTTCTATAAGCACCACTGAGTGTAACCAGTGGCAGAACCCGGTCCGAAGGGCACAACTGCAAAAGCAAATACAGCGTGACACAGCCCAGACAGAAGACATACTTTTCCTGATGAGGAGATTACTGTGAAGTGCTAAAGCCCCACCTCTGTTCCCTAAAGAACAAAGTATGTTATGACTTAGGGGTTTTTATTCTTCTGGACTTCAACTGTTGAAGAAAATAAACTTGTCTAGGAGACATGCACAGAAGCCCAGCTTATTTTATATTTCATATATATAATATATTTTTAAGGAGGTCATAGAAAAAATATCACTGCCCATCTTTGAATGCTGTTTTCATAACATTTCGTTTCTGAGAATAAAAACAGTCTGTACAGCCAGAAAACCAAAAAAAGTACTGCTTTAAATGACAAGCATCACTAGAGAAAATTTCTGTTTAAGTTTAATTAAATTAAAATTAGTTCAGAGTCACATATCATTTATTTGTCTCTATGTTGAATCTTAATTTCTTCACCACATCTTCCTTCTCCCACATTATGGTTAACTATGGCTTCAACTGAACGACCAAAGTTAGCTGATTTACAAGACACCTTCGGAAGACTTGCCCTCGTGCCTTGTCTTCATTGAACATTTTATAAGAACATAGAAATAGTCATAGACACAGGCTCAGCCCCCTCGCCTATAAGCATGGTGTAAAATACCTCTTGTAGACCAGCACGAGATAATATTTTTCCTGTATTAGGTCTCAGTATTTATACTTGCAATTAGGATTAAGTCCTCAAACTACAAAGTTTAGAGATTTATAAAGATATATTCAAACCCTATTTTTAGGGTTGGATGTGGGGAGCTGTGTTGTCTGTAAAAGCCCTAGCCTTGGCAAAGAATCTCAGAGATGAATTAGCAGCCAAATAGGAAATAACAGATGTATAATTTCACCATCTCTGATTGAGACAGAAGATAATAGGTCTTAGAAATTCAAAGCCTCTCTTTAGCCACAGACCCTGTTCTGCTCTCCTCTCCCAGTCTCCCCACTCCCATACATCCTTAACATCTGTTTCACACAGTAGAGCTGTTGCTAGCAGTGCACAGATCTTCACATCCAGATCTGACTTAAGGGTCTGGACCTCATATGATTGCAAAATAGACCTCCACTATAATTCATATTCATTTTCCTGTCATAGCAAAGAGGAGTAAAAGGCTGGACAAGGAACAAATTTACTGGACTGGGAGAGTGGACCATGAGGCTGTGATAATTGACACAGAGTAACAGGGGCAACCTCAGAGCAGCATATTCCCACATTCCACCTGGATGCTGCAGGCAGCTGGTTCTAGAGCCTTGAAATGTTGGCCTTCTGGAGGGGTTTATTGTTTGCTTGGTGTCCAGCAAAGACAAAAAAGACATATAAATCCTATTTCTCTCTTATCTGGTGTAAATCTGAGTTTCCTGATGCCAAATTAGATGCTCTGAATATACACCAGTGCAACTGAGTCAATACAATGAAGGAAAAATGTCCCACAGGTAGGTAACCTTTTTTCCAAGAGTGTTAGAAGGTAGCTAATTAAATATCTGACCTAAACAAAAATATCTTGTGAGACATTTATGAAAAATAGAGAACCTTTTGCAGAATAAAACATCAAAGTGTTACAAATCTTCAGAGACACCCACTGCATTCTTCCTGGAACTGTTCCTGCTGCTTTATCTCAGTGCTAGGATTTGTGACTGATACTTGCTAGGGTGCCAAATCTATCATGGGGATACCCTCATCAGGGAGAAAAGATGGAATTAACGGTGTTACGAGAACTTGTGCCAAGATACAGATGTCCTAAACAAAGGGAGGCTTCAAGAGTATAGATAGGCAAATGGCTTTGTCTAACTACACTACCATTCGCTTTCCAGACATGTTCTCTTATATGTATTTTCAACTAATAATACTTTGAAACACTACAAATAGGCTAAAGGAAATAATTTAATTGTAAATAGGCTGAAGGACATGTCTGCCACAAGCACCCCCTGACTTAATTTCTTGAAGTCCTCAGGGTTTTCTGAGCTCTTATTGTACATAAATAGGGAAGGGAGAGAAAGGCTTTGCCTTTTGTTGTTGAACATAAGGAAGTTTTGTAATAGCCATTAGTGAGCAACAGGACATTATTCCTTCTAACTTATTCTTAAAAGAGAATAGCATGGCCCTGTTATTATGGCACAGAGTTGGGATGGAGACACTACTCCCACACCAAACATCGGTATTTTTATTAGCAAGTTGCACATACTTTTTCTCCTCATAATCTTCCAAGCAGTACAAAGAATAAATGTGGAGAGGAAAAAAACCCACCTCTCACAGATACAGCTTTTCAGAAAGTTTCAGCATACATGTATTGAGACACAGACTGAACTTCCAGTTTTGTGAAAGGTAAGTCCCGATCCCATTAATTTCACCTCAAAAATGTAAAACTGTATTACAAGCTTTTAGAACCTCACAAAAATTCAGAGATCTGTAAAGAAGATTATAAATTGTATTTCAGTAAGTTTGTCCTGCTCTTATCCTAAACCTCAAGAAAACTTGATTCAAAATTAATATTTGCTTAATAGGAACATTTATTAAAATATTTAAAAACAAAATTTACAATTATTAAAATCCATGTTCTTCTATCATCCCTGTGAGATGATACCAGTCTAACTTTGTAATGAGGAAAAGGTGTTAACACAGATGTTAAAATACTCATACCAAGTCAGAAACTAGCACTTAGTGGTAGGGCTTGGAATATAAACCAGACCTCTCAACAGCCAGCACTTTGCTTTAGCCGCATATTCACTCTTACATGTACTAGGTGGCCAAAATAGAAGGTGATGTTTCTCACTGCTTAATTCAGTAGTCACTGGTGTGGCAAGGAGTAAAGAAGAACTGGCTTTAGTGGGCCAGATTCCCTGTCAAGGCAGTTTAAGGCCATTTACTTGTAGAAGTTATTCTTCGTTCATCCTGATGCAGCTAATAGAAGAGTCAGACACAGTTAGGATAAGGATATTTCAAATAAACTTATAAAGTCACTATAAATGAACTTTACACCTTGTCATTTATAAAACTGTTGGTTTGGCTTTTGCATAAGTTAGTTAACTAAATTGTTGAAAACTGTTGTTGTGTTGAATTTTATTATTAACCCATGGTTCATTCCCCCCTGTTAACTACTATACATTTGTTATCTATACTCTTTAAGTCATTTAAGGCTTTACAAAGGTTAAGAAGTTAATGTTTTTAGTAATTGTAATAATGTGAAATGTTCCTAGTTTAAAGAAATGAGTTGTGTGTTATTAATAATTTTTAAGACTCTCTCCCTCCAGGACTCTCAGCAGCCCACAAAGTCCGCATATTAAAGGCAACTCAGTCCCCTTCTAAGGGTCAGTAACTTGCAACCATAGCAACCATGCATTTCAATGAGGAAGTTTTCCCGCCATCCGAGAGGATTACCTCACTATTCCAACAACCCCTAGCAGCAAGCGAGCCATTGGCTGAAAGGACTGACATCATGATTCATCCATCCAATCACACAAGACCGGAAAGGCTGGACTATGGGCGTGCCTGGGAGGGACCAGAGGGTTTAAAAATTCCTGCTGAACCGGAGAGCTTGTCTTTCCTGTGTCAGATTAGCTGGGGAAGGGACCGAAAGCTGTGGCTCTCGGTCACAGCACCTCTCTTGAGGCCTAATTAATTTACTTAGGCTTTGGACTAGCTAAAGCCACCACAGCTTTGCTGGGCTTTTGCTTTGGGGCTCCTGGCCGGTTCAGCCCAAGAGTTCTTGATCCTTGCACCTGGGCTTTTATAATTTTATTTTACAATTTTATTGTTGTACTGCTCCTAATTGCTTCTTTGTTAAACAAATTACCTTTTTATGGTAATTTCAAGAGTTGTTGGTTTTTATAACACACCTCATATATAGAGATTCAAGGACTTTGAGGGACGAGCAGGGGTTGACATTTCTGGATATTTTTTGGCAAAATTTCAGGCATTTTGTTTTGTTTCTTCAGCTACATAACTTCAATCACATCCAGTTTGGTTTTGCAGTTCTCAGCCAACAATGATACAAAGTTGTTTTACACTTTCTCAGTTCCTCTCCTGACATCTGGTATCATTAAATTAAAAACCCCAATATCCTATTTCCCCTTTCAATTATTCTTGTCCCACCTAGTGCTATGAAAGAATAGAACATGCAAACCCAGGGTCAGCATTACAAATCTATATCCTGTTTAGGAATATGCATGAAACCAGCATGCCAATGCGCACATGCAGTAGGAACAGGGAGTAAAGCAAGTCCTGCATTGCCAAAATACACACAGAAGTAGTCCATTCATGATTCATTCATCATCACTAATACATGTATACAAAGAGGGAACTAGCTGTCTTCATTTAAATGATTCTTTGCTACCAATCCTTGCACAGATGTGTGCTGTGAATGTACTGAAACAGGCATATTTCTACCATAAGAATCTTGTGTACACGTTCTGAGTATATAACAAGACTACTTCCATGAACATGCAGTTTGGCTTATTTTAATAACCTTTCAGGGTGTGGACACTGATTCAGTGGTCAGTAACAGAAAGTCCCAGTGATGATGGAAAATATGGAATTGTCCAATTTAGATGTCTCCATACATAAAGGAAAAATAAGATTCACAGTTCCTAGTACTTCTTCCCATTCACTTTTGGAAGATATCCTGAAGTAAATCCTTCTTTTTTCTTCAATACTTCTCATTTTTATTTATTTTCATGATTGATCACAGAATAAGTGGTCCCTTACTCTGTAGCCCTCTCAAGTAACCCTTGACATACTGGTAATCTAATCCAGTACTTTCATGATTTTTCATCTATGCCAAATCAACACAGTCAGCTCCAATGAATGTTATATAAATCCATTAGACAAAAAAACTTCACAAATTCTATCTTAGGTCATGCTACAAAAAACCTGCCATAATTTCGATTCTGTTGAGTCACTGGTAAGGTAGACTGTAAAATACCCTTTTGGAAGGTAACAAGTGTTACTTCTATGTTTTCTGTGCTAGCCTCACAATTCATTCCTCAGAGTTGAACAATGTCTATATCTCTGACTGGATATAATTTATATGCATCATATAAGCATGCATTTGAGAAGATTTAGGTTTCCTCTATACTGTTGCATTTAGTCTATGGATTGTTTTGCCGTATTTGGAAAACATGAAAAATGAAAAAAATGCCAGAATGCTTCTAGGAATTTCCCTTCTGCCTGCCTGCCTGCCTGCCTCCCTACCTTCTTTTTTCACTTGAAAGGCGGCTTTTAACTGCCAAAATTGCAGAACCTTACTCAAAGGATGAATATTCATAAGAAAGAAGATAGAAGAATGACCAGCAGTCTCTCTGGCCTAATCCTGCTTCACTTCTGAACCTTTTCTTTTATGATGTTGTCACGGTTTAGGAATGGTGCTCCCCCATTTAGTGCTCCCACTGAAACACCTCAGATAATGTACTGCTCTCTCACATCCCCCCACAGCCCCTGTGGCAGGATGGAGAGGAGAACTGGCACAAAAAGTTAAAGATCATGCGTGGAGATAAGAATAACATACTGGAAACAATAATGAGATAAGAAAATGAACAGTAACAACAACAATACTAATAACAGAGCATAATGTTACGCAAGAAACTAATCTAATGTACTGGAAGCAATTTAGCAGTACCAAAAAAACAACATTTATGAGATTTTTTTTTGCAACACAGGGTTTCATGTAATGTAATTTCAGAATATATTCCTTTTAGAAGGTTCAAAACATATGAAAAATGTGAAATTGACTTAAAGGACTGATTTTATATCCAAAAGATATCATTCAAAAAGCTTTTATATGCTCCATTTTATTGTTTAAACTTGTAAAAGGGGAGGAATTTGAATGTATGGAGTTATAATTGTTCTGAAAAAAAGTCTGTTCGGAGACTATTTCTTTTATGTACTAAACTTCTTTAGACACTTCAAAGAATTTTAAGTTGTATATGAAGAACTGCCCAGAGATAAATTAAAATTATTCATATTTCATTTTATCTCTGGCCAGAACAGTCCCCTCAGATCCTCAAGTCATTTACAGTGATTTCTGGAGTCTGTTTCTGCTATGCAGGCGATATTTTTCCATTTTTACACAGAACAGTTTGAAAAGAGGAGTAATCATGTCTCAACCACTCTTTCTCACTGGTAATTGTCTCATTCCTTTCTGTTTTGTTGGGAGGGGGTTGTTGGTTTTTTAATTGCTGTTGTTATTTTTTTTTTAAATCTCCCTTAATTTCTGAGATTAAAGACCAATTAGTAATGCTTTTCTATGAGCTAGAGAAAACCTTTGAATATGTATCAATTAATGCCTTGCAAGTTCACAGTCTCATTTCACAGTACATCCAAGTGAAAAAAATGAAGACTAAAATTAGACAAGTATTTCAGGTATTCAAATTGCAAAGGGCACAGTATTAAAAACTACACTCAGTGAGATGGGTTAACTTTGGCTAAGAGCTAAACTCCCCGTTAGCCACTTGTCCACTCCCCACCTCACCTCTCACATCAGGACCAGGGAAAAAATCGAAAGAAGAGGAAGCACCTGGGTTGAGACAAAATCAGGGAGATTGCTTACTGGTTACTGTTGTGGTAGAACAGACGTGACTTGAGGAAACTAATGGTGGACTTGGCAAAGCTGGATTAATGCCTGGACAGGATGATCTTAGATGGCTTTTCCAAGCGAAAAGGATCTATGACTCTGTTTTCCCAGCAGGGCTGATGGGATCGTCTGTGGCCTCTGGTGGGGCCATTGGAGCGGGCTGGAACCAGCTGGAACCGGCTGTGTCTGGCATGTGCCACTCCTGACCTCTCCTCACAGACACCCCTGCGGTGTCAACCGCACAGGAATTCAGCCTTTTCAAAATGAGAAGAGTCTGCTCTTCTGTGATTTAAGGACTCAACATAGATGGTTCAATGCCACTGGTTTTGGCTACCCTTAGATCAGTCACCACCTTTTTCCCTTTTTGCTCGTAGATATGTGTGTCTGCGTCCTTAAAGTTGGTATTGTTTGCATTTATTCCTACAGCAGTTGTTTTGACAGCACTGCTAGAATTGTGTCCTTTTTCAGGAAAATATAACTACTGCAGAATGGCAGATAAGTATATGTGTTTAAGCACACGCAAAAATCCCACTGAAGTCATAAGGTGTTCAGATGTTGATATGGGTCACTGGTTAAGGGAAGGTTGTCCTACTGGTCTAGTAGCCTAGCTAATTATCCTATTGCTGGTAAAAACAGAAAATAAAGAGGTCTTTTGTCCAGGTGGCTTATGCATCTAAGCTTTCTTCTTTCAACAGTTTTAAAATGCCTCAAGAAGCAAAATCTTCCTCATTTCTCTCATAAGTGAAATTCTTCTGGCATATAAGGCTATAATAACCACACTTTAATTTTGCACAATGCAGAGTGAACACTGTATCAAAAAAAGATGGCTGTGAAGAGCTATAATTTTAGTCTTATCACTGCCATTACGGCATGAAAACTGAGTCTCAGTGTGCTCATCAAGGGGTCACTCTAATTATTAGACCTATAACCTTTGAGAAGAAAAGAAAGAAGGTAACAGGGCTACATCGATTTGTGAAGATCCAAACCACACAATGGCATTTAGCATGGTCATTACCACAGGCAGACCTGCAGTGTTTGAAATGACTTTCTACGAGACCAGCAGTGAAGAGAAACTGTGAGGCATCTAAGCCTGAAGGAAATGGATAGAAAATGAGAAAATCAAGGAGAAATAAGATCAGTAAGGGTGTTTTATTACTCTTTGGTGCAAATTGTTACTCCTACTGACATTCATGGGAGATACATGAATGTGTATGTCCATGAATTAAGGTGCAAAACATTTCTGGGCCTAATTACAGAGAATCACAAAATTGTTGGGGTGGAAAGGTACCTCTGGAGACCTTTAAAGCAGGGTAACATCCTGGTATGTTTTGACTGTCTCTAGAGGAAGACACTCCACAGCCTCTCTGAGCAGGCTGTTCCGCTGCTATCAGCTTCACAGTAAAGCTTTTCCTCATATTCAGACGGGTCTCCCTGTGCATCATTTTGCATCCATTGACCTTTGTTCTGACTCAGCATCATCGAAAACAGTCTTGCCCATCCTCTTGACAGCCACCTTTAAGTATTTGTATGTGTGGATAAAGTCTCCTCTCAGTCGTCTCTTCTGCAGGCTAAAAAGGCAGTCTCAGCCTTTCCTCATAAGACAGATTCTCTAATCCCTTCATCATCTTCACAGCCCTTATCTGGACCCTATCCAGTAGCTTTTTGTCCCTCTTGAACTAGGGATCCCAGAACTGGACACAGTACTCCAGATGTGCCTCACCAGGGCTGAGTAGAGGGCTGGGATCACCTCCTGTGACCTACTGGCAATGCTTTTCCCAATGCACCCCAGGATACCTTTGACCTTCTTGGCCACAAGGACACACTGCTGGCTCATGGACAGTTTGTTGTCCAGCATGACCCCCAGGACCTTCTCTGAGGAGCTGCTTCCCAGCAGTTCAGCCCCAGCCTGTACAGGTCCATGAGGTTATTTCTCCCCAGGCGCTGGACCCTGCATTTGCCTTTGCTGAACTTCATCAGTTCCTTTCCGCCCAACTCCACAGCCTGTCCAGGTCATGCTGAATGGTAGCACAGCCTTCTTGTGTACCAGCCACTCCTCCCAGTTTTGTATCATCAACAAATTTGCTGAGGGTGCACTCTGTCCCCACTTCCAACTTGACCTAGCACTGACACCTGGGGAACACTGTTAGCTGCAGGCCTCCAACTATGCTCTGCACCTCAGGCCACAATCCTCTGACCTCTGCCACTCACTACACCTCACTGTCCATTCATCTAATGCATATTTCCTTAGCTTATCTGTGAGGATGTTGTGGGAGACTGTGTCAAAAGCCTTGCTGTAGTCAAGATGAACAACTTTCTCTGTGCTTCCCTCATCTATCCAGCCAGTCATTCCATCATAAAAGGCTATCAGATTGGTTAAGCATGATTTCCCTTTATGAATCCATGCTGACTACTCCTGATGACCTTCTTTTCCTCCACATGCTTAGAGATGCTTACGTGCTTAGAGATCCTCTACATGCTTAGACATGACATGCAGGATGAAGGTGAGGCTGGCTGGCCTGTAGTTTCCTGGGTCCTCCTTTTTGCCCTTTTTGAAGATTGGAGTGGCACTGGTTTTCCTCCACTACTCAGGCACTTCTGCTGTCCTCCATAACCTTTTAAAAATGATGGAGAGTGGTTTAGCAAAAACATCTGCCAGCTCTTTCAGCATTCCTGGGTGCAACCCAATAGGGCCCATGGATTTGTGGATGTTGATTTTGTCTAAATGACTTCTAATTTGATCTTTCTAGACTAAATGAAAGTCCTCCCTTTCTCCAGACTTTCTCTCTTACCTCCAAGCTCTGTGATTCCTGAGGAGTGGCCTTAAGGAGTAAAGACTGAAGTAAAGAGGATATTCGGTAACCCTACCTTCTCTGTATCCTTTGTCACCAGAGTATCCACCTCATTCAGCATGCAGCCCACATTTTCCTTACTCTTTCCTTTGCTCCCAATATACTTGATGAAGCCCTTCTTGCTGTCCTTGACTTCACCTGACAGATTTAATTCTGAACAGACCTTAGCCTTCCTTGTTGCACCTTTCATACTCCGACAACATCCCTATATGTTTCCTAAGTGGTCTTCCCCTTTTCCCGTGTTCTATATAAACTTCTTTCTTTTGTCTGAGTTTTGCCAGAAGCTCCTTGTGCATCCATGCAGTTCTCCTGCTCCCTTCGCTTGATTTCTTATTCATAAGAGATGCACCTGGCACTTAGAGGAAGTGATGCTTGAATATTGGCAGCTTTCTTGGGTCCCTATTGGGTTCCTCTTCTTGGGTCTCTCTGAGACTTCATCCCATGGTACTTTATCAAGCAGTTTCCTGAAGAGGCCAAAGTCTGCTCTCCTGAAGTCCAGGGTAGTGAGCTTGCTGCATGCCCTCTTTGCTGCCACAAGGATCTCAAACTCTGCCAAGGCTTCCCTCAAGCTTCAAGTTGCCCACCAGCCCCTGCTTGTTGGTGAGAATACGGTCCAGCATACCACATATCCTTGTTGGCTTTTCTAGTACTTGGAGAAGGACATTTTCATCAGCACATTCCAGAGACCTCCTGGCTTGCTTATTCCCTGCTGAGCTGTCCCTCCAACAGATAATCAGGGTGGTTGAAGTTCTCTGTGAGGACTGCTCCTTATGAATGTGAGGCTGCTCCTATCTGTCTACATAGGGCTGCCAGCAATTCTTCAGAAGCTTTTAAATTCTGCACAGGTGAAAATTTACCATAGGGATACAGAAGTGACCACAGGCCTCCCCTAATAGCACAGCTACCTAGGGCATACATTCCCTGAGACTCCCTCTGCAGCTTGAGTTATCATTGCGTTACCTCTTAATCATGAAATATCCCTTTCACATTGCATTGATGTGGCAGTCCATGGACTGAGGAGAACCAGGGACAAAAATCAGATTTATCTGATTAAAGGAGTTGTAGATATTCAAGTTTTTAGATGTATACCACTTCTTTTAAATGTATACCACTTAAATATATACCACTTCTTGTCCTAAAGGGAGAATCCAAAATAAACTTGAGAACTTGTACTGCAAAGTATTTCTCACTGTTTTGATTAAAGAGGGAACACAAAGAGACTGCCTCGGTTGTAGATCCATATGTCTTGTCAGATTAATATCAGAATTTAAAGCAGTCAAAATCTGTCTCATATGAGACTAAGGGATCTTACCACTTCAGATACCTGCTTTGAGCTCTAATCACTTATATTTTACTGCCAAAAGAAATGTTACAGCTATGTCTCTTTCATAATGTGAAAAATTTTTTATTCTTATATTCTGTTCATACTTAAAATAATGATAGCTTTTTAGTAGTTTTCAAATTCCTAAAGAGAGTAGTGATCCAGGAGAGGCCAATCATGATAAAAATCCTATTTAAAGGTGATTATTTGGGAATATTGTATAACTGAAGACAGGAATTATTAGTTACTGAACAAGAATTAGCTAGTGAACAGGAAAGAAATTTGCTAAGTAAGAGCAATGATATGGAAGGGGAAATGGATATAAAATTAATAATGTCTTGAGGACTACAAAGTGAAGAGGACAATAAAAAAAGGATAGATTAATAGTGGACTGGTAGTACATTTCTCTCCAACCATTTCTGTGTGTAGTTTTGCATACATTCCCTATTTAGGCTTCAGTTCCACAGATAGATGCGAGAATAAAAGTTGACTCAACATGAATGCATTTATGTTTATACTTCATTACAGCTTCAGGATCTGAAGAAGTGGGAGTGACCTACTTCTCACTGTTTGTAAATAGTTGAGTTTTGTGAGTGGTAAGATGCAAAGGGAAAATACATGTTTACATGGATGGCAAGAATTTAGAGCCAGGACAACTAACGGAGTTATTGAAATCATAGCTATTTACTTCTTCAGAGCCTTATATAATCTTTAAAATTTATTAGAAGACCTTAATATAGCATGTACTATATTCTGCCTTGTCTTGGAGTGTACTTAGACGCAATTGTTTTCAAAGACAGGAGTTTTGGTCAAATGACTCAATGCCTGATCCGGAATTATAATTTTAGGGATCTAATCACCTACAGTACTTTTACCCATTTTTAAAAGGTGCTAATCCCTTGCAATTACCACTGAACTCAGAACACTCAGTATTTGGAGATTCCACACCATATCAAACTGAACAAATGCTAAGAAATGTTACATGCAAAACCCAGGAATGTACTTCATTGTGTAGGCAACAAAAGTCATGCTCAACTGGGGAATATCTTCAGTGGGTTATCTATATTCCAGTATATTTTAAACTCTCCTTGTGCTTGGGAGACAAGTTGGCAGTATACTGTATCTGCATAATTTGTTGCTGAATGCTGCAAATCAAATGCAGAAGTTATGTCCTAAGCTAAAATCCTAACACCCCTTGTATCAACTGCCCCATTTACACTTTTCCTGTTTTCTCCCAGAGCTAGGAAAATAGTCCTTCCTTGTTGGGTTGTCTCACCACCTCCAAGATGTTTAACTCAGCAGGCAGGTGATGTAAAGGAGAGAATGAAGAGTGGGAGTCCAAGCATGCGTTAACACTGCGTGTAGCTATAGATCTGACACATTCCCTCCCAGAATTTCTCCACTTACCCACACTCTTCTCTAGGTGTGTTAAAACCTACACTGCTTCAACATAGGGAAGTACAGATTATATTCCCAGTACAATTATATTCCCAGCTTCACAACCCCGAGTGAAAATACTGTCTATTGGAAGGGTGTTTGCTAGGCAGAATCTTCTTTTGTACTCTCATGCATACCTACATTTACTTGCTTGCAGTCAGGCTCTTTGCCTTCAGGACTGATCAAAACCACCATACTTTTTTAGTGTAAAAGGTAAGAAATGCACTTGGAAACAGGTAGCAAAGTTTATATTTTTGCCATCAAATTTGCACTAGAAATCATCCCTCTTGAAGTGCTGTGCCACTACTCAGCAGATTGGTGTTTTCTTGGTAGGTTTGACTTTGAGAAATCAGCATGTCCCTGAGATTTTACATATTACTTACCTGAATATTAATTCTGAGTTCTCCTGATAATGAAAACTAAGAGTGGAAGATCCTTCTGTTTATGTTTCAAAATAATGAGATTTACAGAGGTGATGTACAGACTTTGTTTCAAGGCCACATTTTTAAATTCAAAGCTAAAAAAATCTTTCCTATATGGGATGTTAAGTTTTAATCCCCTTACAGAAGTCCAATTCTTCCCATGTCCTCCCACACATAGTCTTCTTCACACCCACATGGGTATGTGACATATACCCACACTCACTTAGCTTAGCAGTGCCACCATGTACCCTATTACCTCCTTCAATTTCTACATTTTTAACATCTTTTGCACCTTCACAGAGGGACTTGACTGTTTTTCAAACACCGAAATAGCTTTAATGTAGTGGTTTAGTGTGCATTCTCATTAGGATTCATCTGCAATGCAGGGCATTTCCCCTTGACCCAGATACAAAAGAAACATAATCTAAATAAATAAAATGGAACAATTTTTATTTATTAAGCAGAATTGTGTGAACTTGGCTGCATGTTATCTAATGAATATATTTCTAAACTCATGCTTATCTTTTTGTTGTCCCTTCTAGCTGTATCCTAGGTACTTCTACACTGGACAGATTCATTTATATTTCTCTGAAGCTTTAAATGCTGCCCTGAAGCTCAGAGTGGCATATCACAAGAGATACTGGGTGAGTTATAATCCTTTTGTTTAGACCAGGCTCCTTACAAGACCTGATGCCCTCATGATTCTTGACTAATAAGTATTTGTACCCTAATATTTTAATTCACCAACTGCATGTTCTACCATTTCTATTTTGTACCAGTAGTGAGAAAGCTGCAAATGTTCAAAGGTGCATGAGATTTTATATCTCACTCTGTTTAATGAAGCTGGCAGTTCTTATGTATATCACTTCATCCATCTGAAGTGACCGAGTGCATGTCACACTGACTTCAAGGATATAGAAATTACCTCATTTGAATGTATGTCAGCTGTGCTCCCTGATCTCTGAGGAAATACTGAAGAAAATATAAATATGCCTGCAGTGTCTGATGTCACTTATGATCTGCTCTCCCTGATTTAGATTTCTATATTTCATTTGAATTCACACTGCATTAACCATATGTGAGGAGTGCACTATGTGAGGATTTAGGTGTTGCTTATCCTTCTTTTTTTAGCAGTACAGTAATCCAATATTTTATATCACTAGTTTCTCTCCATCATTGTGATTGTTTCAAATTCGTGCAGATGTGGAAAGGTGAGTAATTGGCCTGTACTGGTATTTGTTATTCAGAAGACAGACAACATATTTCTTGAGGAAACAGGGGCAGTAATAGGAGACACCAGGATCTCCTCACTGAGAGAAGAAAATCAGAATGAATTAGGGCATTATAAAATTAGACAAATTCCATTAAATAATTTCAAGATTCTTTTATCAATTATTTTTCTCTCCTTCACAGGGAAAATAATGTTTTATATAAACTAATTTCATTGTATTTCTTGTTAGAATGAGTGCACTTATAGATTTGCAGTAAACTAACAGTGGACAATTAAGTTCTGAAGCAGAGCTGGCTTTAATGTTATTGGGAGAATATACTCTGTGTCCATGTGGGTCTACTCAAGTACTTCTTGAAATTCACCAGTATTTCATTTTCACTAGGAAAAGGAGGTGGCAAAAATTATGACTATTTAAACAATTCCATTTCTGTGTGCTTCTATGAGGGTTTCTTATTTGTCTGCTTTAAATATTTTTTTATGTTGCACGGTACAAAAAGAAAACTAAAATAAAATAGAAGTATTTTAATGTTGTTTAAACAGAAGGCTTTTAAAGAAATAACAGCTTGCACTATTTCTTTTAAAAATAAATTTTAAATCATCAGGTTTTGCACTGATTCTGCACACAGACAAATTTTGAAATCATTGGATATGGCATTTCTACTCCTGGTAGTGGATTCATAATGAATTTCAGCTTGATTCTGCTTTTGTTGCTGCTGACCACAGAGGGCTATGTTGACCTCAGTCTAATCCCTCTTAGCAAATTATTCCACTGCAATATTTCTCCCTTTAGTTTGGTAAATTCAAGTTCCTGCTCATTACTGTTCAGTTATTCTTTTGGCTGAGCATTACATAGAAATTTAAAGCACAAGAATCTTTTAATTCTTTTTTTTCCTCTTTCCAGTCAGATGGCTGCCTTAAAGCAATCTGTTTTGATGAAAAACAGGGTTTCTTTTAAGATATGAGCTTTTCTTTTTTTCCACTCCCATAATTTTTGATGGCACCTGAGGTAGGGAGGCCTGTTGCCTGCAAGAAGGAATGTTATGTATGTGGTGCTTGGGAGAGAGGCAGCACATGGGAATGGAATGTAGAAAATTGTCTTGTCTTGCTTTTCATTTTCCCGGTTACTTTTGCCTGCTTGCGTCTACAGTTCTTTTCCTTCCTCAGTTTTTTGATGGGGTTTCGGTTTTTTCTTTCTTTTTTCCCTTCTTTCTTTATGACTTCTTAGAGGAACTTTGAGGAAAGTTAGCTCAATTTATGCTAGTAATTACCCACAAGGGTAGGGACTAATTGCTATAATTATTACTTGAGGTCATATGGGGAGATTTAAAGTCTGAGGCTGGCTATAAAGGAGCAGGTTAAAAATTAGCTTTCTTGAATTTGAGAGGCAGTTGATAAATCCTGGTGTTGCAATGTTCTTGTCTGCTAGGGGAGAATCTGATAGAACAGATGGAGCAAATAGAACAGAAATGTGTTTCTGCTTCTATTTACCTGATTTTTCAACTGTAAAATAGTTTAACCAGAAAACTTGTTAAACATGGTTGCAATGAGATTCTACTTTGTTTAGAGAAATCATTTTTAAGAGTGAGTAAGACTGCCTCATAAGAACTCCAATATACAGAAGTAATGAAAGGACTAGTTCCTACTATCACAATAACAAGGTGATTTGGCTCACTTAGACAAATTGTAAGGTCAGGAACAAATCCAGAAACGGGTAATAAAAGTAATCTGAATGCCCAAAATAGGAATCAGTAGTTACTGAAGTGACAATTCAGTCATTCAGGTAAAATATTTGCTAGAGTTTGGCAACCATGTCCAGCACCGAAAATTTGCTTTGGTAAAGTTTTAATATCTTTAGGTTCTTAAAACTTTTAAAAGTCTTTGTAGAAGAAAAGTGTTTCTAGTTGTTGGCATAACATCCAGTACAAATGAAAACCTCCTTGGAGATTCTTGTGGCCATTTTATCATTAATACAGATGCTCATAATCAATACAGACCTGAAATAAGTCCTTTGAGGGGTCCCCATTCATCTTTCAGGAATAAAATCTCGACTAGCTCTCAAACATTAAGGAAAAAAGAATACAAAAAAAGGAAAAGGAAAAAAGAAGGGGAAAAAATCCCCATTGAAATAAAGCAGGTAAGAATTGTTTTAGATATTTCTGTTTGAACATGATTTTTCTTTCTTGTCTGGACAAAGTCTAAGGATAGGTTTACACCACTCTTGATTAATAGGTTAAAACACATCCTGGTTTTCATGCCAGAGCTTTCCCTTGTGTTAAGTGACGGAATGCATCCTGACCTGGCAATAGGTTGTGTATGTGAAATGAGAAGGAAAATTTGTCTTCCAGGTTCTAATCCCTACTGTAAATCTTGTAAGCACAGGTACTCACTTAGACTTCTCTTTCTTTTTTTTTAATATATTAAGAGATAAAGAGGACTTAGCTGGTACTAGCAGGTACCAGTAAATGTAGCTTAGTTTGCTGTCACCTCATTCATTAATAGCTGACTGTAATGGTGGGCAGTGGGCATGAGATTCTAATGGGAATGCAGATTGCCTGTCTTGTCAAGGTTTAGGAAGTGAGTGAGAACTTAGTCAAAAGTGTAACAGAAAAGCTGTTATGTAGGTTATGTATAATCACCAGGCTCTGTGAGGTGTTGATGTAGATTGTATTCAAGCCTTCACCTCACATAAAATGGTGCTCACACATTTAATAAAGAGACTTGATTAAAATGCCATAAACACACACTTCTGTAAGAAAACAGAGGTTAAAGCAGCAGGAGACATTAGAAGAAGCCAATGGAAGACTATCGGGGTGTTTTCTAAAGATTAGAAGAAATCAGTCCTGAGTAATTCTATCTTCCCCATACACATGTTAAGGATATTTTGATATTTTGACATTTCAGTTGAAACAGGCAAAAAACCAAAATAACAGTCAAACAAGACAACATCTGCCAGAAATGGAAGTGACAATTTCCTGTTAACAAAGCATTCCCTGAATTTTCGTTCTTGGGATCTTGGAGACTGGTGATGTTTGAAAATAGTCTCTCTCAGCGTTTGAATTGTTTGTTTTCAAGGACTCATAGAAAACTAGGCAGAAAGGACACAGTAGAGAGTCATCTTATCAATTCTCCTCCCTCTGTCCAAAACTAAGAGCTATTCTAGCTCCATCAGCCCTGACAAGGACTTGCAAGAGCAGCTGCTACACTGAGGCTGGAGAATCCCAACCATAACTTTGCAGCATGCAGTAAAACCACCTGAGCCTCACCTGCTGTGGTAAGGCACAAGAAGAACACGTGCTCACTCCAGCCCTGGCACAAGAAGGCACAGAGCAGGAAGCATCCTGTGCCTTTGGAGCAGCCCTTGGGGCAGATTTTACTGGCTGTCCCCAGGCTTGTAAAGACAAAGTGTCATCTTGACCTCTGTGTAAGAAGCTGTGCACAGGACAAATTCATAAAGTCCTTTACAAAGTATTTGTTTGATTTTAATGTTTTCTATCATGTAACCACTAAATATTCCCATAAGTAATATTGTCTTGGTAATGGATAATCTAGGATGTTCTTGCTTTATAAGAATTTGTTCTCTTAGACCCCATCGTGTGCATACACATACATGAACACACACGTACACACAAGTTATTACAAAAATTTCAGTTGAAATCTCCAGCAGCTGAAAAGCATTAAAAAGACCACTGGATGTATGTGCAAGCCTTACTTAAAAGCCACCAGTTTGAAAGATCACATAGCCATGCCAGTCAATTGAGTTTTTATTTCTCTTTATTTTAACTTGCCTACTTTTTTCCTGTTTTCTTAATCTGGGATCAGAGTCCTGTTACCTGCTTATTACAGATTAGATTGTGCCATTTGGACATTGAAAATTATACTAGTGAAAATTTGGGCCTATCCGGCGGAAGCATCCAGTACAGTCCAGCCCTCCCTATAATTACCATGTAATGCGGTAAGAGATTGTCTGATGCCCTGTCCTACCATTAGTACAAGTGAATTTTTGGAGTGGATAATCTCCTCCTTCTCTCACAGCTGTCTTTGGTTCTTTTTGCATGGGCAAGACATCAGCAGTGAATAGGCTGCACCACCTTGGGGATGGAGACTTCCCTTAAAACAGTCCCTGTGTGAAGAGAGGAGCATGCTTGTCCTTTGGTCACATAAATCACAGGTTTGCCTGCTCATACTCCCAGGGAAGTTGATGACCTGTTAGTGAAAGGTAGAGGAATAAGACATCACAAAAACATCTGAAGTTTCATGGATCCAAAATGTTGTGTTTCTCTGAAATGGCAAGTAAACACATAAGAATAGATTCAGACAGCTCTGGGCTGTGTGATGTTTTTCCAGAAAGTATTTAGTTTTGTAGTCAGCTTTTTGGTAGGAGAAATCCCTGACTGAGCCAAACTTATTCCGGTGCATCTGATCTTTAATCTCATTAGCTCCAACCTTTCTCCAGCTGCATCAAAGACTGAATTCAAAACCAAAAAACATTAAGCCCTCAGCATCTTATTGTGCGCTACTACACAGAAGAGACTTAGATGTGCACCCTCCACCATTACACCCATACCTGTGGGAATACTCCCAATAGGCTTTAACACATTTTGAAATATTAATTGTCAAATTAAATATCAAAATATTAAACATTAAATGAATAATTAATCAGGTTCTAGTGCTTTTAACAGAACAAGCCCATATAGTCCAACAGCATACCAAAATGCAAAATGTTGAGACACAGGTGGTCTCCTTCCCAGATTTTGGTCAGATTTAACTGTTATTGTAGGTAGAACAGCCTTGTCGAATGACCTGTGCAATTCTGCCTTTAAACTTGTACATGGCCTTGGAAACAATTTTGACTGTTTCCCATCTTCAGCGGGTGTCTGTCTCATTTGTACACACGACAAGCTCTTTACAGCACAAGTACTCTTAGAGTGACTTGAAAAAAGTATTCTCTGACTTCCATAGGTATCTACTGAGCCAGAAAAAGTGGAGGATGGTCAGCCAAGCCCATGATTTAATGATTTAATGTTAGATGGTCTTTGGGTTTATGATTTCTTGCCACATTACAGTTGGATAACAGAAAAGTATATGACCTGCCAAACCTACTGGAGATGTGCTCTCAGCAACAAAAACTTTTCTCATATGGGTTACAGAGATACCAACAGGAATTTATAAGCACGTAATTCCACTCACCAGAAAAAAATGTTGTGATTGCCAGCATAGTGTGACCTGCCACACAAAGAATGCTGGTTGGAGTGAAGGACAGGGTGCACAGTAGCCTCAAAGTTAGTAAATTTCCAGAGAAAATTAAATTGTGTAAGGTTTAGATGAAAAGCCCATAAACACAAAACAGTACTAATACGTTCCAGCTGGTCCGAGAATGCAGGCTGAATGCACACAGTAACAGGATAATTTTATTTTGAGATATGTTTGACTCCAGCCTTTACCACAGATTTATGTGAGCTTGGCATATATGCTCCTAACTGTACTTTTAACTTCAAAAGTGGATAATGATCAATTATAGGATCCTATACTGCTATGAGGAGACAGGGACAAAAGGCTGGGGGCAATGTACTGAGCAGTTCTGGCTTCAGCAGCCAGCACCGGTGGCAGTCATGAGCACTATACTTTGCCTCTGTGGACTGAACCCGTGACATAGAAAGGAGTAGAAAAAAAGTCCACAAGCTCATGGATCTTTATTAACATGGAGCTTATGTAAATTGCACATTAAATAGGTTACAATACTTCCACTTGGCAAGAAGAGAGCCAACCATCTGGACTGATGTGATTAGCAATGTTCATTCTAATATTCTTTGACTAAAAAACACATAGTTTTCTGGAAACAGATATACATGAGAAAAAATGGAGGATTTCTTTAAGCTATATTAATAGTGGAAGTTGTGCTGTGTAATTCCAATTCATTTGGGTAATGAGGTGTACTAATTTTTAGACTCAGTCCAGTTTAGACACACAGCATGCATATGCCCTGTAATAGGAGTGTTTATTAATTATATCTAATTGTCATCATTTTTCCTAATGATAACTGTGTTCACCCTTGTTCATTTTGTTTCTGAAATGGCGATTATTGAGAATGGGGAACATGGATGAATAGGCAGCAGAAACTAAGGAACCATGGGTGTCTGCATGAGAAAAATCAGCTCTCAGCAAGCCAGCCATCAACACAGTCATCCAGGGCCATCATGCTCCAGTGGCTGGGAAAGGAAAGCTTGTCCAAACCCATTGCTGCTCTCCAGTGGCAAGCAGGCTGGTCGTAAAGACAAGACGAGTGTCTTTCATATATGGATGTCTGCACCATGAGCACAGGCTTAATTGGAATTTTCCAATTAGCTGATTTCACGTTTTTATGGGGTTAAGTAGGGGTAACCTCCACAGCACTTATAGGAGGGGCATTAGGGCTTCTAGGCCTTAAAAACACCACCAGTAAGTGGAGAACAAGTAACATGAATCACACACACGAGTACACATGCACTCAATCTTGGGACATTGCTGTAACATGCAGAATTTCATTTTGTCACTAAGGATACCAGTTCCCAAGTCCTTTCCAGCTGCAACTTATCATGTAGTTGAAAACTGAACTTCTGGCTTAGCTCCAGAAAAAAGAACCGCCATCATGACTCTTCTTGTATGTTTGGAAAAGCTGCAGTAGAGCCATGATGTAGCCTGCACACAAGCTAATATCCATCTGCAGTGGCTGTATATTTAAATGCGCTGCAGCTTCTCTGAAGGTCTATCATGTATGTTATGCTCAAGATAGTACTTCCACGTTCAAAAAAACAGGAAAGTATTGGCAGTGTTCATGATATTCTGACAAGCACAAGGACCTTGAATTCTGTGTATGTCAGAGGAGAGCTGATGAATGCATCTAATGCATCTCTTGTCTTCACATTCACTTGCGTTTTCTTTTATAATGTGATACACAGAGAAATAGTTCCCAATTTAATGGGATAAAACTGGAGTAGAGGGCAGATGTGAAGGTTCTTTTTTCAGTCCTCTCTTTCTTAGTGCTGGACTTCAAAAATTCAATCCATACATGAATACAATGATAAACAATTTAACTGCACATCAACCTATGGAAGAAAACTTTTATGAAATCCAGCTAGCTCTGTAGCAAATGTTTTCCTGTCAGAATAACTGACACAGGCCACATCAAGGCCTCTCCATTTCTGAGCCCACATAAAGTCCCTATGTATTGTCTTATTTTCTTTTTTTTTCCCAACCATGTGTTTCTGGGAGATTAAGCTCATTAAAAAGGAGAAGTTCTGTAGACTACTTTCATTTTGTGTGATGCTGGTTATTTTCCCCCATCCTGTGGCAAAATGCAGTATCTATGACTATTGTGGACTTCGTATTTCTATGTTGCAACTCATTCTCATTTTGCTTTCTAAGTATCTTCTATGACAGTAGAAAAGGCACTGCATCCTGTGGTGCTGCAGCTTTTTCTTTGTAGGGTCTTCTTTGTGCGAAAAATTCTTGGACCTTCCAGGAATGTCTGTATGTACAAAATACATCATATCTAAAGACTAAGAACTAGAACATGTCAGGTAGATAGATAAATAGTTTTTAATGAAAAGATGCCTTTTACCACAAGGATTTCAGAAGAGTTTTTAGAGACACGTGCCCTTCTGACACAGTGTGACACAGTATCTGTCCCTCAGCATGTTTAGCCAGACCCATCAGCCAGGACAAAAGACCACTTGTGCCAACATTGCATAATTCTATCTCCCTCTCTAGATCAGTGCTTGCACATCTCTTGCCAACCTTAACTATACACATAGCATTTTTCAACTGTTCTGTTGGAGGGAAATGAGCAATTTCATTTTGGCAATTGAAATGTACTCCCATCTTTGTTCCTCAGTCAGCAGCATCCTGTTAACTGTAGTCAGGATGACTTGTTTCACATTCCAGTTGGGATGTCTAGTCCTTTTGTTACAGCCTTTTGCTGGAGTCTGAGTCAACATGTCTTATCACATGCAATTGGGAAGCTGTCACATATATCACCCAGCAAAAACGTGGTGCCCTGGGAGAGCTCCAGAAACACTGCACACCCATGCTACCACAAGCCTGCAGCACACTCCTAAAAGAGCAGCCCCTCTTTTCAGGAAGTAACACATTACAGAATGATTCTTCCATTAAGATTTATGCTTAAAATAGAGGAGCCACAACCTCATGCATCAGCAGAGTTTTCATCAGCTGATTAAGCATGACAGATGAAGCAGGCTCCTGACCTTTCTGAGGCTGAGGAGGAATGGGGGAAAAAAAGAAAAGAGAAATGGCCTCTCTTTCACCTCCATATTCAATTGGGCACTTCCTCAAACAAATAAAAAGACACTCTTGCAGCTGAACAAGGGGCCATGCAGTTAACCATGGGGCCCTGAAGTTGTTCAATCAAGAAGAAACATGATACTTTGTGATTTGTCTGCTCCTTGCTCCTGGGGTGGGCCATTGCTTCTAAGTGAAGAATAATAGCTGTCAATTACATTCAGATCACAGTTAGGGCCCTGGCATTCTTAGGCAACCTGTTATTAAATTGTTAACTTTCTGATGTCTACCTTATTACTTTAAACACACATACCAGACTGACTTTAAATATACACACTGAAACCAGCAATAAATCTTTCCTAACACTAAACTTAGGATGTATGCACACTCTTTAACTTTTAGTTATTTTTTTAACTTTGTGAAGAGTTCTGCATGTGTAAGTTTCTTTCAGTGAAGTCATACCATGTACCCTACAAAATTATTTTGTTGTGGAAGTCTCGACAGGGCTCTTTTAGAGAACAGGAATAAATATTTGGGCACAAGGAATTGTTCACCAGCTTGTTCTTAGGCAGGAGCACCTTCTCTGGTGGAAAGTACCTACCAAATTCTCTGATGACCAAGGAGTAGATGTAAACCCTCAGAAAGAGAAAAACAGCTCAGAGAAAATTTTAACAGAAGGTAGAAACTTTGATTCAAACTTTGAAGTCCTAGGGAGCTGGCATAGAATGAAGCAGGAAAGCAACGTGTTCACTCTGGCTCATGAACTACCTTTCATTAATTCCCAAGTCAATGTTTTTTTCAGTCACAATGTGCTTTTCAGAGCAGGGATTTGAACAAAAATCCCTTACCTCATGCCTCGTTTTTTTTCCCTTCTGTTCTCCACCAAAAAACTTTATAAGCTCCCTGATCATCCCAAAGGAGAGTGAAAATACAGAAATATGTCTGCAGAGTTTTACTAGAACAGAACAGCAGCTCTATATTCAATTTAGGCAGATGGCAATCTGGAATTGTTCATCTATGTGAAGCCTCTGAGACAGCTTGGTTAGGTGTGTGGTTACTTTGAGCTTTTCTGCAGGCACTGAAAAAGTCACCAGCAGAATAGGATGCGTGAAGTGTCTGTATCTGCTCCATGCTTACATTGATTGAACATAGGGAGAAGAGCATGCAGTTAGGTTTGTGATTTCATTAAGGCATCCTGTCGTCCCCCTCTCAGGACAATTCAGCCCTCACTCTCGTTTGCCACTTGCTCTAGAGAACCAGTGTCATATACTATTTATCTAATGGGAAAGTAAGCACTTGGCTATCCAAGTAAACACAATACATCTACTCTTTGTCAGCCAATGTCAAAATCTATTAAAAAATACAATAATTCAGATAAATATTTTCAGATGTTTTTTATGCATGCTTAATTTATTCTATTCTATTAAGTAGAATCTCATCAGGCTGACTGTTTCATTTTTAAATGCAACAAATTAATCCAGAAAAGTCAAAAAGTACACATAACTGTTGCCAGGTCTGCAACTGACAAATGGAAATGGGAATTTTTCTTCTGTGGAACATTTATCTTCCTGTGATGGATGCAAATTACAAAAACTGCTTTTTAAGGGAATGGAAATGGCGTAATTTTAAAAATTCAAAATACACTACAAAAATGTTACTTTACTGCAGTTTTTAACTTCAGTTTGTTGAACCAAATCATCATGTTACATTTTTGCTCCATGTAAGAATTGGCATTACCTGGACTACTTACTGCAATATTCTGTATTCCTCATGTTCTATTTTCTACCATGAATCTCTAGATTCCAAGATATTCATAACAAAATTTGAGTAGGTAACTTGGCAGGTCAACTGAACATAAACAAAAGTAAAATCTGTCCAGATTTAAATGTTGCAGTTCCAATTCAGATTGCTTAATCCCAAAATGTTATGTTAGTTTTCCCTGATAAGTATCCCAAAATCTTTGCAAAGTCTGAATTTCCCAAGAAGATTTTCTGTCTGTGCTTTATGTAAATCTGAAGCCAGGGAGAGATCCAAGAAGAAAGTGAAGTGACAGAGACAGTATTTTACTAACCTTTCAGTCACCTTATTTACCAAAGAAATAGGCTAAGTGGTCATTTTAGAGACTCATATTGTGCAGTGATTCAACCAGGGATGCCATCTTTTTTTCCCAGTGATCAGATTTTTGGAGTGTTAGAGGCTTTAGGGTATTCTCACTAAAGCCTGTTGTTTGCAGGGGTCTCAAGTACTGACTGATGATTTTACTGTCCAGGAAGGACAGAGGTCAGAGTCACAGTTGGAGGTTTAGCCTGTGACAATGCTTTTGTGACCATGTGGGAATGGCCTGATTAGCAAAATGAGGACATTTTGTCTTGTGTCTATTCTCAATTTTTTAAAAAAAGTTGTCTTGTAAGGCTGTCTCAGCTGTTTGTAAAATAAGACATTAAATGATTGTATGCAAAAAATGTGCATCATCAGATGCAAATTGGATTCATGAAGACACTTCTGGTACAGAAATATTCTCCACAGTGTAAGTTTGCTCCTCCTCATTGCTGTGGCCCAATCCTTCTTTAGGGAGACATGAAAGAATAGCTGCTCATGTCTAGGCTGTGTAGGCTCTCATCTCATTTTAATGTTTTCAGGTATTTGAGCAAGAAACAGTCCATCGTCACTAAGCAGTCTCATAAAAAATGATGGTGTTTAAAACAGGAGCTTCCCACTCTGAAAGAAATATTTCCTACTTCTCATCAGAGAGAGAGCCCATCTCTCCCTGCTGGGACACCAAATGAACTTTCCTTGCCTGATCTTCCATGTCAGAAATGAGAGGAATAAAGAATTTCTCGTAACGGGACACAGACGATTCCTTCTTGCTTACACCAGTTCACATCTGCACCATCATGAAAAATCACATACATGCACAACCTGTTCTGAGCTGCATTTCAGTAGGAATGAAGCAGCCTTTCCCTCTCTTCTTCCCCTCATATCAAGCCCCAAAAAGAGCTGAGCACACATTCTGTATCCTGGGCATCTCTTCATGGAAGATGATCTTTATTGTTGTGCTTTATAGCTCAAGTGCCTTGTGCATTATCAACCTGAAAGGATGTTTCAGTCCTGGATGTTTAGGGTCCACAACTACAGTCTTCCCTATGTGACATTAGACAAATCATGGAGCCTTTCTTAGCTCTAGTTTACTGTCTGTGAAAGGAGATAATTGCACTTGCTCCTTTTAGAGAATTTAAAGTTTGTGAGGCACTCAGGTATTACAGCAACAGAATGCACACCAACCCCACCCCATGCATTTAGGGGTGCCCTATTTTGGCAAGGTAGATGGGAGAATCTGGCCCTCCACCAACACAATCAGAACAGGACAAGAGAAAGATGGATGGTGCATGAGGTTCTGCAGTGGTTCTGGAAATCACAAAGCTACTTTGCATGTGCCCATTCCAAACAAAATTCAGGAACCTATTTTAATGTTAGTCAACACAAGTTTTCTGGTCAGTAAATATTTTCAGTCATGATTACGTCTTCTAGGAAACCACAGATGTTATTCAGAATTAATCTGAAAGAAATAGCATTTGTCCCATCAGAATTCTTTGTTAACATATACTCTGTACCAGGGAGAAAAAAAGCAATTATTATATATGATGTAATATATATTATATTGCCTATCAGGCACAAAAGCAGGAAGGTTTGAATGCAAGCAAGAACAACTGTTATCAGCTAATGACTGTAACTATTTGCTGTTCATCACTCTTCTGCCTCTCATAGAAGTTTCAGGCATATGATGAGAGAGTTAAAACGGCTCCAGAAACTTTAGCGATCTGTCACATACTGCAAGTGTGAACAGTCAAAATGATCAATGTTTGAACATGCCATGTGATGGTAATTGACACAACAAGAAAAGCTTTTACCCATACTGAATAATTAAGAATAATCAATATATTGGCAGGATTTATTCACTGCTGATCCACAGAGTAGAAAGCCATATTCCTCAAATCATTTATTTACTATGACTGGTTCTGTCATATCAAACTGCAGTGCTGCAATAGCACTTTGTAAATGAACATTGATTTTCATCAAGCATTTAGTGAAAGTTTACAGCACAGTTACGCTATTGACATGTGTTGTTTCAGAAACAAAGCCAAATGCCTATTTTTCAGACTGGAGTCAAATCCCATCTTCCAGCTGGAACAATGGAAATAGGTATAGAAGCAACATGCCAAAGAGCAGCAGCTCTTAAGGCAATAGGAAAGACTGGTGTGACCAGACTGCCTTTATGCCTATCTCTAAAGTCGGATTTTCTTCATGTATTACAAGTTCAGAGAAGATGAATAGCACATTTCACTAAAATGCATGTTAAAATATATAGTTGCCCATACATAATACAGCTATTTGACAGAATATATTAATTGTAAAACACAAGCCTGTCTATGTCTTCCTTGCTTTCAGATGTTCTGTTTTTCCTCCTTGCTGACCATTTTGACATTTCTCTCAGGTTTCTTCAGATTAAACATCACATGTAATCTCACATGCAGTGTTTGGTGTCATCTAGGTAAATTACCTTTTTGTATGTTTTTCATGCATACCTCACTGATTAAACATTTTCTTGCAAAAGTAGTCCCTTTTGCCTCTTCCTTTGCACTGATGTATTCGGCATAATCCATTTCCTAATCACTGTTGTCATTTATCTCTTCGTTTTACCTTGTCACCTTCTTAATTCCACTAGAGGCATTTCTAACGTCTCTGTCTAATAATCTCCACTAACAATGCAGAACACTATTAGCATAATAAGCATTTCCCATCTGCACAAATGAGACTCCTTCTCATCAGTCTGAAAACTAACTATTGTACATAAAAATAGCCAGGAATTGTTAGAATTAAAGAGAGAACACATTGCCCTGCAAACAAGCTTCTTCTCTTTCTGCTCCTGGTGGTACCCACTTCAACTGTCTGCAACAGTAAAGTCTACAAGTCCAGGACTGAGTGCAAGGTCTGCAGCTTGTGTCCTGTTTAATGTTAGCATGATCCCTAACACTGTTTTGAGTTAGGAAAAACTGCCAGTGATGCCCAAAAGCATTTTAGGGGTTTAGCACAAACCATAGGCTCATCTCAGTGAGCACACCCGGTTCTATGGGTGAGCACAGTTTTCCTGTCTAGACCATGGTCATGATTTAGGAATGGTAGTCCCCAATTCATTGCCCCCACTGCTCCCCGTCCCCTCCAACTGCAGGCACAAAAGGCAAATATCACAGGTTGAGATAAGAACAATCTACTTGAAACAGCAATGAGATAAGAAAATGAACAGTAACAGCAACAATACTAATAATAAAAAGTATAAGAAAATAAATTATTCACATGGACAAACATCCCCTATAATAGAAAATACCAGATGCCTCCCTCCACCATATTTTCTCATCCAGAGGGAACCCCTTCTCCCCAGAAAAGAGTCCCTGCCTCCAGCCTCAGCAGTGGCATAGAGTAACCTTTGGGTCCTGGCCATGCCCCCTCCCAGCTGCTGCAAAAAAATTAACTCTGTCCTGGCTAGAGCCAGGACAACAATATATATCTCTACTCTGCACCTCTGAGTGTGACTCAGACCTTAAGGACCTGAAGGGAGACTCACCAAGGAATGTAGCTGGACTGTGGACCCAGCCTCCCTTCTGCCTGGATGCCTGCAAAGATGCACAGTGTTTGAATAAAATTAGGTGGCCCACTTATGTTCTTATTTCCATCAAAAGCAGAGGCATAGGTGTTGTCAGACCCCTGTATCTGTGTCTTACAAGGCAAATTAATTACTTTCTCAAAGCAACAGAGTCAGGTGACAGCCAACAAACATTACTAGTCACATTTTGTCTCATATTTACCTGGACCTTTAGTGTGGCAAAATCCTTGATCTCCATGGAAATCTCAGGAAAAAATTGTTTAAAACAGGCTTTGCCTATACTGGTAAACTAGATCTGCATAATGTAGGCAAACCCTGACATGTTCTTTTCTTCTATTTTTGTCTACTCTCTGGCAAAGACCAGGCACAGCTGAGAACAGAAGGGTCTATTTATTGGCAGTCAGGGTGAGGCCACTCTGCCATGGGACAGACACTTCAGCCATAAGGTTTCCCTGCCAGTCAACAGCAGAAATAAAGAGGCCTTTTTTATTTGCTGGTACTTTGATGTAGCTAAAAGCCTACAAGGGTGTGGGCACACCTGAATTTGTGGCTGATTTCTGGTGGTTCTGGTGTCCAGGGTGCAGGTAACAGAGACAAACTTTGGTCTGCCAGCGCTTTGGCCTGCTCTTCTCCCAGAACATGATGTCATTCAGCTCTAGAGACACTGGAATTCATCTCTTGATAAGTGTCACTACATAATATTTGCAGATTATTAAGGCACTAGAAACCGTGATTGTTGATAAACTGGAACTTTGTGTCATATGCCACATATTTTCAGACCAAAAGAACAAATTTTTACTAGAGAGACTCTTCAAACAGTGGGTGGAAAACACAAGGATTTAAATCAGGATGTGGATAATGCTAAGCAGCTTTCATCTACTTTAATTAAAGATAATGTTTTTCTTAATAATAAAATTAAATTTATGGAAATCAATTTAAAAGTGTGATCTTTTTTTTAGCGATTAGAGAAAAATAATTTTATTTTATATATTGAGAACATTTCCAGGCTATAAAACCTAAAAGTTTCATCATTACTATGTTCTGACACAAATCTCAGGCTGGAAATACCTGATTAATCTTGTTCCTAACAAGAAAAGCCCAAACCCATTGATTAACAAGAATCCATCTCCCAGTTATTAGTATCAATAATTGCCAGTTCATGGGTCTTTTGTCATCATATTTAAATACAAAGACAAATCTGAGATTTTTCCATATCCATTTATCTTCAACATATGCCAGAAAATAGTATTTTCTTAAAATATAAAATAAAGATTTCCAGACAGGTTGTTGAAATTGTACTTCAAATCCCATGTCCTCATCAGTTTTCTTAAAGTGCTCCTTGATTTAAACATACCTGATTTCTAAGATACTGATGAAAATGTTTTGGTTTCTACAGGAACAGTATGTAGACATATTTCCAGCTTTTAGATACATTGTTCTTGTAGTGTGTCTGTTGTGTTGCATTCCTACATGAATACACTGAGAATATATCTGTTAGTTTTATATATGACACTAGTGAGAATACCTGCTATGATAAATAAGTATATTGTGTGTCTGTGTTTATGCATGTTTGTGTTGAATTCAGACATTATTTTCTTTTTCACTTTTTTGCTTTTCAAGTGATGAGGTATTTGGATGCAGGATTAAAGCCTCACTTGACTGGTTTCGAGAGACAACTGCTTGGGCAAATGAAGTCATCAAGATATTTTCTAATACTTAAAAACATTTATAAAAAACCATTCAAAATGTTTTTTCTTTAGTGTCAACCCGATAGAGATATATGATAAAATTATAAAAATATTCTAAGACTCAGTGATATAATTCTTCAAGACATATTCCTGTTAAATAGCTACGAGTACTGAACATTGTTCCCACTTTTTTCCCCTTTCATTTCCTTACATACATGTATCTATATCTTACAGCTATACACAATATTTGCATATATGTATGCATGTATAGTTTTAGTTCATCTATTAGCACATCATATGACATGGGTTTAACTTTTCGTGGTGTTTTACTTTGGAAAATCACCAATCCCAGAATTCTGAATAGCTGGATACACACAACAAATAGATGTCTAAGGACTTCTAAAAAAGATCCATGAACTAGGTGATGTGACAAATTCTCTGGAAATATGCAGGATTTAGCAAATTGAATAGTGTTATATATTGCAACATTATCTTCTTTTGCTAATGTTTATGTACCAAGGATTTATGTTTTTTTAGTTACATGTGCCTTAAAGGGGAGAATATTTTTATGGCTTTGCACAGTAGACCTCCACCCCCTCATTTACGATTGCTGAGATGGAATGTAGAGATACTGACTTCAGTGATATTTGGATCAGGCTCTCAGACTGTAATTGGACATGCTGAAATCTCTGCTAAAAAAGTTCCTTAAGGCTAATGATGCACTTCAGGGGACACAACCTAAATATGGCTTATAGGGCTTTTAGGAAGGCAGAAGTTTGGATAAGAGAGCTTCTAAGGCACATGCCTTTTTTGTTCCTGAACAATGTGAACATTTAATTTTTCCTACACATCTCCTCCTCTTCTACTGCCTGTCAGATAAAAAAAGGCTCACAGATGGTTTTGTGGGGGAGATAAAAGACCCTCTTTTAACCTCTACCCCACCCCCTAAATAACTGCATATCCAATGTGAATTTATCAGAAGCCTTATGTGAGTTTCAAAACTTTTGCCAAGTCCACATTTTCTGTTTTACCAAAAATCTAATTTCAGATTTCATTCTTTTAATTAACAGATCACAGATACTACTTTAATTAATTATGTTCTAAAAAATTAAATCAGCTAGATGTGGGTGCTTGCTTTTCTGCTGAGCTCAGTTGGAATAACACTATCAGCACAAATGTTCACTGATGGAGAGGACCTGTCCACCCTTATGATGAATGGGATGATTCTTAGAGCATTGTGTTGAGTTTAGTTGACCAGATCTCTTCTAGGCTTACATAAGGCAAGAAAATTTCCCAAAGGAATTCCACAGCTAAGTGCCTAATCCAGCTCTACTAAATTCAAACAATTTTAAATTCTAAATTTTACCACTTGTTTCAATTGAAAGTTGAATCTGATTTCAGGCTGCCTCACAAGCACATTTCCCGTCTAATGTGTGTACATTTTCCTTCAAGCAAACAGCACAGATGTCAGGTTCAAAATTCTGAAGGTGTTTGCCCAAATTTCAGCAACAAATTTCAGTGTTGCACTGCATAGGGTACAGAGAACTCAACGCTCAGGATTTTCATCCGTGCATTTTTCTTGTATTACCACAGAACCAGGCTGATGTGTTTAATTAAATATATGGCCAAAAAGTGCCTTTTTTCATGACCTGATGAAAACACTAACGTTTAGTCTTGTTCTGTGCTCGTTTATCTCACTCCCAACTGTGTGTCTTAGAGTAAGGCTCAAAAATCAAGAGACAAAGGGTATCCCAAACTAAGGAAGGATGTCAACAGTTGAAATAATTCTTGGCCCACAACAAATTGATAGAAAACCATGTAAGAACTTCCATTCATACAGAAGTTCTGGAGTTGAGAACAATAAAAGAACTGTAGCATAATAAAGGCAATTTAGGTTGTAAGGGACCTCCTGAAGTCATTTAGTCTAACCTGTGGCTCACAACAGGGCCAGCCAGACCAAACTGACCAGTTTTGAAACTCCAAGGAAAACAATCTGAAAGCCTTCCCATGGAAAGTGGGCTTTCTAGCACCATACGGCTATTCACAGAACTACAGTGAAAGAATCTAGGACTCTGATAATGTCTTTGATCTTACCTTCTCCTTCTCATGTGGCCCATTGCAGTCTTCTATGTCATTTGATATTTAGCCTCGAGGTTACCAATTCTGTAGCAAGCTGAGTGCACCAAAGAGGTGTTTTATGAAGTCATTTGGACTATACATGTAATGACTGCACTTGTGACAACTGGACCGGTTGACTTAGGTGGTCTCCTGCATGTGTCTCTTCCTGGCTGAATCTGCAGATACTAACTGCACAAGTAAACCATGGCTTGTATGAATGACAGCTTGTTTTTCAGAATCTAGAACAGCATATTTTTGCATGTGAAATTACCTGCTTGTGACAGCATAGGCATATTTTGCATACATATCTTATGAGAGTTCCCTTTGAAAGATGGTCTTTGGATAACCTTTAGAGTCCTCTTGGAAATTCATATAAATGAATTCTGTTCCAAGGGTAAATATATGCAAATGAAATAAAGAGGTGCCACCCTTCCTACAAAATTTCAGCTTCACACACGTCAGTCCAAAAATGCATTTTGTCTATCTGCTTATTAGAGAAACCACACCAAAAAAAATGAAAGCGATGGTACACACTTCGTGTTCCTGTCAGCCCATTCTCTGTGTAGGCATGCAAGAGACAGTCCTTCACCAGCTATTAGGAGTTGAGAGGATTAGACCATACCTAATTCGCAGATTTGTTTCCATCCACAGTTCCATTCTCTACTATAAATTATTTAGACTGCCAAGGAATTGAGAAACAGTGTAAAAGAGAAATGTGTAAGAAATCAGGGAAGATAAATTAGGGGGATGTTACAGGGTGAGCATAGTGTTCACCAAGGCCTGGGCTGCTGGTCTCCAGGCCCCCATTTCAACATGACTTTGCAAGCACAGATGAAAGTTTTGATTTAGTGTGGACCACGTAAATAGTAAATAGAAATGTATGGGAGACACCACTAGGTGATGGAAGAACTCAGTAGGAAGAGGAAAGCAGTAAAAGAAAATATATTCTTATGTTCCTCTGCCCCACACTGAGCTACTTCATAGTTTCTGAATTTTGTATAAAATATTAAGCCAGGTTTTCAAATAAATCTTTCAGAATCTACCTGCCAAGTGAATAAGGGAAATAGGGCATGGGCAGGAATGTCCATAAAGACTACTGCATTGCAGCCATTCTCTGTGTGACAATACACAAAAATGTTGGGTTTGATTCCTTTATGAACAAGTAGGTGGCCAGGAACAAGTCACCCAGGCCCTCCACTCTCCAGTTCTGCACCTGCAAGGTAATAATAGCTCACTGAGAGCCATAAAGAAAAAAAGAAAGGTTGATTACAATGAAAGTTCTCTTTTACTTTTTCTGCAGCAAAAAAAAAGCAAGATATAGTAGACAAATGTCCGTGACCCCAAGTAAAAGTTGAAAGAACAGGAAAACCCTTTTTTCATGAAAGACTAAAACTGTGAATGACATTTCTCCCCATCTTTTACCATCACACTGAACATACCTTTCATACTCTTAACAACTTCGTGGTGACAGGCAAGCCTTACCTTTATCTGTCCAGGGAGTGAATTCTCAGCACCATTGCCTCAGCTATCTCCACAGCAGGCCCTGTTAATTGTCACCCCTTTCAGTAGAAGAGAAAGAGAAAATGAAGTGCAAGGGTAAGATTTCAATAAACCTTTGCTTTGATGTCCAAAGAAATTCCCTAGCATGTCTCAGCTGCAGGAAAAAAACTTTCTACAATCTGAGATACAGGAAAGGAAAGAAAAAGGAGGTACTCTCTTTGCACATATAGCAACCTGCATTTGCACAAGGAGATGAAATGTGAGTAGTGCCACTGGCTCTGTGACACAGTGCAGATGACTGAGTTTTCCAGAAACCTCCTACCCTTTTTCCACGGTGTAGGATCCAACATTATTATGCTGACTGAACTGTTTATGAGCATCCTGCTAATGGTTGTACTCCAGAAGTTTTGACTACCTCCTTCATGGCCCAATCCAACACCCACTAAAGTAAATAAAATAAATCTCTTTAGACAGGAATGCTAACAGCACTGGAGGTACCAAGAATACAGAGTGAAGCTGGCTCCCACCACTCCATAACGCTTCCATTTCAACACTCTGCTAAATTGAGCATGCTTTGCCATGTCTATAATTCCAGGTACTAAGGGTAGTTCCATTTCTATAATTCAAGCTATGATCATGATATACTGTCTTAGGAAAAATAAGATCAGCCTTAAGTTCATATTCAACATATGAAATATTTCACGTAGCAGAATAATGTTCAAAATATGATTGTGCTGTTCCACAACTCCTTTCACTGAAGTTTTAACTTCAGATGAATGTATGAGTACAACAAAGCAACAAGGAAATCCTGCACTAATATTTTGATTCTGTAGATTTATAAGGAAAGCTGTGGTGGAAAATTCTGTAATTTGGAAGGAAAGTGCTACTTAGTATGAAAATATAGCAGCAGAATCAAGTTCTATATTGCTGCAACAGTTTTCCTAACTATATGAATGTTTAGAAAGATACTAAGCTTTCTCTCCTTGTTATTACAGGTTAGGGTAGTCTTTTGATTGATAATCTCCAAAACATCTGTTCCTTCTTGCTTTCTGATCCCTAGTATTATTAAAGTATGAAATTAAGGTGAATTATGAAAATATCTAGAGACATAATCAGTATTCTTTAATGAGGGCTGAAATATTTTTCTTCAATTGCGTCAAAAATTAACAAGAAGCCTCTAAAACAAGCTATTTAATCTCTATTTTTAAATAGTAAGAAAATGAAGGGATGTAAAAAGACCTTATTTACTCCATGGTCTTTCCTCAAGGATTTTTGGAAGAGTATTACTCTAAGAACAGAAATGCCAGTATATTTTTCAGAATTTTTTTTTCGGACAGAGAGTTGCAGTATATTTTATTGATAGTCTGCTGTCTTAAACTATTATATGCTATTTAAAACATCCAGAATTTATTCTGTAACACCATATTTTCTGAAGTAATTATGTAACATGAATTGTCTTATTCTGGACCCCCAGTAAAATGGAGACATGACATGTGCTAATCCAGTGAAGGACAATGAATTGATGAAGGGACTGGACCATCTCACTGAGTTTGTTCAACCTGGAGAAGGAAAACCTCATGGGAGTCTTATTAATATGTATAAATACTTTATGTGTGGGAATTAAAGAAAAAGACAAAGAATTCTCCTTGGTAAACAGTGAAAAGTTGAAAGGGAATCAGCACAAACTCAAAGACAAGAAATTTCGTTTAAACTTAAGAAAAATATAATTCTCTGTCGGTGATCGAAATTCAGACTGAATCTGATTCTTGTTCCTGGATCTGAATCTCTGATCTGGATCATTTATTCCAAGGAAACGAGCTGCTTTTATATACTTCAAGACACGGCACCTCCCTACATGGTAACTCTCACCACACCACCCATCCCGTGCTGCCACATCAACAATGCACCTTCTAAATGTCCTTCTGTGGCGTGATCATGCTCTGTTCACCCGTCTGTCAGCTTTCTGCAGACCCCTTCAGGGTCTGCCATGGGACATATCCTCCCCCCAGGGTCTGTGCGGCTCCTTTGTGCTGCCATGTGCTTATCTTTCCCCATAATTCTCTATCTACAGTGATGCTTTCCAAACAGTGGAACAGGTTGACTAGTGGGACTGTGTTGTCCCCATCCTCGGAGATGCTCAAAACTCAGCTGAGCACAGCCCTAAGCAACCTGCCCTAGCTGACCTTTCACTGAGCAGAGGCATTATACTCAACATTCTCCAGAGATCACTTCCAAACTCTTGTGATTCTGTGAAAATCTGGAGTCAATAGATTGAAGGGTCCAAAGATATTTCTACTTGTATTAGATAAGAATTTTTAGTTCTTCTTTCTTGTCCTCTTTCAAATTGCCTAGTTTCACAAACCTTGCAGGAATATAATGTCCTTGAAACCTCTGTTTCTCAGTCAAATATGATTTAAAAGTAGTAATAAGTTCAAATGTTAATGTATGTTACACAGTCAAGACACATTAATAAGCAGAGGGTAATGAACCAAAGGTGGTCTCAATGCCATCTCCTTAAATCTATACTCCAGAGCAAGGGAGTGTATAAGATTTACCCAGAAAGCACTACAAAGGTGAAAAAACACTCTTGCTCTCTAATTCAAACTGACACAACAAAAACCAGTTCTCTCTGTAATCTGCAGTAGCAATTGTGTAAAACAAGCAACACCAAACATGTTCTAGCTATAAGTAGTGTTTCGTAGCACTACAGATAACTTGAGGAAATCCTCCACTTTGATTTAATCATGCTAATAAAGAATCTGGGCAATGTCGACATAAATATAAACCTTGTTCCAGGCTGAGGTTTACTTAGTCATTGAAGATAGAGCTTTCCCTGATTACTGATTTTTAGGAAAAGCAAAAATATCTGTGTCAATGACTAATATTCATTCTTCTTCTGTTCAGTAAGAATACAAATTAGCTGACCTACAAGGCAGGAAAGATATGCATGCTTATCCAGACTTCTGCCTGTAAAGGTATTAGATTAAAGATGTCCCATATTAAAACAATCACATGCTTCAGATCTTCCAACTTATGCTATTTGTTAGTTAACAATTAATACTGGGATCATCTGCTTCCTGACAGTCTCTGGCAGTTTGTTAAGAATTTCTGGTAATAACATATATTTTAAAGGTTGAAAAATCATGTGATAGGTGCACATTTGATAGATGTGTGGATATATGTTTAGAAAAAGGAGTGAAAAATCATAACAAAGTGAGAATATACAAAAAAAAACAGAAAAAGAAAGTGGCATATTTTGCTATGTTCTGTATTTTTTGCGTCTTCGTTCATTCCTACTTGTTTTTGATTTACCTCATTCATGATTTGCCAGAAAGAGATCATATCACTAGCTGTGTGCTTATAAAGACCTAGAAAATATGGAGATTTTGACTCCAGAGAGACAAATCACAAGCAGTTATTCAGAGGGAATTATTACATAGGCATAAAGATATGTCTTAAAACATAACCAGCCAGTACAAATAGATATCATACTTAATTAAAGAAGCATTTCTATTTTTAAATATCTTACACAATTTATGTAGGTTACTTAATTATTTTATTAATATTGCATTTTTATCTGTTTCTTTAAACCCAAACAACAATTGTGTGCCATTGCTGATAATTAATTTCTTAAAAATTATCTAGTGAAAGGAAAACATATTTTTCTCTTTAAATTCATATGCTTTCTTGTGATAAGGCTTTGGTAGGGAAAAAATCAGATTAAGTACAAAGAAATAAGACAGAAAACCAGTCTAAGATTTCTCTTCATGTCTGTGTGAGCGAGGGAACTTACAAGGCAGGTAAGACTCTAGTTTTATAGCTATGGGATTTGAAAGTTGCGAGGCTGCTTAATAGAGAATGCTAAAAGCACCCCTGTAAGGATTTAAATGGAAGTCTCATCTGTTCTACAGAAACACACCTTTCTTACTACTGTGACTTTGATCACCCGCTGTTCTCCAATTAAACTATGAAGAATTAAAAAAGGAGTACAATATATTTGCATCTGAAATGCAGCATAGCAGCAATCAGAGGTTTTTTTAAGAGAAGATCAATTTGAGAAGAACAATGTGTGTCTGTAATGTGCAAAGATTTCTTTATTCTTCTGAATTGAGAAAACAAGATGCTGGGAGCTTTTTTTTCTTAATGAAAGAATTTTAGGATGATTTGCCACCCACCTGGGACTCTGAGTGGGAGAGCAAGTGGAAGATAGAGAAATATGGCACATATTAGGAGCAGCTTAAAGAACTGTTGATGAAAAGGACTACTTCAGAAGCAGAAAATACAGGTTGTATTCTTGGCTTTATTGTCTATTTAGTGTGGAATGAGAAATGGTATTTTGTGTCTGTGTCTCAGTTCTATCTGTATAATAAGGGGTTTCTTTGTTTTGCAAGCTACTTTGGTCTAAATGTGCAAGAAGGTCATAGTTACTGATCTATTTCAGTGGTTTATAGAGAAGTTGCACTGTTCTCAATACACACCTGCTTTGTTTCACAAGTTTAACATTTTACATCCACAGAACTCAGAAAGACAGAAAGGGAGGCATGGAAATAATATCCTTGTTGTTACAGGAGATGGGACTAAGCTGTAAGGAAGTGAGGTGACTGCCAGCAGCCATCTCACATAGCAGCAGGGTGGTCAAAAATGGCAGCTGGATCCACTGGTGTCGGGTAAATACCCCACTACATTAGATCATATCTCTGTCTTGTAATAATAACACAGCTCTAACACAAGCTACTGCCCAAAGAGGGGTTCCATCTCATATTGGGCCTGTTTTCTCTTGGATAACATGATTATCTGGGCTTTCAGTGCTGCAGTTCCTAAAAAGTAAAACTTCAAAAAGCAGGGATATTTGCAAAAAGAGTTTACAGCAGCACAGGAAATAAACATATCATTTAAGGTTCCCCAAAACTGTGAGATGAAAGGAAAATGTCAGGGCACTGTTTGGCTTGAGGCAGGGAAGTGGATGCAGGAAAGAGGGCAAAAAGGAAGAGGGGAGTGAGAGGGTAGGAAGGGTGGCAGGGCAAGAGGGGGAGAGAAAATAGGGAAAAAAAGAGATGGCTGCAGAACTGCTGACCAGATTCCTGCAGTGCATTTTTAAACACCCAAGAACTAATGGAAATATGTGTCTTTTTAAGTAATCTAGTGAGTTACATCCTCATTCACTAATGTCAGTGAGAATTTTACCATTGATTTCAAAAGAATTTTATCAGACTTTTTGGAGAGTGCAGTAATATCATTGTATTTCTCCTCACAGGGACAGCATTTTCTTCTGGAGTAGTAGTTTCAGTTATATCTGGTTAAAGATCCTCCAGTAATCTATGACCCATCAACAAATTACAGTTTTTTCGTAAGTGAAACATTTCAATCATAGAATCATAGAACAGTTTGAGTTGGAAGGGACCTTGAAGATCATCTAGTTCCAACCCTCCTGCCATGAGCAGGGACATCTTCCACTAGACCAGGTTGTTCAGAGCCCCATCCAACCTGGCCTTGAAAAGCTTCAGGGATGGGGCATCCACAGCTTCCCTGGGAAAACTGTTCCTGTGTATCATTACCCTCACACTAAAGAATTTCTACCAAGTATCAAACTGTCTTGGTTTGAAAGACAGGTGTCTGCTTAAGGAGGGCAGCAGCCTCCCTTGGAATGGAAAAAAAAAAAAATGCAACTCCCCTTCCTCCGAATTATTATAATTTTGAAATTAAGGGACTTTCAGGCAAAGATATGGGGAATAGGAATAACAGTTCTTTTACTAATAT
>VYXC01000684.1:171627-218387 GCA_013397175.1 Platysteira castanea
TTTTTTGGGGCCCATCTTACACTATAACCTAGGACACAAACCTAAATCAACTCTTTTTGAGGCCATACCCCCTTGTCCCATCACTAGATGCTCTTGTAAATATTTTTGCCCCATCTTTCCTGTAAGTTCCTGTTAGGTACAGGAAGGCTGCAGTTAGGTCACCCCAAAGCCTTCTCTCTTCCAGATGGAACAAACCCAGTTCTCTCAACCTTTCCTCATAGCAGAGGGACTTCATCCCCCTAATCAGTTTGGTGTCCCCTCCTGGACTCACCCCAGCAGGTCCCTGTCCTTCCTGTGCTGCGGGTCCCAGAGCTGGATGCAGCACTGCAGGTGGGGTCTCACCAGAGCAGAGCAGAGGGGCAGAATCCCCTCCCTCACCTGCTGCCCACGCAGCCTTTGATGCAGCCCAGGACACGTTTGGCTCTCCAGGCTGCAAGAGCACATGGCCGGCTCCTGTCCAGCCTCTCACCCCCCAGCACCCCCAAGTCCTTCTTGGCAGGGCTGCTCTGGATCTGTTCATCCCCCAGCCTGGACTGATACCCTGACCCAAATGCAGTACTTTTCCCATGGCCCCAGCTCTTGAGCTTGTCTGTGTCTGGATGGCATCCCGTCCTTCCGCTGTGTCAACTGCCCTGCTCAGCTTGGTGCCATCTGTAAATTTGCTAAGAGTGTACACAATCCCTCTCTCTGTCATTAATGAAGATACTAAGTAACACTTGTTATTCAATGGTATTTCAGTGATACATGCCCATTCTGAGAAATATGATTCTGAAAGTAAAATTAGCATTTTTACAGGAAAATTCAATTTTTACCTCCAAATAGCTTTTTAAAAGTCATTTGGTCAACCATGAATTAGATATTCCCGAGAATTTTCAGAGATTTATTGTCTTCTTTTTCTTCATTTTCAGAAGAGAAAAAAATACTACAGAGTCAAAGAATTTTGTAGTCCTATATAAGAAAGACACATTTTGGCCAGTCCAAACCACACCACCTTCTGCTTCTGTTGACATAGTACCTATATAGGATTTTTTCTTGGTTCTTATTTACTGCCGTCATAATATAGGTGGATTCCCAGGGCAGCCAAGATAGTGACATTTTACAGTGAAACACAGTTTAATCTGCATACCATATATGAAAAACTGACACCCACCATAAAATACTACAAGCCATCCCTGTCTGAATCTGCATTTTTGGTTTTGTTCTGTTGAAAAGCACATGGCGCCTGCAGCGCTTACAGGAAAACTGCATTTATTTTTCTCAGGTAAAGTTGGTTGTATTTCAAGGTCCTAAACCTAGTTAAATATTTTTCCATGCATTATTATATTTGGAACAATTCAATCCTCAGTTAGTTAATAAGATTGTATTGAATACAAATGTAAAATAAAATGGGTTTAGTTTGTTACATTTAAAGGCAGAGAGGTGTTTCTTCTTTTTCAAAGTTAAAATAATTGTTTGAGGAAAAGAATTATGTCTTCCTTCAAAGACAAAAAAAAAAAGTAGTTCATAGAACATACCTATAGGAAACATTCGGGGCTGTTATTGTTTCTACTCTGTAAATACACAGAGAATATAGATGAGAGTGAGTAGTGAGTGAAGAGACTTCCAGGAATTATAAATATCCTTTTCAAAGATTTTTTTGTTGCCACTGCAGAGTCCAGTTACTACACTCCTTATCCTGCAGTGTGTCTTAAAATAAGATGATTAATTTTTTGGGGTTTTGTCCCCGGCATCAGTCTGTGTGCCGCTGACCTGCTTCCTGCAGTGCCAAAAGTGGTCTCCTAGCACCAGGCTAAGGGCCACTTTGTGTAGGAAGTATTTTCATCTCTCCTCTGCATTGTTCTCATTCCTCATCCACAGTGCCAGAGATGTGGAGTTTCAAGCCCTTTCAGCCTGAGCTGTGGGTTTAATTTCCTAGAGGTTAAACCAGTCTTAGACCTGTGCTCTCCCACCTATGCCTATGGTAAAAATGGGGCAGTACCGCAACATATTGCTGAGTGAAGAGGTTTGTGTAATGCAGAGGAATGTTGCCCCAAGCCCTTTCTCTATATCCTTTGATAGTTTTGTTAACTTTAAATAAGCTTTCCCTAGCAGAGAAACTGTTTTGTTTCTCAAAAACAAATGGAGAGCATACAGTTGTAATTACAGGACTGTTTGGATGGTACACATTTCAGTCTTCCTTTAAAATAGAGAGACAACAGCATAATGGCTCATTTGTTAAAACAGTTCTTTGGCTAGCAGAGTTTTGGGGGAGTTTATCTGTATATGTCCATATCAAGAAACTTCAACACCTGTTTTCTCTTAGCTCTTCATTCAGAGATCCATCCACTCCCTGTAACCTACCTCCTTCCAAATACCCAAGCATTTGGTATAAAGCATGCTTTTAGTAAAATGAATGAACCATGTTCTGCCTGACACCTGCACATTGACAAGACTTTTGGGTTTTTTAACTTTTTATTTAAATTTTAGTGGCAGAGGAGGGTATCTTGGGAGTATTTTCCAGGTATATTTTGGACTAAAGTACAATTTCTTATTGAAGATTTGAAGAAGGAAGAATAATTTTAGGTCTCAGTCTGTTCACTGCTGTCCATGTTTTTTCTAGTCATGACATAATTATTGCTCACTGCTTCAACATAAATACACTGTAGAAAGTAATACCAAACACAAAGTGGCCATTTCAGTTCAGACTGCTGGTCCATCAGGCATAATGTTGTCACCATTAGCAGCCAATAGAGCCTGAGAAAGAACTGAAGAGGGTAAATGTGGGCTCATGCTTAATTTTACACCTTGCAGTAGCAAGACTTTCAAAGACTGAAGGTAGGAGTTGCTGTCTTTGTGTTTAATTGTTCTGATGAGCATTTCTCCCATTAATTTGTCTAATCATTATTTGAACCCAGGCACTTCGCTTCCATTTACTATATATTAAAAAGGTGTTCAGAGTAACAGAATCAAAGTAATTTTTTAGAAAGTCTAAGAACTTCTTTGTTGCCAAATTTAAAGCATATGCACACTGAAAGAAGACAGCTTGCCAGAATTCAGTTCCCTGCTCTGGATCACATGCCTACATTGTGGCTTAACTCCTGTTTCTGTATCATTCTGTATCTGCAGCACTGTTTTGTAGGCAGTCATAAAGAAGTGGGTCTCTCAAATTCCAGTTAAGCTCCCTCCTTCCCACCCCCTGACTTTACCACACCTACTTCTCTAGCTTCTTGTAGTATCGTGCTGGATTAGATCCCTGTGAAATATCGTGAGCTAGGTTTGGATTGAGGTTTTTCAGCACCAAAACACATATTGCTTTTGCCACTGGATGAAATACAGCTGTAAGAAATCAAGGCAGCAGAAACAATATGCATACACATAGGCATGTGTCTGCATTCCCCTAGGAGAGCATTAATAGATGGGCTCAGTGCTTGGATGTGCCAGACTGGAAAAATTAACTACAGGTCACCTAAGCAATATTTATATTGACTGTCATGATTAGAGTTTGCCTTTGTCAGAAAAATTAGCTTTCCTCTGAGCATCACAAACAAGCAAACACGCTGCATTATCCTGATTTTCTTTTCCTTGGAAGCCAAAACTTTCAAACCCTGAAATATTTTGATTATAAAGGAAGGTCCCAAATCAGTATTAACACTTATAAAATGTTTGCCTCCTTTATCTCAGTGAATAAGCTTTATTTGTGTTTTTGGGTATCATTTTTTGGTCACTTTAATGACTTTCTGCTTACTACTGAGATAAAACCCTGTCAGACTTTTCAGGAAATTATGGAACTGAAGAGCACTCACAGGCAGCCACTTTCATTTATTCAGTGGTGGGGGGGAGGGCATAAGGACATGGAAGACAGGAGAAAATTGCAAGTCACAAAATATATTACTAAGAAAAAACAATCTTAAATTTTTATTGAAAATTTGATATTGGGTATTTTTTAGAACATCTAATAATTTTTCATCACTTGGTCCTGTGAGCAATGACCCCCAACAGTACTACTGGCTGTTGTCATGGAATAATACAGTACTTTTAAGGAAGATAATGGACACAGGATAATTACCGACACAATTACACTCACAGCAAGGCCAGTGTTCTCCCCCTTCTTTAACAAGCATCTCCTCATCCTCCTTTCAGACAGTACAACTCTTTACTGTAAGCTTTTAGACATGAGGGGCCACACATAAAGGATTCATCAGGAAGCTTGCCAAAGTATTGTAATGGGAGGTAAAAGCTTAATTGCCTCACAGGTGAATGCCTCCAGTATGGATCTAAGCTGCAAAGTCTTTAAAAGAACTCAATCAGTTGTTTTAATGCCATTATGTTTCAAATTTTAAGTGCAGACACTTAAGGAAAAGAACTCCCTAGTTCAGGTCTATCTAGTAGCTCTTTATATTTGAATGACTGACACCTGTTAACATAATTAGGTAATTAGTTTACTTTGAATTATTAAGGGAAAGATCTGAATTGATAAAAGCTGTAACAGAGCTGGAGGGCTTTATTATTTTTTCTCTTTTTTTTCTGGTTTAGCTGAAAACATAAAGAGCGAATACACAGAAACATATGGTTCTAACCTTCTTGAAGATAGGCCTGTGGGGGATTTTTCCAGGTTTGTGAAGTTAGCTCCAGGGTGATGTTATCCATTTTCAAACATTTTCTTTCCCTCTTTAGCATTTTGAGTTTTTACAGACTTCTTACTCTCCCTGATTTTGATAAGATTCAGTCATTGATTTATTGAACTATTTTAAGAAAAGATCATTCTACTGGTATTTCCTCTTTGACCAAAACTGGGACAATACTGCAGTTCTCAAAAGAAGAAGACCTATTCTCATGAGATTTCCGAGCTGATTTTCATAACAAAGAAGTTGCTGAAAAACTTTTTTTGTGTTGCCTGAACCAAACCTTTTGAGATTCGTCCCCTAGTAGAAGCATTTTGCTTTTAACGATTTCCCACTGATATGTATAGTGAAGACAGTCTCTGCATTAAGAGCAGCTTGCAATACAATGGGTTTTGAGAGCCAGTAGCTTCCCAAGCTTTGAAGCACCTGGCATAATAATGGATGTGCTGATGGATGACCTGATGTGTTACACAGACAGAATATAGCCTATCAGCATTATACTGATGGATTCTTTCCAGTACCTAAAGGAGAAGATTTTGAAAGGAAGACCTATTTCAACTTCAAGGGAAAAACAATAGGGATGTAGAGCTGTGGGAGAATGATGTATTGCTATTCTATAGTTTCTGCTTCTAGGTACAGCTGTCAGAGTTTGAATGTTTCCTCTTCTAAGTAAGCATTTTCAAAGGTTAATGAGATGGAAGGCAAGACGACATGAGCTCACAATGTGCACTGCCAGACCAGAAAGCCAAACACGTCCTGGGCTGCATCAAAACTCAGGCAAGGTGGATGTGTCCCTCTACTCTGTTCTCCTGTGACCACACCTGGAGTAGTGAGTACAGCTCCAGGGACCCCAGCACAGAAAGGACATGGACCTGTTTGAATCCAGAGGAGGTCACTGATTTGATCATAGGGATGGAGCACCTCTTCTCTGGGGAAAGGCTGAGCGAATTGGGTTTGTTCAGCCTGGAAAAGAGAAGGCTTTGGAGTGACCTAATTGCAGTGACCTAATTGCAGTTCCTGAAGGGAACTTACAGGAAAGATGGGGCAAGAATATTTACAAGAGCATCTAGTGACAGGATAAGGCAAAATGGCTTCAAATTGTAAGAGAATATGTTTAGATTAGATACCTGGAGGAAATTCTTTAGTGTGAGGGTGATGAGGTGCAGGAACAGGTTTCCCAGGGAAGCTGTGAATGCCCCATCCCTGGAGGTTTTCATGGATGGGGTTCTGAGCAACCTGGTCTAGTGGAAGATGTCCCTGCCCACGGCAGGAGAGTTGGAATCAGATGATATTCAAGGCTGCTTTCAACCCAAGCTATTCTATGACTCTTTGATTCTATGATTCTGAGACTGATATTATACTAGGTAGTCTTAGAAGCATGATAATATTGTGCAGAAAAATACCATATAATAGTTTCTCTGTTGCAACTTATCAATGTTAAATACAGGATGAAGTCAACATATATTATAGGAGATATATCAACATCACTTTCACTTTGGAGATTTAAGAATACAAACCACAGAATTCCTTGTGAAACTTGACCAGCACTAGCATAGCATAAATGGAAGAGCATTGATGTTATTTCAGATGTTTTTCTCAGTAAGCTACATCTATGATGTAACTTGCAAAAACTTCTTATAACATTTCTGAGGACCTTGATACAAATTCCTACTGAGCACTTTGAGAAAAAGCAAGTACAAAAAGCCTTGCAGGTGGAGGATGTGATAACCACTAGCTGCAGTCTAGAATCCAGGTGTCACAGGGCACTTTTCTCCAGCAGCAGGTTCAGACAAGCTCACTCTGACTACAGCCCAGCTGATTTGACAGTTCTAATCTGGTAATTACAAAAAAAATCTTATGCCCAGATGGTAAGCACTGTTAAAGACAAATTATACTAGTTTGGACATTAACCTAGAAATCATAGGCAAGACTGAAAGTGAAGCCAGTGTTTCTGTTTGCCTCCACCAATATAAACACATAAACCTCCCTACATCACTTTCTTTGATGACTTTCTAAATTAACTGCAAAGTCCCATTATTTCTCTAGCTGTAAAAAGGGAAAGAATCATATTTCTCTATCTCACAGACATGCTAAGAACCTTGATCAATGCTAATTCCACGTGAGGGGAAATTCAAAAGGTGCAATGTGTTGTTTGCTCCCAGCATGAGACAGCACTGAAATTGCTCCATATCAGCTTTTACATAAAGCTTGAAAGATCATGAAAATTCTGATTCCATAAATACTGGTGAGGGTGAGACGGTAAAGACAAGACAAGCTCTTTTGGAAGGGAGGAAGGAAGGTTTGGGAGATCCTTAGTCACAGGAGTTTTCAGAGGATCATGCAGTAGGTAGATAATTGCATTCCTGGGAAGCGCCTCACTCCTGCTTTCTTAAGTATTTGGCTATTCTAATTAGAACTAACCACAGAGCACTAATAACAAAGGGGAGCCCACATGACGTATGACAGTTATTTAATATGTCTTGGAATCAGATAGGCAGGATTATGTTTCTGGCTTTAGGTGCCTGAAACAAACAAACCCTGATTAGACACAGCTATGTAAGAAAAAATCTCTGCGTGGCAAGGGAAAGGATGCTGCACTGCTATTGTCACAAACACAGGTGACACCAAGTGTATCAAGGTCTTAAAAATTCATTGTCAATTATATACACAGCCCTCTAATTTGCACTTCAGAGACTTATCAAGGACAAAAGAAGCTCTGAGCATGACTCATTGTATAAACTGTTATATTTTTGTGTGACACATCTGAAGGGGAAAGATGATCTTTTCTGCTCAGGCTCAAAATAATGACCATGTACTTAACCTAGAAAACTAACCAAAAAAAAAAGAAAAAAATAGAGGTCTGCCTCAATAAAGAACAATATAGAGAGTACTTCATTTGCCAAGCTTGTTGTTCTGTACAGATACATGGGATCATATAAATGCAGTGTTTTCCTACTGCACAGATTACTGGGATTGCAGGCCTGGTAGCCCGGCTGCCCCTCTGCCCTTTTACATGAGAGAAAGACTCTCTGGTACTGTGTAAGTGAAGGTCAGTGGAAAGTAAAGAAGCATATGCAATGTTAAAGCCTGGTGTACTAACAAGGGTCCAGGCTTGCTCTCTTTTACACCAGATGCATAATGGTCAGAGAACTGAAAACACACCCAGAGGCTGACATGAGAGAAGGACAACATGAACTGGACATACCAGCTATAGCCTTGGAGGCAAGAGGTAGCACACAGATATTATGCTGTCTCTAGAATTTTTCACAAGGGATGCTCCATTAGCTAGTATACTGACTTTAAACTCAGATTGTATTGCCAGTGTTAGATACTACACTGACAGCTAGTGAGGAGCCTGAAACCTTTGTTGAGGGAGAAAGAAGCTGTGGAAAAGACTTACCACATAAAACGGGATGTTTTTTCACAGTGAGTTTGAGGTCTGTATCAATAACTTGCACCATCATATTTCGTATAGAGAATGTGAGAGCATGGCACACAGTCTTGTTCAAGATATAAATGTTTATCAGTCATAGTTGAATGCAGCATGTGAACCAGCACAAGGCTTTATCTTTCATGCTCACAGTTCATAAGCTCTCCCATAGCTTCACTGAAAAGGAGAATTTTCACAGTTAATTACCACCCAGAATGAGTGAGCAAATCAGAATCTAGCTTTTAATTGTCTAAATCCATAGATTTTGTGTTCTTTAGCCAATCATAAGATTTCTAAATTGGTTTCCTGCCCCATATGTTCTCAGTGAAAAATTTTCCCCACTATTTTTTTTTCTTTTTTATTTGGTAGTTTCTAAAACTGCAGCTGTCAAACCAGTTCATCAGAACTAGGCATGAAACAATGAAAAACAAGCTTCACAGCCCAGGGAGCTTGGTGACAAACAGTGCTTTGGTGAAAGACTTCCTCTTTTTCACAGCCTTCATAGCCAGAAAGACTTTTGACCTCCAAAGCACTCTTAAAAGGAACATTCATCCAGTGAATGAATGCTGGGGAAAGTTGCTCTGAGCCACTCAGCAAGTGATCCATCACCTGGGACCATTTCTCTCACACTTGCATGGAATTCACTGCAGAGTTCCAGAAGGACACTTCAGTAGAAACCTTATCCCACCACTGATAAGAATTAATCATGTCATTAACGAGCATTTGGTTTTTTAGGGGATGTTTTTGTTTTACACTCATGCAAATATTTAATTTCTTTTGCTTTAAGCTTCACTTTAGGAAATTAAATGATAGTTCTGAAAAGCAGCTCAGTACTGGTAAAACCAAGAACTGCAGGGACTCTCTACTTTCATTCAAACATCAAAGCAATTTCCAGAAAATCTCCAGCACAGTAGGCTTAATTCTATGTCTAATATTTGCACATTCTGCTTTTGAGTTGTTTTCTGCCTGTTCTTGTTGGATATATCTATACTGGCCTGGCAGAATAAATATGTGCCAAGGACTGTTTTCCTCATCCTTAGGCCAGAGGACACACACAGGTGTCATCTACATGACATCGTGCTTAGTCCAAAGACCTTAGGTATTCAGGTGGTTTTAGGACACGGTTACAGTGTGTTGTACATTTCTCAGTTTAGGGGTCTGAGGACCATGCTATAGGACATCACAGTGAGATATTTTCATGGCACAAAACAAAGGAAATATTACATATCAAGACATGTTGCAAGACATGGAATTTGAATACAGACACACACATGCCTACACACACACAGCCTGCACAGGTATTGATGGAGGGATGTATAGAATAGAGGGAGACAAAACCAATCGTATTCATTCTACCTTTGGGACATAGTCTACAGTACATGTTACCTACCAAACTGTGCCCAGAGAGTGTCTAGGAGATCACTAAACTGTTGCTCTGCATGCAAATATGACAGGAAATACCCAGAACCGACAAGCAGTTGTTCAGTGTTTAACTTTATGCTCTATTCCTGCTTTATTTAGCAGCAGAGATATGAGCTGTCTCTCAGATGATGCTTGTTGCATGTAGTATAGTGTTTTCCATCTTCATGCTTCCAATCACAGTAGTGCAGTTTGTGCTACTTCCACAAGAATTCCAGCTATGTTGTTCACACCATCCAGTGTCCATGCTATTTGAATAGCCTTGGGCTTTTTAGCTCTGAAGGCGTAACCGGTGAGGCGTACCTTGACAACTATAGGTCTCTTACAGACTTGAAATATTGTTTAAAGTAAAGAACTATGACATGAAGAGGATTGATCAATAGTTACACAGCATCTTGGAATCCCCATCTCTTACCTTGCATTATAAACACAAAGAATAAATACTAGGTTTTGGCTGTCAGAATAGTCCTGCCTTTTAGCTATGCATCTTATTGAGTTCAAAGAAATAGCACAAACTGAATATTTGGTTAGTAGGTATATACACGTATACCTATAGACCAAAAAAGAAACATATGTACAGAAATAGAAATAACAGATTACATTGCTAATGCCTGTGAAAACCGTTCTAAGAACAAAGCCAGTATATGTTTTGCTGAGACTAAGGGTTACATTTTCTTTAGCCAGCTATTATTACTTAAAATATTCCCTTGGAAAGTTCATTTTCAGGGGTTTTTTAGCCAAGAGAATATCAAGCGCCATTGGAGAAACATATTACCTGACATTAATAGGGTTTTAAAAAGAAGCAGACAGTGTTACTAATAGCCCTTTTCTGGTCCCATAGATAAGGAACCTTTTTAATGCTTTACTTTGTAGTAAGTGAAATTTCTCATCCTTATTTAAGATAAAATGTCAGTGGCTACTGAAAGTACATGTGAGCTTTCAGTTTAACAATTTTTAATGGAGTGGGGTGCACTACACAGTTTCCAGGATCCAATTTATTTTTAGTAAATTTTAGCCAACAGCTACAATTCCTGTTGTGTTTCTTGCTGACTTAATAGTCTATGTACCAAATATGTTGCTTCACTGCATAGCTGGAAACAGGTACTGAAGTGCTACAGAACTTATTTCTTTCTAACATCGGTGTCTGCTTCAGCTAATTAAAGACATAGTTCTCAGATCTGCAAAGCTGAATCTAGCTTCATGAGTACATTCAGTGTACCACACAGTGACATGATTTCATGTGGTATATCTGACATACCAGCTTTTGTCTGAAACAGCAGAAAAGAAAGAGCATGTAACGCACTGGAGATCTGAGAGATCCAGCAACACCTTCCTCTGTGGTTAAATACTAGTAGTGATCACCAGAGGCTTTTTTGACATTATCCTGTCCTCCAGACTTTCAATAACGTATCGATGAATTCTACTTATTTCCTTTGTAAACCAATAGCCCTAACAGTACATGTGACACAGAACTCTCTATCCATGTGGCATTGATTTTTTAACAAGCTAAGACAGTATTGAACAGATCCCAGTTTCTCTAATACTTTAATTGTCAAAGATTATTCCCCTGAAGACACCCCAAATTCTCTTTAGTGCCTATATACCTATACACTTATGATAACCCTGAAATGATTACAAGCTACAATAAACAGCCCATTCCTGGACTCTATAGATGCAATATTCCTAAACTGTTCTTTTCAAACACAGTCATGTTAGACAACACCCAGAGCAGCATTTAGCTAGTTTGACTAGCCCTGCTGGCAAAGCTGGGGGGAGTCTTCTGAAGAAAAGAAACCAAAAAACCTGTAGAGCCAGGAACAGACAACTGAAAAATCTGAAAGTCAAAGAAAACACTTACTTGTCCAGTAAAACCATCAGACTACATAAGAAGCCATGTCAAATATTCCTCATTGCACAAACAGAAGACTCACCCATTGGAGAATTCTTTCCTGTCATCCAACATTCTTATCTTGGAAAGGAGAGAACGGATTCAAAGCCTTTATGACTGCAGCAAAAGCTCTTTTTTTTTCAATGAAAATAGTAATAATTTCTTACAGAGGATTCAGATGTAATTCTGAGATAATCTCATGTCAAATGTCACCCTAGGAGCCTTCAGTACTGAATCAATGACCATGGTCATCAAATAATATTCCAATAGATCATCCTAACATTAGTTTTTGCTTTACCTCTTCAAAACTTCTTGGAATATTTTTTTGCTCCTTGGCTGCAGATGATTAAATGTAAATTGTGAACAGTCCTTGAATATTAACTGGCAGAAATACATTCATTCACCAAAGTATGGAGGCTTATTAGTTCAGATTATTTTTCAGAGGGAAAGTGCTGAAAAATCATGGTTTTAGTTTAAACACGGAAAATAATTTAGTTTCAATCACTGAGACTGTATTTTGCTTATTTTTATTTTTGCATTTATTTTGTATTTTTGCTTATTGTTTAGTCACTTTTGGAAAAAAAAAAAACACCTGAAATTCAAAAAGATTTTTAAAGACTGAAAATTTTATTATGTTCCATGTCACTGCTGTAATACATATTTCTTCCTTTACTTTCCATCAGATATTAGGAAGATTTTTTTTCTAACCTGGTCAATATACGAAAAGTGTTCACTAAAGAAATACTTTCTTAGTACATACAAATCTGTACTTCGGTAGGGGTGATAGGTCAACAAGATGCAATGCAACATTGTATTGAAAAACATGAATTTTGCTATAATCACATATACCTTCTCTTCTACACCTGCACAAGAATTTGCTGAAAGCTGCTTGTAAATGCCATGTATATTATAATGGCTTATAAATGACAAAGTGTGAGAAAAATTACATGGGAATAAAAATAGTAGAAAAAGATTTTTTTTTTAATTGTGCAGTATTTTACTGGTTAACATTTCCCAGAATTAATCTGACTGTAAGTTTATGTTGAGTTTCAAATCCAGCTATTCCTAAATGTATGTATCAATCCATATTGCTGACACTATGCTTCTTTTGGCCTGCCAGCAGATTACATCCTCACCATGGTTTCACCACTGGCAAGAAGCCTAAGAGAGAAGTTTGCAGATGGAAAGGGATAGAGAAATTCCCAAATAATCTGTTCCATTCTGGTCATGTTCTTATATCATGCCCACCAACCATTGCATCAGGGACCTTGCTGAGATGATACATTGTGGCCCTGCTTGCAAAGCACAAACTTTCGGGTCTGAAAAATGATGGATGAACATTAGGTTTTGGTTCAGTTACAGGTCTGGGAAAAATTAAGAGCAGTTCTCATTTTATCAGAATGAATTCACCCATCCCTAATATAGAGCTGGCAAGGTATTTTTTGCAGCTTTAGAATACTGTTGCATAAGCATAGTGACTAAATGATAAATGTCTCTAATGGGGATGGAGTAATGGGCTTGAACTGCTGTAGACAACTCTGCTGGAGCTGCTGTTCATCACTCACAGTACTGCTCACTTCAGCTTTGTAAGGCAGTGGAAAGACAGACATTCTTCTCACTCCTGCCCCATGCTTCCTGAGATGCTGTTATAGGGAGCGTTGTCATTACAACAGGAAGCACACGGACTGGATATATATATTAAAGTGCTGCATTTGAATTTACCCCATCACCCTGAACTACTCATGCTAACCTGAACATCTCTTTGTCCACAGTTTATTGACGTTCTACACTAAAATTACTTGTAAAAAAAAAAGCCTTGATTACTGATGATGCAAATATATTTCTTCATTATTAAGTGAATTACAATTAGCTTGGATTTTAACATCTATTTAAAATTATAGCAGAGGGCAACTTGCAGCAGAAAAAGGGTTGCAAGCTCTCCACTTACCAATTTATTCCATTATCAAATGCTAAGAAAAAAAATGTGCCTGCCAGCTGTGGCTTTATTGTGTTTTCCCAGAACTAATAATGGGAAAGCTGTGAAAGTTTTTCTTTTATTACTTTTTTTTTTGTGTCTGTGTGTATGTGTTAGCCAACAATGACAACAAAAAACACACTGTTTCCCACAGAAACACTTTTTTTCAGAAGGTGATCTAAACAGAACAGTAGCATTAGTACAATTAAAATTAGAAAGTTTTAAGCTGAAATTTCGTTCCTGCTAAGCACTTCTGAGATCATGAGCAGTAATTTCCCAGTCATGTAGATGCAAAGATAATGTGAACTGGTTTGGATGAGTTACAGTGCAGTCCATATCAAACTCATTCAACCACCTAGAGCTGGTGTTTTCCTACCTTTGCATCAAGGACTACACAGTGAGTCTCACTGTACTCCTGCTATTTTTTTAATTGACCACAGACAAATTTAAGTGAAAGAAAAGCTTCTGCTTGCTTCTTCAATACCCTCTGTAGCCTTTTTTATGATTTTCCAGCTGTGTGCCATAAGAAGCACGTAGATGTCAACAATTTGTTTCCAATTGAGATGACAATATCAAAACTGCTTATTTGAAATGCTTCAGACATTAATAAAACTTCATAAAGCTCTAATACTTTTTCTCTTCTTAGGTCGCTATCACATGGATCAAAATTCTGGGCTCTCAGGCAGTCCTCTTATTTTAGCATTTTATGACTGAACAAAGAATTTTAACCAACTTCTTTTCCATAGTTTCCTTCACAAGATTTATTTCAATTCTGCCTCCTAATCTGTGGATTTTATTTCACCAAAACCCTGAGTTTAATTTAGCTGGGTTCCTGCTTCAACAAGCTGGAAAGGACTACTTGCTTCTCTAGGTAAGGCCTTAGGCAAAGAAATAAAGAAAACACTTTTTCAGCTCCTTTCCCAACTGGTTAAATTTCCTCGCTGAAAACATAATTAGACTGTGGAACTCACAAAGGTGGGATGCCAGCTGAGGACAATTCAACTAAGGTTTTATAGAATAACAGTGTCCAACACTGACTACTGCTAAGAGAAAAAAGAAATGTAACAACCAGAAAATTTTATGCTTTACAGTTTGAAATTACTTTATGCAAGAGGATTAGAATGAAACCTCCTCAAGATTATTAGCCTTTTATGGGATTTCTAGTATATTCTTCAGAATCACCTGGTATTGGCCCTCTCAGTACAAGGATAATAAAACAGACAAATGGAAATCTGACCAAATATAGGTATTCTATGGAAGCAAGATTAATGACATATGCTGTAGATATTTTAGTGACTTATAGTGATAGTGCAGGGTGGCAGTGGTAACCCATAACCCACAATATTTTATTTTATTATATTTAATTGTTGGTTTTTATATCAAAAATATATATTTTATAGGTATTATTAAAGTTTTATTATTCAAGCTGTTGAGGTTTTATTTTTGATCAATATAGAAGAATATTGAGAGGTGTCTTCCTTGTTAGTATCCCCTGATACTTGAGAGACCCTTAAAGACCATATATTCATGGCCTGCAGCCTGCTTTCGTCCTGTAAACAAAGGTCATTTCAGTTGATTTTGTTCCTGGTATCCCTTGAGAACTGAGCAGTCACAGATTTCACAGGTTTGAGTATACTAAACACAGCACTCAAAGTCTGATATTCATTTCACAAAATATACATTTGTTTTATGGCACAGTGTTGAATAACATGGGGCTCTCCCTACAGAAACTAATCACAAAATCCAGCTTGAGTCTGTCTTCTCTAAATGCAAATTCTAATGTACGTATACCGTAGAAATGCATTCTTAGACCAGAAGATAGCATTTCTTCTATAAATTTGGACATCAAAAAGAAGCATCTTGGAGGAATAATGTCTAATTATTCTAGACCATGTGTATTGAGTTTGCATGGCCAGATTCTGGTAGTAGGGGGACCACAGGGGTTGCTTCTGTGATAACCTGCCAGAAGCTTACCCCATGTCTGACAGAACCAATGCCAGATGGTTTCAAGTCTGACCCACCATGGGCCAAGGCCAAGGCCATCAGAGGTGGTGGTAACCCCTCTGTGATAACATATTTAAAAAGGAAAAAAAAGTTATTGTGCAGTTGTAATTGTGCTCAAAGAAGAGAGGAGTAAGAATATGTAAAAGCAGTAGGCCTGCAGACCCCAGTCAGTGCAGAAGGGGAGAGGTGCTCCAGGCGTCAGAGCTGAGATTCCCGTGCAGCCCATGTGCAGGCAATGGTGAGGCAGCTGTGCCCCTGCAGCCCGTGGAGGCCCATGGGGATGCAGAGATCCACCCACAGCCTGTGGAGGACCCCACAGTGGAGCAGAGGAATGCCCAAAAGAAAGCTGTGACCCCATGGGAAGCCCACAGTGGAGTGAGATCCTAGCAGGGCTTGTGGCCCTCTGGGGGATTCACGCTGGAGCAGGCTGCTCTTGAAGGACTGCACCCCATGGAAAAGTGACCCACGCCACGGCAGCTTGTTAAGAACTGTAACCCGTGGGAAGGACTCACGCTGGAGAAGTTCGTGAAGGACTGTCTCCCATGGGAGGAACCCCATGCTGGAGCAGGGAAAGGACTCCTCCCCCTGATCAGCAGCAGAAACAATGTGAGATGAGATAAACTGACCATAGGCCCCATTCTCCATTTCCCTGTGCCACTGGGGGAGGCCTAGGAAGGAGGGAGGTGTAGGGAAAAATGATTTTAAGACTTGGTTTATTTCTCATTATCATGCTCTGATTTTGACTGATAATAAATTCAGTCAATTTCCTGAAGTCCAGTCTGTTTTGCCTGTGTTGGTAAATGAATAGTGATCTCTCCCTGTTCGTATTTTAGCCTATGAGCCCTTCATCATATTTTTTCTTTCCTCTGTCCAGTTGCAGAGGCGAGTGATAGCATAGCTTTCGTGAGTCCCTAAAATCTAGTCAGGGTCAAACCACCAGACAATGTAATAATCGCATTGGTTCCATGACAATACAATTTCTTCAACTGCTCCCTTGAAGCTTTGTTGCATAATTTGCAGATAAAGTGCCTCTGGCCTGGCCTGATGAAGTAAGAGCCAGGACTCATGAGGCCTTATATTCATTTGGAATAATTTTGCTTTACAATGGGGACTTTTCTTTTTTGCCATTGTTTCCAAACATATCATGTTTCCAAAAATGGCCCAGAAATGGGACAAGGTTTTTGAAACAGAAACTTTTGTAAATCCAGACAATAACACACATGCACACCTTATACACCTAACGGATTATATTTTTATAAAGCTCTAATTTCTCAATATCTGATATAGAAAACACCACGACATCACTGCTGCAGGGATGGATTAATGTTTTCAAAAAAATGTGCTCCTTATTTCCACCCTATGATAGCCTGTGCAGCCAGGGAGCTGGCGCAGAGCTGGGCAGCTCTCTTGCCCACAAGGCTAGAGGCAGGTCCATAGCTGGGACAGGCTGCGTTGCCAAATCACCTGCCCACCAGAAAGGCATCTGGCCACATGTGGGCTCCCAGGGAAGTCTGCCCTTCCTCTTGAGGCAGCCTGACACAGCAGTCTGTGTCCAAACCTGTAATAAGACTTGAGCTAGATTTAGGCTCTTAGGAAGCCCCAGGGAGAATTCCTGTCAAATATATAAAACTGCTCATTTCAGTCAGGCTCTAAGGTTTTTTTCACATGCTCAGAACAGATATAATGTAGAAGAATAATTTAAATTATAAGCAAAGCTATTATTTCTGTATATAGCACATAGTAAATTGTTATTAAAAGATTTTGATTATTAAGTTGGTTGGGTGCTAATAAAACATATTCTAGTATCTAAGTGGAAATAAACTTACAGCATTTTCTGTAGCAGATTTTATCTTTCCTGTCCAGACAAGAGGAAATGGAGGGATATTTGTAAAGAGAACCTTCAACAGATATCGTCCCTCAAAAAAGACTTTTGCAAAGTTTTGCAGAGTAAGGTGAGATGGTGCATGTTCTAGGTTTTTGATTTCTCAGAGAGTAATGAGTGGGGAATAAAAAGTAATAAGACAAAAACACAATAAAAGGAAAATTTAATAAAATAAAATTAGAGACTCCCAACTGATTTACTGTAACTAGAGAGAAATGAAGGGTGTGAATGCAGTGATTTGATAGTAAAAAAACAAACAAAAAATGCAATAGAATTGCTATCAAAGAGAATTTATTAAATAATGAGATAAAAGCTATTATAAAATGCTCTCAAAATGCCTTTCAAGCTCTGTGTTTTCCCACTCACTTCCCCAAGTTTAAGAGTGCCTAGTGTTTCCTTTCTGGTCAAATGTGCCAAATTAGTATTTTAGTTAGATTTTAAATACGAGCAAGATCTAATACTGTGCTAATTAATTGAGCATATTCCTTTCCCAATTCCTCTACTGTATCTTCTTCTCCAAGGACAACCCACCAAATAGTATTGCTGTACAGCCATGGAATTCCTTAAAATTAGACTATTAAGATAATAAACTGTTGAGCACTCAAAAAATAATATATTCAAATTTATTCATATAGTCTTAATCATTAAAATTTTATTAGAACTGAACATTTTGAAAAAAATTCTCTTAAACAGCACATTGTCACATATCTGATAACACAGTTACTGTCTATATCTGCAGTTTGTGTGTGAACTGTTGAATGAAAGCAAAAATGGATTGCCTTGTCTTTTAATGTGGTCTGTCTTTTGTTCATCCTAGATTGCTCTACTGATTTTAAGGGTATGATTTCCACGTGCTTTGCTCTCAAAGTACTTGTCTGCAACTCAGCAGAATCTGTGTTTTCTATAGACTTGATTCCAGTGACCACAGAAATTGTATGGTCCATCTCAGATAGGGAACTACCCTGCTCCAGCAATCTAGTTGCCTGCATCATATTTCTTGATCAGTATTCCATTAAAGACTTGCTTCAAGGAGAGGTAAAAGAGAACTACAGAAAGTGTGCCTCATTAACTTTTTAAAAAAATTATCCCATCTTTAACCTGAAATAGGCAGAGGCTGCAGAGGTAGGAAAAATGCATTTGTTTTACTTTAGATAAATTGATTTTCCCCTCCCAGACAGACTCTTAAGAAAAGAAAAGAAAAGAAAAGAAAAGAAAAGAAAAGAAAAGAAAAGAAAAGAAAAGAAAAGAAAAGAAAAGAAAAGAAAAGAAAAGAAAAGAAGAGAAAAGAAAAGAAAAGAAAAGAAAAGAAAAGAAAAGAAAAGAAAAAAAAGAAAAAAGAAAAGAAAAGGAAAAGAAAAGAAAAGAAAAGAAAAGAAAAGAAAAGAAAAGAAAAGAAAAGAAAAGAAAAGAAAAGAAAAGAAAAGAAAAGAAAAGAAAAGAAAAGAAAAGAAAAGCCTCTCTTTTGCAAACAATTAAACTTGGAATAGTATTTCTGTGTATTTACAAACCACATGTTCTGTCACACCACCGGTATAGCACCTCTGGAGCACGCTTACCTATGTTGTATTGGCATGCCCTCAAAATAAATGTTCCAATACCATCACACCTCACAGTACTATTTTCAATAGATACCACTTCTGGAAGTTGATGAACACTGAAATAAAACAGTCCTGTATCCTATCATGTTTTATCATTATATGGAAACTTTGCCATGATGTCACAGATAAAGTGAATACACTAAAGAATACACCAGACGTTCAATTAAAATGAAGTAAATAACTAATTATAACTAACTATAACTAAACTATAACTATAACTATAACTAATATAAATACTGTTATTGAAGTTACAATTTATTTTTAAACTGAATGACAAAGGTCATCTGTCATAAACCTATGATTACTCTAGGTGGTTTTTACAACAAGTTTGATTTTTATCATCTATTTCATTCCGAGTTATTCACCCAGCTTCATTGTAAATTGCTAAAGAGCCTGCAAAGGCTTCCAATGCCTTTCTTCTGTTAGGTCATTCTTTGTAACAATAAAGAAACCAAAGCTTCATGTAGCTACACTGGTATCTTTTACTGAATGTTAACTTTAACATTTAAGCAACTCTACATAATGAGATCTTATATCTAAAAGTAATTTTCTTTTCTGACAGTCACTGACGTACCGATATGACTGAAAAATTTCTTCATTATTGATTTTGGGTTTGGCTCTTTAATGGGCAGATCTTCTAGTTGAGGGTCTTGCACCTACCAGAGCAGCAAAGGGAGGAAAATTATGGCTTACCATGTGGGAAGGCCGATGACAAAAGTATTAAAGGATTTGTTAATTCTAAACCAAATTAAATTCTCTCTCTTAAATTCTAAACCAAGCACCTGTCATGGGCCAGCACTGGAGACCAGACATTGGGCCCAACCCAGGTGAACTGACCCAGTTTAAAGTGGTCAAACTTATACTGTCCTTTTTGGTATAGACAAGGAAGCATTATCATAAACTAGTTAATCTACACTTAATTTATTTTAGCCTAAGGGAAGATATAGAGGATGGCCACCCATATTTAAATAAAGACAGCACTTTTCCCCCAGTCTGCAATGCAGCAAATGTTAGGATTTATTAATATACTGAGAAATGTATTTGCATTATATTCCAGAAAGTGATCATAATCTCTGCTAGGGTGAAAGTAATTTAAAAGCTACTGCTTTATAAAATAGTTTTACAGACTTATTAAAGTAATTAAATATCTCTATAAGAGAGATAGAATTGCTCTTACATTAAAGTCTGAAGCACTTTATAGCTGTATTCCTTAACCAGAATAGTGCTTTAAATCAATTATATCCCATTATAATGATTTTTTTGCTAAAATACACTATTTGTGGCATTTCTGTGAGGCAATTAATCACAGCATTTTAAGACAGACTCCATACATTCTGCATACTGTATGTGCATATGTGAAACATATCACACCTTTACGAAGCATTTTAAAATAATTTAATTTCTGCCATAAATCATTTAAATGGCTCTTAGTCTGTGTAATTACTGTTGATTGGTTCAGTGTGCTGTTTTACTTAATAGATTGTGTTTTTTTAATTGGCCAAGATTTTAATAACAAATTACAAAAGAATATGGGGGAGGGTGGGTAGTACAACTAGCAGTTTTAATATATGTGGTGTCCTGAACTCAGTTAATTAATCCAAACAGTAGCATTTGAAATGACATCTGGTTGATGCAACGGAAAGTGCTTTTATAATCCTAAAATGCTCTTTAACTAATCTGCTTGGGTTTCTTAGATATGTATTTTTAATTACTGTTATTATTTGAAATAAAACACAGTTGGTTAAAAAAGTCTATGGTGAGTGGTATCTTCGGGGTGTAGTGTCCTTACAGGGTTTTTAAATTTAATTTGGAATTCTTGCTCATTAAAGTATTTTGGGAAGTACTGTGATTCAACTTTCTGCCTTGAGGGGAAAAGCAAGCTTGTGGCTACAGTGTTCTTGGAGTAGATCAAAGAACTTTCTGTGACACTTAGGGCTCATCTCGTCAGGGATGTTATTCTACTATGCTAATTCTCTTCCTTTTTCAGATATTCTGTTCTCAAATAATAATTTCTTCTATAATAATTACTCTTTCAAGAAAGCAAAGAGTCAACTGGTATATGCAGAAAATAAACCAACTGGGATTGTGATCCTGGAAATTGGTATACTTTAAGAATTCTGGTTTAGCTGTTCCAGGTGGACACTCCCATGGAATAAGTCTTCTACTTTGTGAAAAATGGATTTATCTCAGCATGAAAGATGGGACTTCCAGAATGAGGGAAGCTGACTAGGCAAATAACATTTCCACTCATGGTCCTGAAGAGAGACCACTCGGCAAGAAAGGGATACCAATTCTACTAATTTTGGCTCATTGTACAAATACAGTCCTTGCACAATGGAGAACTAAGAACAGGTCTTTGACCTCCATATAAGAACAGTTGATGGGTAAACCAAGGGGTTTATATCCCCTGTGAGTTCCATTTGCATCTTTTTAGATATGGTCAGATTTGGTCCCTGTGGCAAGAGGGTAACAACAATATTTTTTTAATATCCCTCACAGATATCAAATGCCACTTCTCCATGGCAGTTTCTTACTGGTTCTAGAGATTGCATTTGCCTCAGTAATTAGGATGGTAGAAAAATCCTGACTTTTATTGCCTCCTAAGCAACAGGAACATCTGAAGTAGTACCATGTGTGGCTCCAAGACATATGTTCTCATTCTAGGTTATGTTAAGCAGATGTGAAACAGTGCCTGTAATTGAAACAAACTCAAGAAAGCTTTAAGCTACATGTCTCAGGTCCTGCTGGCTATCAAGATGAAGTGGAACAGGTCTCAGCTCCTATTGACAAAGGCATCCAAAAACCAGGCCGTATTCAGGATACAAGCAGCAGCCCCAGCACAGGTATGTCATGTAGCAGTACAAAATTGTTGGAAAAGTTCTTTATAAACTTTGTTTTTTAAGTCCTTGATTTATTTTTTAAAAGGAAATAAAAGTAAGAACAGTGTTCAAACTGCAGAAAATTAATGGAAAATAAAATTCAATAGGTGAAATTGAAATTTGAACATCTCAGTGCTCTTCTCTGCTACCAGTTTTAGAAGGAGTGTATAATGCTATTTCTGATTCAAATTAATTTGTTGGAAAAATTAGCAAAATTTAGTAGAGTATATCTATCTCCAATTTCAGCATAAATCTTTCATTTCAGAAAAAAAAAGGTCCTTTTACAACAGGGAGAAGTGCTGGCCAGAAATCAAGGCATCAGTATTTGTGTTACACCTTTAGCCTTGTTTTCTGTTTGCTATTTCCTACCCAAAAGTACACTTTAGATAAATCCCTTAGGACTTTTGTATCTATAAGACTTCAAAAAGCAGAGAAGTATGAATAGGTAGGGACTAAAATAGTTATAAAATTAGTCCTATGTTCGCATTGTCTTCAATTATACTTCAGAAGAGTGCTCTAAGGGTAGATGAGATCAAAACTGTCACATGTTCATCCTCTACCCCAGTAAGTATCACCCATCACCTTAAATGTCACATGGTAGGGGCTACCATAAACACCATTTCTGGTGTGGGATCTTGTTCACACCTCTTCACATCCTGTGGGAATTTAGGGTGTCCCTTTAAAGAGAGAAGAAAAAGTTGTCTCTTCAAACGTAGTGCTGCTGTCCCTACCTCTGCATGACCCTACGGGGAAGAGGAGCTTCCCAGCTTCTGCTCTTCATGCTCATAACAAAATGAATAAACAAATGGTTTCTAAGCTGAAGGTGTCTTCCAATATTTTGTGGGTATTGATATTCAATACACACTACATCATTTGATTAAAAAAGCATCAACTAAAATAATGTAAATGGTACCTTCAAACTGTCCATCTGAAAATGTATTTTCTTAGAAGAAATAATTGTGTAAAACTGATCATTGCAAGACATGAAAGACTTGGATTACATTCTAAAAATTATTTTGCATTAAATGATAAGACTTTTAGTCCTCTGTAGACTTTACAAATTATTAATATTATATAAAAATTTCAATTCTACCTCAAAAATGCAAACAAATCCAGGGTGCCAGAGGAAGTTTTCTCTCAACACATGAAAATACTACACAAAGGTTTAGGGAAGAAATTAAAAATAACATTGAATTGAAACAGCCAAGGGAATTTAGGTAGGCAGAACGTAATTACCCAAGCTGGAATTTGGCCAAGACACTGGGGTTAACACTTTTTCCCTTTCGAAAAGTGCCAGGAGATCTTTAATGAGAACAAGTACCCAGGGATCTCTAATGAGAACAGGGTCGGGACCTTTATTTGATATCTCAGCTGAAACACAGCAATCTCAGCAGCACCATACTACCTAACACAAGGCTGGGGCAGAAGTTCAGATCTGACTCAGAAGAAGAGTGACACCAACAGCATCACTACCACCTTCTTCTTTCGTACTTTGCTCTCCATGGTTTTCTCCCACTCCACAGCTTAGCAAAGTGCTATTTTTCAGGTAGCAGAGAACACAGGAAAATTGCCATTTCTTTTTAAATGTATTTGGCTCAGCTGTCATTGTTCCCATTTGGTATATTCTGCTGGGTAAATCTGTCAATGGTTACTGGCTGACTATGAATGGTGAACTAACCAAGGACAATAAAGAGGAGTCAACTCTTGACATGAGAGAACATAACTATGACCAGAAATACAAAAGAAGAAAGCATATAATTCTAGTAATTTTAATCACTTGCATTTTTAGTAAAGATCTTAAAATACTTTTGCAATTATGGTTTTAGATAGTCAGAAGGGTCTTTTCTATTTAGTGTAACACTTTAACATCTGTTTTGTTAGTCCAAATACTATCTTCCTGACCTCTCTGGTTCTTTGGGGTATAAAAGTGAGAATTTGGTTATTACTGGTAGCCTTTCCATGGTTCAGGTATATTATAGTTTGTTTGCATATTGTGATGTAAGAATTTCCAAAACAGCAGCAAAAAACCCAAAGGAAATTAAAAAGTGAGCATAATTTTCAAATGCTCTCAAACTAAAACCCCATATGTTAATAAATAGTCCAGTTTTCAGAGGCATTGAACACACTTAGATTCTGTTTACTTTGGTTTATTCCCACTGATGGCACATGATCACTTGCTAAAAATGTGCTTGGCAGGATTAGGCCCCAAGCTGAAACAAACTAATTTAAAGACACTTCAACAGTATTCACAAGGGCAGCAAATATAAGCACAGGCAGTTGCACTCTTATCGGTCTTACATTTATTCTAGGTCAACATCAAGCACAGCTGTTCCCAAACGGTCCATGCCTTTCATGGCCAGAGAACACTGTCCTGGTTTGATTGATCAAGATACAAAAAATCCAATGTTACAGGTAGCAAAGTGTGTTCTTACACTCCAAATACTATGTGTGGTACCATAGGAAAGGCTTAATTGAGCTTATTAAAATATCCTTTTTTTATACCCATTTATGTTCACCAGCTACAAGATTGTGAGTTGATCCTCAAAATAGCACCAAAGAGTATCCCTGATTTTTCTACACCAATCATAAAGACAGCTTTCCCCAGCTGGACAAGCCACACTGTTCATACTGCTCCACTCCTCTGTGGAGCTCAATTGAATCAGTATGTTGATGGACTTAATTCACTGTAGTGTAAGAGCATAGTAGCTTGCTTCATCTTTGATGTCTCTCCATGCCTAGCAGATCCTGAAGATCCTATTTCTGTTTAATTTAAATTGCAGACCCTCTTCCTTCAGATTAGCTTCTTTGACTGCAGGATCTTCCCTTGAGAAAAAACTGCAAAACAGTGACAAGTCAGAAAATCCAAGTCAGCCACAGTTTTCTTGGCATACCAGGACAATTCCAAGTAATGCTCATCCTGAATACAAAATAATTTGTGCAGTGTGTGTGGCACTCTTGCTAAGCACTTGGTTTGACATAGGAACCTGAGAGACAGAATAATTTGTCTCAAAGGTCTCATTTGCTATGATATTTGAAATTAATTGTCTTTTATCTGATATCTTGGTAACAATTACATACTTTATCCAACCTGGTAAAGAGCAATTACAAATTATTTTGAAAATCCAGCATTTCAAAGGCTTTAAAATTAAGGGACTCAAGTGGGATTAACAAAACAGAGAAAGTACTTGGTTTGGCAAGGAACCGGCACTTGACGTGGGGAAAATTGGACATGGCAGAAACCACACAGCCACATTGCCACCTTCTCTTCACCTGACTACAAAAGATGCCAACCACATCATGTGGATGGCTGGAGGGGGATGGAGTCCAGCTTCCCTCAACCACCTTCTCTCTTGTACATCTGCCCCTGCACAAACAAGGTCCTTTTTCCAGAGTCCAGGAGGCAATTCACTGCTCAGACAACTGCCTTGAAATCTATGTGATTTCATTTGTCTTAATTGACTTTTGAGGATTAAAGTTTGTTATTTACTCTTTTTATCCACACTGTACACACGTGTGTGCCTATCTCCAGTTTAACTGCATCATGTAAATGAAAGTCTAAGTATCTAGATGTTTCAATGTCTCTATTTTAATATTATTCAACCTTTTTTCATGCTGCACTGTGTACTTGGACGGACATAATGTGTATTATATGCAGCTCATAAAAACATGACACTCTTGGCCAGAACAGCACACAGATTTATCCGAGAAAGAACCTGTCCAGTGACTGGACAAGTACTTGCATATCTGAACTATTACAGCTGACTTCATTAACAGTGTCAGACATTCTCATTTGCTAGACATATCTCAGAGAGGCATTTATATTCTCAGATTGCCCCAAGTTGGTTTAGATAGACAGATAATAGATTACATATATAAGCGTATATTTGTATTTTCCAAACACATGTGAAAGTGAAGCCTGAAAATGTGAAGTGTCCTAATTTGAATAAGAAATGAAAGCCTAAGGTAGTCCAGAGTAATTAGGGAGCATAAATGTCCATTAAAGTAAGGAGACGAAGAAATCTAAAAAAAGATTTTCCCGTCTTTATGCAAAAATTTTGGGGCTCACCCCCTCCGCTCCCCCTGGGGGAGGGGGGCCTGGGATGGACTCATGGCAGGACACGGGGTCTCTGGGACCCCTGCTCTCAGGTCACACGTTCTCGGGTTCTGTTCGCTATTGGTGGTTTCATGTCCCCGGCCCGGGAAAATTGTGGGATTTTCCCAGGTGATGCCTTTTTCTGGGCTTAGAATCAAAAGCCAGACACGGTTAGAGGGGGAAAAAGGGAATTTACCTCAGTGTTTATTAAGGATCCTTAGATCCAGGCAGGAGTATCCCGCAGGAATGCCCCGCCCGGACGGATGCACGGAAAAGCCCCCCCGCGATGATTTGCTTATACAATTATAGACCTTGCATATTAGCATATCTATCACGGATTTCCCATTGGGGGGCTCAAGAGAAGCCCCCCATTCAGGATTGTCCCCCCCTGCATGGGTCTATCTTAGTTTACAGAATGTGTTCTGGAGAGGACCTTGGATTTGGGGCTTTGACGCCCTCACTACGACAAAGCCAAAATGTTTAGTCTCTTGGCTTAACAGAACTTTGGGTTTAAGCTAGTTATCAACCTTAGGGAATTACAAGTATGTGGGCTAAAAGCGTTTGGGATACATAGAAGCTGCATAAAAGCATATATGAAGGGGAATATGAGAGAAATATATAAAAAGCAAAAATCATTATGGCATCACAGGTGCCTCCAGTCTGGGCCCGGCTGCCGGCCATGCCGGCTGGAAGAGAAATAAAATCAATGAACACCTATGAAATATCTTGTCCCTGATTCTTCCATGGGCCAACACTGTCTTCAGAAGGGCACCCTGACTTCAACACAAAAACATGAAGAAAAACCATAATGTTACCTGCATGGGACCAGCCCTTTCCCTGGGCTGAATTGCAGCAGCTAGAGATAACGGCCCAACCAAGGATATTCAGAACACAGGAAGGTCCTGTGTCAGGTCGGACCCACATCCCGCTCAGCAGGACAACACTACATCACTGCTGCTCTTTCAGCAGGGTAATGGGGGTGAATCCTGCCTTGCAACTCATCAACCTCTTCTGGTCCAGTGTTTGCTGTGATTCTTTGGCTTGTGCCTGACATCTTTCTCAGCTAGGTTTTGGATAGGTCCAAGACAACTTAGTTTCCAAGACTAGAAGCAGTAACTCAGCATTACAGATATCTCAGAAGATACCAAAGATGTTTGAAATATCCAGCAATCACTTAGCCAGTACTAAAAAATTTAACTTCAGTCTCACTTGCTTCTTCTGGACACTAATCAGAAAAGCAACATGGAAATTTCAATCTGTGGCAAACCAGGAGTCTGTACAGACAGCAGCACATAACGTGTTCAGCCCTGACCTTCGTTCAGAGAATGAATTTACCCAAGTTCACATTCACCATATTATCAACTTCATCCCATGGCAAGGTCTTTCACAACTTTTGTATAAGCTGCCTGACCAGAGATAAGAACAAAACATGCATGGTTTTACCTGCCCTTATAAATGCAAGATCCGTGACCAACAAACCCCAGAAGAGCTGAGTCCTGACATACAAGCGTGAATATCCAAAGTTTCCTAATAATTACTTGCTATAATTTCTTGGATTTGCAATATCAGGCTAGTGCAACAGCCTATTGCAGAGAAAAGATGAGAACATTTCAGAGACTTCCAAAAGATTTAGTTGTGGCAATTTACAAGGGGTTAAAGGAAAAGAGAGCTTGTGTTTTATGAACATTGCCTCACTCATTCTTTATTAAGATACTGACTAAGCCTCAATACATAGAAAAGAAATTGAAGAGGTCTTTGCTTGGCAGTGGGTCGAGAACAGCTGTGAAAATAAACGATGACTAGAGAGAGAGAAAATATATGAGGTACCAGTATGCCTTACTGTACTTTTAAATTTATGCCACAGATGGTGGAGTATTTTCAAATCTCAGCACTCTAAAATAACTAACCTGGCAGGTGCACACCTGGTGGACTTCTAAGGGGAGAGATCCAGCCATTGTTATCATAGAAGATCCAGTAGTTAAAGCTGAAGAACCGCATGGCCATGCAGTTTACGGTGAGATTTTTTTTTTTTTTCTTACTTGGATGCCAAAACTACATATCAAGCCACAGGCAGAGAATAAAGTCTGTGTAAAGATTCATACACACATATACACACACTTGTTCATCTTCATGCACATTTCATGCAAGTATGTGGAGTTAATGGAAGAGTAGAACAGTCCAAACATTTTTAAATGTTTAAAAAACTTCTAATTCACTAATTTTGGCATATCATTATCAGAAGTAGCGACAACAGGAAGGAGGCTCTACCTCCAGTTACAAAAAAAAAATTAAAAATATCCCTCAACCGATGATTCTTTTCAGCATCTGCCTCTTTTCTTTCCTTTCATAGAAAGCATGCATGAATAATCAGACCATAGTGCTGCTGTTAATTGAAAAAATCATTAGTAAACTTCCAGGTGCTGTTTACTATATAACCATTGTAATTTTCTATCCTAAAATCAGCATCTCACCAACATCATTGTCTGCCCTGGGGCATGGGGATTGTGCAGCTTTTACATTGTCAAAGGCAGTTGCAACCCCATTTGCTAGTAATGAAAGAAATGGATCCACACCTGCAGCGTTTGAGGCAGTAATTCCTAATATTAGCCAGACCTCATGAGGAGAGGGCTTTTTTGCCAATCCTTTATGATTCAACACTTTACAATCCATTTGAAATCATTTAAATATTCTTTTATTTTGTTGTTCCTACCCCATGTTTATTCTTCCTTTCATTTCTCCCTTCTCCTAGAGCAGACCTATGAATAAAAGACAGACACAGATCATACCATACCTATGCAGCTAAAGAAACAGAAGAATTAAAAACCACCTCGTATTTCAGAGTAATAATTATTAGTCGTATCCAACAAAAGGACAGAGAGATATTCTAAAGTACAGCATGACCAAGTACAGATGAAATCCAAAGCTCTTTTGGAAACAATACCTGGTTTCTACCTCCCCCCCCCCGCCTCCCCCCCAAAGAAAGTTATTTCAAAGTCAGAATTGAATCTCTGGGCCAGAACAAATTGTGTCTCCTAAGCCAAACTACAGATAGAAAGATCTCAGCTGGTTCAAATCAGAATATTTTTCCTGACTTCAAGAAGGCTGCACCTGTTTGTGCCTACCTGCACTCTGTTCTTCCATACTCTCAGCTATAACATACCAGCATTCCACAAGTCTCTGGCCCTCTCAAAATTACTTTGGAACTGACAGATTTATCTGTGTCTGAAATGTCTCTTGAATTGTCATCTTCAGTTTCTCCAAGACTCTGCTCAGAACAATTCACTGAAAGAGAATTAAAACCATCTCAACCATAATGTGTTTTTCTGAGAAACATCAAACAATGCTGCCAATCCAGAATTTGCTAGAGATTTAATAGAGTGAATTTCATCTTCAGTATTGTATACATAGCATTACTAGGTTAAAATTATTCCTAAAACAAATGTCCCAATTATTTTTTATATAATATATTCCTGGTGAGTTCAGCTCTGAGTAGCTCTTCCTAAACTCAAGTTTACAACTTGTAGTATAGACAAAAGCACCTGTATACACTTAGATACAGCATAAAAATAATGTGTGATTTAGTTACTTATGTGAACTGGTTTGTAAGCCACTGAAAATGCTGGGAAGGAATAAAGGTCACAGGACAGTAACTCAAGGAAGACAGTGGAGGCCCTGACTTTTTTAGTGCAGAGTCCCTCAAAACCTTTTGGAGTCTCTGAGAACTGGTGAATACAGCCAATCTAAAAAGAAGAGAGATTGAGGAAAAAAAACAAACAAACAGGAGTTTTTCAGCAAGAGTGAGAGGGGAGAAGACCAGTATGAAAAAGATGTATTGTTGGGGCTTCTTTCAGTGTAATGTGCTTTAAAAACAGCACTGTTGAACAAAGCATTTAACCATTTATTTCATGGCTAATGATTAAGATCAAGTCACTGGCACATAAACCCTGCCAAACTTAAGGCTGACACACTCTGAAGTGCTTTATTGAACTGAGGCCCAAGCAATACTGACTCCTTTAGAAAGCAATTTTAAAAACTCTGAAAAATATTGGTGTGTGTAACAGATTGCATTGTCTTTCATAATGAAGAAGTTTCTGCATTTTCATGAAAGGAATGATCAATAGTCTGGTAATATTTTCATCATGAATAGATATTTTCTACATTTGGTCTTGCCTTTCAAGAATTTATCCACATAAACTTTCCTCTGATAACAAGAAAATTGATCATATAAATATGTTCTTTGAAAGTACATTTTAATTTCTTAGAGTTTTCCTAATATACTATCTAAAAGATATGACTAAAATGCACAAAAGCTAGTGCTGGGGAGCAGTTATTCACTTCACTGAGGACTATTTCCACACTTCTCAGATTTAGCCTATTTCTAGTTAAGGAATTTTATTTGTGACCCCAAAGCCTTCACAAGACACTTCAAATACTCAGAAAAAAGCTAAGAGTTGATTTAGTGTTTTTAAACAGATTTACATCCTGAATCATCTTAAGGCAAACACCAAGTATTTATAAGTATTTGTTTTTACTCTTACATCTTACTCAATGGTAGAATGCCTTGAAATATAGGCTGAACTCATCTGGGACGCCAGAGACCCCTATACATCTGTGAAGGCTTTAATCTGACTTCTCAATCTGTTAGTCTGATTCCAAGCACTTTGAAGTAAATGGAAAAAACTTTTAAAGACATCAATATCTTTGATTCAGACCCTTTAGGTCTTCAGAGAACGTTTTTTGGAACAGACTGCCTATTGTGCTCTTTACCTGTAACACTGACTGTCTTTTGTATCACTAGAAATTTATTTAAAATCTGCTCCATAAATAATCTGCTATTTACAATAAGTAATACACAGTATCATTTCCCTCCTTGGCCTCCACATAGCATTGTTCCAGATACTCAACTGGAAGTTTTTAGTGGGTTTAATTTTCATAACTCTGTGAAGTTTGTTCCAAGATTTCCAGGTGTGTCTGATCACTGAGTTATTTGTCTTTAAATCTTTCAGGGTGAATTTTTGGTAGGTGCCAACCTTGCATGTGTCTGTTAATTGATGCTCTCCTTTCACCCATGGCAATTGCACTTCATCAGCCTGCCAGACTCTGAAAGCTTGAGCCAAATTAAAAGCCCATTGCTAGAGCTTTACATTTGGTAATTTTAAACCTCCATATTTAAGGTTGGCAAAATGTTTTGTGCTTCCCATCTTGAGCCTAGCCTTTGGAGGAAGAAAATAGATATGGTCTTAGTCACTGGCATATAAACTGTGCAAAAGCAATCTTAGAAATGCACAATTAATTTGTGGTGCTGAGATAATTCAAAATGCAAACTTGAAGAGATCCAGGTGTCAGATATCTTCTTTTATATTTTGAGTTTTGTTTACAAGTCTTATGACTTAAAAAGTTTCCTTCTGAAAATATTTTCCTATCTTCCATGCATTAAAAGGAGCTGAAGGGGTCATATACTACACTTGAAAGACTTTTTATTTCAGATGCTTTACATGGTAGCTTGATGCCTGGATGAAATCAAATACCACTTTCAGACAGCCCAAATGTATGCAAGTATTTGGCCACATCCGCACCATGCAGCAAAGCTAACTGCCTTCATAAGATTCTCTTTTGTTTTAGACATATTTTGCTATATCATATTCTGTAGATTTCTGTATAATTGTGAAATTATCATACCTAAAGACAACAATCAATATCTTGAAAAATATCCTGACCCAAGCCAAAATTAGCTTGATTTTATTCTTGTGTGGATAAAATCTCAGGGAAAATGCATATATTTTGTCTTCTACCCTTCGTCATTCAGATATCACTTCTCCTACTACTCTTGGGAAAGGTCATTGTCTGTTAGTCTGTGTAGGTGGTACAGGGATATAAATATTACTACTACAAATAAATTTATGGCACTTCTTTATCTCACATAATTTAAGCAATCATCCAATATATATCTGTCAGGGCCCTGAGGGCACAAGCAGCAGTGTCCCATCCCATCCTCTCCGGGACCTCACTCCACCTTGCTCAGGACCACACTGCAGCTCCCCAGGGCCTTCAGTCCCTGTCCCAGTGATGGTGCAGCAGCGCTGATCTCCAGCCCCATCTCTGCCTCCATCTCCTTTTAGTCGTGGTTGGAGGCCGTGCCTGTGCTCTGGCCCTGATTCATCACTTGCTGTGTTGGGGTGTGCCAATGGACCCTGTCACCATCACCTTGGGACTGTGTCCTGTGGGTGAGCGCACAGCCATTGCTGGGTCATCCTCAGGTCTGGCCCTACAACTCCAGCCCATGCTACTCCCTCACATAACTGTACAATATATAATGGAGATTTAATTTATGCATTTCTTGAACTGATCCTAAGTATAAGAAAACATACCAAACCTACCAAGCTGCTGCACCAGAAATTACACCACTCTATGGAGATGAGTTTCATGGGAAATTAGGCACTGGTTTCTACAATGATTTTTTTTAAGTTATATTTTTAATTCACCAAGAAACTGATGATGACACACCCTGCAGGATGAACCTTTGCAAAAGGTTTCTTGTCAGTTTTATGACTAAATTGTGAAAGGGACAGAAAAATGTTCTTTTTGCACCTTAGGAAAACAACATTGACCTGATTCAGTCCATCTCATGAGACCTGAAGAATATAGTTAGGAATGTGGCAGCCTTAGACTCCCCTACAGTCATTTTAAAAAGCTCCAAAAAGCAGTTCTTACAGCATCTCGACTCATTTTCCAAAGGGAAGGTGTTTTGCAGGAGGAAATCTGTGTCTGTCTTTACCATAGCCACTACTGTAATTGCAGTTTGCTGAAGAAAGCAGGTGGTGACTTCCAGAGGGCTCTGTTTTGTGGTGATCCCTCCGTACTTTGATAGCTTTCTCAAAGCACTGCTTGCATGAACTTTCATGAAAGGCACATAGAGAGGAGGTGGGTGCCAACTTCCACCGTCTCTTCTGAGACATGAACCTGAGGCTGTCAAATAAGGTAGGAGGACAGCAGTTCAGGAAAACCAGCAGACAGCAGTGTGTGCCTGACCTGTGCAACTCCTTGGGGCATGAATGTGTTCTGTTGTAGGCTGTGGATTGCAGCTATGTACTGTTAGAAGTAACCTAATGCAGTGGCTTTGGCCCCCATGGGGATCCCTCTTGCCCCAGGGTCACTCCTGTCCCCATGGATGAAAGGCTGCCACAGTAGCAAGTCTCCAGGTCCAGCCAGTGGCAAGGCAGCGGGGTACATATTCCCAGAAGGAACATAAGCACACAGACATATGGCTGGCCCCATGGATCAGCACAGAGAACAGTGCCTTTAACAACACCCACGCAAGCACACACTCCACTCAACACACATGAACAGCATGGATGCTCAGTCCTGTTCATCTTCTCCAGCTATCTGTATTGAAATCCACTGGTGGAGTATGTAACCCCCCATTTAGGTTTCCCCAGTAGCTGTTCTTAGACAGTCACTGGAATGGGGACCAGTGAGCCCCTTAGGTTGACAGCTTCTCATTCCAGTGGCTGGCACTGAGACCTTTCCTACCCACTAGCCAATCCAACTTCAAGTTAAGTTTTAAACAATCCAAAAATTCCCTTCCCTCTGCAACCCGTAATAAGGCTATGTTCCTTTAGACAGTGGCAGTCTAGTCTGCATGGCATTGCAGGGAGTGTCTTGCACTGACTCCACTCAGCATTTGCTGGTGGATTTGCTGGTGGTCTCATCATTCTCCTTGGATGGTCTCAGGAATAGCTCATGTTTACATACATTCAAAGGAAGAACGGCCAGAGTAATGAAGAATAAATTCATTGGAGATTAGCGTATATCCAGGTCAGGAAGCCCACAAGTTCTAAGTGTTTGAAGACTAGGAGAGTACTAGAAGTGTCATATATACTTGTTTCATTCTTAAACTCTTCCCTTGATAGCTGCTTTTTGTAGCTGTCCTAAACAAGGCACTGGGGAGGTGAATCTTCATGTTTGTCCAGGGTGGCTGTTTTTGGAAGGCAACACAGATCTGTCCCCTTCCAACATAAAGGAAAAATTTGGCTGAGATTGTAATGAACATTCATCTCTGTCATGTCTTTCTCTACTTCTGTCCTGTTTCGTGAGAAAATATTTCAAATGTCTACTGCAAATGAAATTACAGAAGGGCAGAAAGAGGATGGTCTCATTTGTCACATAAAGATACTGGCAGAAGCAAGGAGGATCAGTGAGTCAAAGGGCAGGTAAGAAGGATAAACTGATTTGGGGAACATTTCCCATGTTGCAGATTTAAGACCAACCATTAAGAGCTGTCATTTATGAGGTAAAATTGGTCCTCCAGCACATGATTTGCCATATTTTTTACAAAGCTTATTTTAGCCTTCTTTTACCTAGATAGGTAAAAGATAGACCAAGACAATACACAAACCAAGGTAAAGCAGAACAGTGAAGGTGAGTTACTGTGTAGCCTGTAGATCTTTTATCACAAGCTGCTTCTTCACTTAACATCTCCTCTGTGCCTTTCTCCATAAAGCATTATGTTTTTGCTCTGAATTAAAACTGAAGTATTTGCTGTTTAATGTGTGAGGGTTTTTTACAGATTATTTAAGGCACAATTTCTGTTTATAGTCCCAGGGTATATTCTAATCACCTTTGTTTACCTCATATTCCTTTCCTAATTAACTGACAACCTATTAGCATACATTTTTTTATCCCAGGAGTATTAATTATACATAATTTATATCATAAGCATTTATTCCTTATCAGTCAGCTGAATAAAACATTTACCTGTTTATAGCTACTTGAGGTTAACACTTTTGTACAAAAAACTCACCTGAGACTTCCAATCAAATTATCAGATTTTTAATTTTCTGTTACATAATGATACTGTATTAGTCATTGTAGTATTTTATTCCACTCTAGGCTAAACAATCATTTAGTGGAGCAGAGTGTTGGCAGCATTAATTAACCAATGATACATGCTCAGTTGAACAATAAGCTGCAAATAATAAAAATGCAAGATGAGATAATGTATAGACCTTCTGTGTTAATTGTATGCTGGAGAGCAGTACCAAGTCCTACCCTCAACTGTACACGTGTAGCTCAGTGAGAGCTGTGCATCCAAGGGCAGGCTCTGGCTGACATGGCAGGATGGAACATTGTCACTCTTGGGCTGCAAAATTCATTGTGTGGAGTTTATCTTTGCCCACCAACACTCAGTCATTTCTGAACATAAACTGCAGAGCAACCAGGTGAAAAAAGAGGATATTCTATCACCTTAGGAAAATTAGCTGATAAAGATACTGTTGCAAGAGGCTTTGAATAAATGTAAAAAAAAATGAAAAAAAGAAAAAAAAAAAAAAAAAAAAGAAGAAAAAAGCTTAAAACATTGTGTTCTTAAGGGACTCGACTCAATTAGTTTATCCCAAGGCATAAAATGCCTTTTTTTGTCTTGTTCGCCTCTGGTTTTTTGACTCCTGCCCCACTCATGTCCATTTTCTCCTGAGTATCTAAGGGGTTTTTTAATCCCTCTTGGGATTTCTGTACTACTCTCATGTTATTCACCTTTCATTATTATTTTCATATAGTATCCTTTTTCACATTTGATTTTTATTTTCCATTTCACTTCCACTCCCGTGCCACTGGACTTTTAACCCTCAGTCTCCAATGCTTCTCACTGTATCTTCTGGTTCTTTATTCCCTTCTCTTTGTTTCTGGCCTTCTCTCATATCACTGCCCCTGCACCCTTCTCTCCCTCAACATAGCTCTCTATTTACTTAGTTCTTACTTCATTTACTATTCATTATTCCCCTGTTCTTTGTACAACCATTGTGCCTTAGAGCTCTGGCCATGGAGCAGGCTCCATTGTACCAGGCACTATAAAACACAAAGCAAATCATGTGCCTCTGACCCATGCAGCCAGATATAAGAGAGGAAACTAGAGGAGACGATTGCTGGATCAAAAGAAACCCTTCCTTTCACCCCTGCATATAGATCATTTAATTTACTTTAGAGGGGGGAGAATAAGGACAGTGTTGTTAAACAAAAGTAGGCAAGGGTGGAAGAACATGAGTATTTTGGAGGAAAAAAAAGTAAGAGAACAACACAGAAGGAAAGCTGAAAAATGTGGGCCAGAAATTTTCATGGTGGGTGATCTTTAAGGGCAAGAAGCACATAGAAGGACATTGAAAAGACCATACAACATGTATGATACACATTTCAAATGACAAATATATGTACTCATAATGCCCAGTTCTGTCTTGGGGTCGGGATTCATCTGACCAACTTAAACATCTAAAATCTGAGTTACCTTCTTGTCAACCAACAAAGGGAGTTTCTGGGCTGCAATTCATCACTAAAGTAAGTGTCTAAAATAGCTAAGGTTGACTGAATCCTAAAAATGTGTCCACCTTTCTTTTTTGACTGAAAATGAGCCTGACTACCTCAAATGTGGACTCCCTGGAAGCATAAAGTTAGGCAAGAGGGACTCTGTAGGCATGTCCATCCTTGATAATAAACTGGCCTGAGCCCTAACTTTGTCCTTTCTGCTTCTGTGAGCCCAGCAGCTGAAAGCCAAGGCCACCCAGGTGCTGGAGGCCTGTGGGAGACCTCCGACCATGTACACACTCAGGTGTAAGAGCAACTCAGGACTCTGCCATGGTTTCCTCCTCCTCCATCAGGAAGGATGGTGACATTGTACTTTCAGAAACCAGGACAGGTCGAGGCCCATTAATCTTCTTTACTCAGACTCAAATCCTATTGCTTTCTTCTACAACATTCATTTGCTAATTTGGAGTTCTCTACCCTGCTGTGTCGGGCCTCTTGACTAGGAATACTATATTTAATTTGACTGAGATTTCACACAATGCTCGAAACATAACCTCCATAAACCTCTAGGTTTTCAGGAGCAGAGCTGTCCTGGTATCACAAGACACTGTCTGGTTTTTGTTAACATCATTAGTACATGATATTTCTATGTGAATTCCCATAGCTGTTCGGAGAAGGGGAAGACCTTGGCATGTTCTTCTCCTGACCACTTCTTTACTTCTTTTTTGCTAATACACTTTTTGCTCCTTAACGCAAGTTTGCTTCTTCTATCAGTTTTCTAAACTTAAAATCAAGCAGATAGGCTACTCCTGGTCACTAGTGACTTCAGTGTTTGTAAAGAGTTTCTTTGCTTACACAGATTGGTTGAAGACTGATCTTTAAAATGGCATAGATCTCTGGAAGTGACTGAAGTGCTCTTTGTGGAAGGTGTTTGGCTTGTTGTAGCAGAAGTAGGCGCTGAAAAAAATCTCTTCAACTCCTGCTTCCTTGTAGAATAGAAAGTAATTACTTTGGGTGCAGATGCTGCTTGTGATCCCTCCTTCAGGATGGTCTTCCTGTTTCCCTTGATGCTTTTCCTCTTTTTTTGACACTTGAGAAGGAGCTTTACATTTTACAGAGGTTAAAATATTCGTCTGAATCAAATTCTCCTATATTCAGCATCAAGACAGCAAGAAAACTTGTGAATGAGATGAGAGAAGGAGGGGGAAATGTGATTAACAAAGGGATGCAAACAGTATTGTAATTGCCTGCTTTGTGACTTGCTGTATGCTGCTGTGTGCTACTGAAATAGACTGCTGAGGCCACCAGAAGATGAGAAGAACATCTCTCACCTCTCACAGCCTGTTAGAACAACAACCTAGATGCAGATGCTTGCTCCACATACTCCTATCCCTCTTCTTCTGTCAGAAAATGGGTTCATTTCTGTTCCTACGGCTGCCACGCTGTGCTCTGTGTACCATCAGCAGGCCATGAGGTACTGTTAATGATCAGCAGAAGTCTAGCGGAGTATAATAATCAGTCATTATGTCACTTTTGTGTTCAGTAAAAGCACAGACCCATGGGATACATGGTGGCCAACGGAATATCCAACGGTTGGCCAAAATACTTCCTGGTTCACCAGAAATGTTGAAGGTTGAAGAGTAGCTTTGTGGTTCAAAAAGTGAAGAATTCTGTTTCAAGCTGTACAACTGTTTTAAATTGTACCAGATATGATGTCAAATCCCAAATAACAACTTAGCAAGTTTCCTGCCTGCATCTTTTTAAAACCCTCTCTGCTTAGTTTCTTGGTGAAATTAAGGTTTCAAGGGTTTTCACTCTTCTTAGTCCTTCTAACCAGGTGAAGTTTTATTTCTTCTACTGTAGCAACAATGTATTGGCCCTGCCCCATAAAACCTACTGAAAACACTGAGGCTGTAGAATTGCCACTGATGACAAAATGTGGCTTCTGAATACCTTTCATCCAGCTGAAAACACCAGTGTCCTTGATCCCACAGACAGTTCATAGTACTACAGTTACAAAAATATATTCTACTTGTGAACCTAGTATATTTAACGAATATAAACATTTCAAGACTGTCAATGTGCAACATTGGCAATTTATGCCTATATGCTCACTGATTATTGCAGTCACTCTTAAGAAAGCTCTTGAACCACATCCATACAAGTCTGACATAACTGTCTCTCAGGAGTAGCGAATGAAAACAGTGCTGAAACACACAGAGCTGAACAACAACCCCCTTTTCCAAAACCACAGAATCACAGAATTACAGAATAAAATGAGTTGGAAGGGACCTACAAGGATCATTGAGTTCAAGTCTTGGCTCTACATGGCACAGAACAGCCCCAAGAGTCACACCATGTGCCTGAGAGCATTGTTCAAATCCTTCTTGAGCTCTGTCAGGCTGGTGCTGTGGCCACTTCCCTGGGAAGCCTGTTCTAGTGCCCAACCACCCTCTGAGTGAAGTATCTTTTGCTAAAATCCAACAGAAACCCCCCTTGACTCACCCTCAGGTCCTGTCACTGGTCACCAGAGAGAAGGTATCAGTGTCTGCCCCTTCCTTTCCCCTCACGAGAAAGTTGTAGACTGCAATGAGGTGTCCCCTCAGTCTCCTCTTCTCCGGGCTGAACAGACCAAATGACCTCAGTCTCTCCTTATACAGCTTCTCCTCAAGGTCCTTCAACATCTCTGTGGCCCACCTTTGGATGTCCTCTAATAGTTTAATGTCCTTCTTATACTGTGGCACCCAAAACTGCCCAAAGTACTGGAGGTGAGGCCACCCCAGTGCAGAGCAGAGCAGGACAATCCCCTCTCTTGCCTGTCTGGTGATGCTGTGCCTGATGCCCCCCAGAACATGGATGGCTCTCTAGAGGAAGGCACAAGGTCAACTTCTTCAATTTCAGCTGCTTAAAATTAAGTGTCTTGCTCTATAGTGAGGCCTTTAGGTAAGTTAATGTTTACTGAGGTGAATCACATAAAGCAGCCAGGATTAAAACCTAAAACAATCCTGCCTCAGGTCCTGAGGAATGAAACTGCCTCGAGCAAGTTTACATGAGATGGTTAGTGTTCAGACCCATCAGCCGTCAATGCTGACTCAGTTCTCTGTCCTGCAGTGAGCACCAAGCCTAGCTGAAAACACACGAGATGTGTGGGATCCCTGCTTTATTGTCAGGAGTCCAAATTCTCCCTCAGATATCCAAGTACCTCTTGATACACATAGTCAGTGACTGTCCTTCCTCACACATAGATCTTTTAAAAACCCAAAATAATGTAAAAGATACACTTTCAACCTTTGGAGCCCTGAAATGGAGGACCCCCAAACTGTTGGACATTTTTATCATTACAACCAGTGTTTCATCAGTTACAGCATTTCTATTGGTCTCTGAGCTTAGACATCACATTGTGTCTTTTGGTATAAGAGCCAAAAGTTCAAATTATTTCAGAAAAATCAAAGCCCATATAAGGATGTGGATATGGAAGTGTTAAGTTAATGGTTGGACACAATGATTTTAGAGTCTTTTCCAACATAATTAATTCTATGATTGTATAAGGATCTCCTGAAAGAAGAAAATTCACACCTTAGACAAGAGGGCTGGACTTGCTCCTTGTGCAGGCAATGCTTCTGACCCAATACACAGCATATCAGACATCTCCACTGGAGTAAATTAACTTGATCCTGTTGCGGTGGCCCAGCCCACTTCTGGGCTGTGGCAATCTAGTATCAATCAGGCACTGGCCATTCAGTGGGTGGATTTCCCCACCCAGGACAGTGAGTCCGAGGGCGGGTCGATGGGCAGCACTGAAGTTTAGGCCGCACACCCCCGGTGGCTCCCTAACCCAAACCACCTTCCGCTCATCTGGAAAGTTCTGTTTTACTTGGCTCTTTATTGGTTCCCTGTTGTGACTCCCACCTCCTTGTTATGCCTATAGGTTACTGTCAAGTTGTATCCTCCCCTTTGCTTGTATGTCATTGGTTACTTCCCTTCTTTCTGCCCTGCTCTGCCCCCCTGTAAAATCCCCTGCACAGTCCTTCCCCTCGCCTTTTAGTGCCTGGACCCTCCACAGAATAAGCCTGTTGGAACCTACTCCAGAGTCCCCTCTCTTTCTTCTTCACCTCTGGGTGATGTGAGCCAGATCAACAGGCTACCTGACGTGCCTCCTCTGACAAGGAGCCAGCACGCACGCAGAGTTAGCACTCATTCGCCACCAAAGATGCTTTCCCATGAAGGACGTCTGTGGGAAGGATGCTGCATCCCCTCAGACCGAGGCCACGCCCAGGCACAGCGTCATGATCCCATTCAGTGAACACAGTCATAAAATGTAGGAATTATTTCTTCCCATTTGACTGCTTCCTACTGTTCTGTGAAATAAACAAAATATATATGTTCCAGAATCAAAGCCCAATTTCAAAAAATATCCTGCAAATTAAAGAGTCTTTCAGAATTACAGCACAATATTAATTATCTCAGGCTATATCTAATGTTGGGATGTGCCGTTTTATGGCGTATGAGATACCTCATGACATTCTGGATGCTTTGATTGCATTTTATGACTAAAGTAACTTCATTGGTTCTAATATTAAAATCAGCTTCACTTAAGTTGCCCGAAGGAAGCATTTAATTCCTTTTGCTTTAAGAAAGTAAACTGCCAAATCAGTATTTAGGTTACAAAGTCTAGAGGGAAATCTGTCCAAGAAATAAAAACTACAGTTGTCACAGCGAATGATCAGTTAATAAGGGGCTGTCCACAAAACATATGCAGCAATTTGAGTTATCTTCGAAAGTCAAGAGAATGCAATTCATGAATTTAGTATGAATACTGAAATATTTGTCATTTCTCTTGAAAAAGTAGTCCCTGAAGTGACATTGCTTTAGTGGAAATCTCAATGCCTCATAAAAAAACAGCTGCTTTCTAGCCCTCACATTTGTGGCAAAAGTTGAATCACACGACAGAAATGCAAATCAGAAAATAATTTTTAAAAAAATCTCACTATTTTTAAGTTTCATGATTACTGAGTGCTTGAGGTTGATAATATTTCATGATCCCAGCCTCTGATAATATTTTTTACCGGGAAAATGCTGTGGAAGTCCATTACGAAAATGTAGCAAAATGCACAATCTCATTATGAATAGTCTGTTTGGCACGTTTATGAAAGAAGGATCACACATTCAATAGGCACAATATAGAGGAAGGTGATGCTGCTCCATAGCCCACTGGATTTTTGGAAGAAAGCTTCCACTATGCTACATAAGCAACAGAGAAGACAAACCTTCTTAAATACTTTGCCTCCATCTCTCAGTTTATTATTTGGCTGTCGAATAGCTTATGAAAACTCTGTGTTTCAGGAGTAACTGGACCAGGTAATGCATGCTTGAAACATCCAGTTCTAGCAAACTGTTTTCAATGAAGAATAATATCAGGAAATGTGGAATCTTCCTTTACATCTGCCTTAGGACCCAGAGGTCCTGATCACCCACCTTTTACTTCTCATCTCTTTATTTATTGTTCGTTCTTCCTTCCCTGTCCAGGTTTTGTCCTCTTCTTCCTCACTTATCTTTGCTTTCCATTCTTATCTTTTCATAGAGAGCAATTCTCGAGTCCTTTGGTGAATTCTTTTGAAATCCTCCACCCCAACAGCAACTCCTCTCTTCCTGCTAGCTGCCTCCTGGAGCTGGCAGCAGAGCAATCTAGATGAAACAATTGCTTTCAGATATGCTCTTTGGATTCTTTCATGCAGGAAGGGAATTCCAATAGCCACTGTGGAAACTCCATGGACCTTTCCAATTCCCAATGAAAAGACTTCTAAGCCTAACCCATCAGAAATCCTTAGCAGCTGCTGGACCACAAATGTCTGGCTGCTCTGCAGACCACATATGGTAGTGGATGCTTTGATAATGAGTGAGAGATCTCTTGTCCACATCAACTGTACAAAACTTAATTACAGTTCACCTTGCCTTTTTCCCAGAAATAGGTCAGCTACATGGAAAATAAAATAATGTCCCTGGAAAAAGGATGACGGAAGAGTATTTGGTCATTGCATATACTACTAGAAACAGGGATAAAAATTCAGTTTTTAATCAACAGTTTTTCTAATATCTCCTTCTCTGTTGCATAACAGTAGGCAAAGGTTTGTCTTTCCACCACTGGGGTTTTTTTTTGTGAAGCATTCTCTGGTAATACATATTTTTGTGTTGTTAAAACAGAAAAAATATTTTGCTGTTTCTTGAAAAGTTACACAATTTACTCTGGGAATTTCTGCCTATCCTGATTTCTGTTCCAGAACCACTCAAATTGAGAGAGTTGAGTACTTTCCTTTGTATGAATGTATATGAAGCTAAACTGGGGTATTGTGAAAAACAGTTCACAAAGGCAGTAGAAAGCTATATATAAAATGATATTCTCATTTCAGATGAAGCCTGAGACAAAAAAGATATAGGTAAACACAGCTGCAACATTTTTAGGCATATAATCAAAGGCACAAAAAAATATTGGAAAACTATGTTAATTATTGTAATTAAAATGTGAACAGTATTGATGGAAAATATCTTTAAAGGATATAAAATCAAAACAAATCTTTTAACATATGGGAATTTATTCTAGGGGAAAGATATGCCAGAACAAAAGTACCAGTTACCTACTTGCTTCTTACTGCTAGCAGAAGTTGAAATTTAAGAGAGAAGCAAGAAATAGAAGAAATGTTCCTCAGTTCTGGTTCACTGAATCCTCTGCTTTATGAAGAAATGGGAAACTAGCATCCAAACAGTAACAGAAGGGTTTTTAAAAAATGTTCTGTGTTAAGACACTTGCCTCTCCATCTGCAGCTCCAATGTCATTTCCTTCTTACATTGTGTTTCTGTATTATTTTCTTTCCTTCCTTCTTTTTAAGCCTTTTGATTCTGATCTTTTCCTTATTCCCTGTAGATATTTTCCCTTCATCTCTCTGTGAATGCCACAGCAAGTGAGTACACGTTCAGCTTTCAGTTGGAGTTGCTTCCACTGGGTTTAAGCAGAAGTGTAAAATGAAACTGATCTGTGGAAGACCCTTAAGCTCCCTAGGCAGTCTGTGGAGACTGGCAAGCTCTCACCAGATGGAGTCACACTCCAAGAAGAAGCCAGACTAGACAGTTTGGTGTTCCAAAAGGTGCCATGACTGTGCAGGCAGCCTGAGACAACCAGCCACCCAAAGAAGGTCTCTATCAAGTCTTTGTCATTCCATGGAAGACATCCAAGGCCCCACAGAAGAACTTTCCACTGCTTTGTCTTTCTTAGGTTTATGCTTCTTTTTTTTTTAATAGATGTCACCAACACTTTGCTCTCCAGGGCTCTTCTATTCAACAGGATCCCAATAACAATCTTCTATTCAACAGTCGTAACAACAGACAAGGAATAATTTTGAAACCTAATGTGTTAGGTGGCATATACCCACCCAAAGGTGGCACACACCCACCCAAAGGGCTAAAATTACTATATACTACTGATGCCTTTTCCTGGGCTTAGAATTAAAAGCCAAACACGGTTAGAGGGGAAGAAGGTATTTTACCTCAAGGTTTATTAAGGATCCTTAGATCCAGGCAGTAGCCCCCCGCAAGACTGTCTCCCCCAGGCCGATGCACGGAATGCGCATTGGAGAGTGCGCACTGGAGGATGCACGGAAAATGCACACACGCGATGATTTGTGTATACAATTATAGACCTTGCATATTAGCATATCTATCATAGATTCCCCAAGGGGAGGCTCAAGAGAAGCCCCCTACTGAGGAATGTTCCCCCTGCATGGGTCTATCTTAGTTTACAGAATGTGTTATGGAGAGGACCTTGGGTCTGGGGCTCTCTGACCCCCTAACTACAAAGTTTCCAAGATGTTTTGTCTCTTGGCTTAATGGAACTTTGGGTCTAAGCTAGATATCAGACTTAGGGAATTACAAGTATGTGGGCTAAAAGCACTTGGGATGCATAAAAGCTGCATAAAAGTGTATATGAAGGGGGATATGAGATGAGTATATGGAAAAGCAAAAAATCATTATGGCATCACTACTGTCTACCCCTTACCATGGCTCCAGTCATACTGGAATAAATCCAGCTACAGACCTGCTAAATCCCCTTTCAAAGTGGGAAATGCAGTGGCCTTGACACCACCATTATCAGTGGCTTGCAAGTACAGCTGGATGCAGGCCATGTTCTGCACTTCAGCACAGTCCTGGGCTTGCTCCTCATGCTCAGAGGGAATCTCTGTGCCTCTTACCGCCCTCCAGAACAGACCACCCTCCAGTCTGTACAGCCTGTGAGGCATCAGTGGTCCTGAGTGTAGTGTGAGGAGTGGAGTGAGCTACCTGCTCTAGAAAGTCCATGAAGTCCTAAAACAGGATGTGAAGAGGCACTGATAGCTCCACAAATCAAAATAGCTACCTGGCAATTGTTTGGAGAGATGGTCTTTTTCTGGTTCACCATTCAGAAACTATTTTTCTCAATTTATCATTTGGAGGGAGAGCTGACATCTTCCTTCCACAGAGAAACATTTAATTTTAAGATAATTTGCACATAGTACTTCATTTTTGCATTGCTTCAAACAGAATGATTTCTCATTAAGATAAAGCAAGTATGAGCAGACTGTGGCCACCGAACAGAGTGTTCTGGCAGAGCAGAGCAGCAGTATAATGACATTAGGAGTTAGATTTTTAAAACATTTAAAAATAAATTAAATTACAAAATGAAATTAAAAAAAAAAAAAGGTCCAAAATTATCTGAGCAATAGAGTCACTTGGAGGTCCTTCACAAATGCAGAACAATTGGCTTCACCCACAGGCCTTAACTGCTCCATCTGGTCATTACCTGACCACTAAAGCCCTTTGGATGAGCCAGTAATGTTTAAATAATCCACATCCAGACACTGTCTTACACCTTCCTTCGTGGACTGCACTGCAAATGCCTGGTACAATTAGTTAACATTGGGACCAAAACCAGAGTCTCCAGCTTCCAAAACAAATGCTCAGTCATGTAGCCAAAAGCACAGCTCCAAAGGCATAAGCCAATTTACTCCCTGTTTTATTAAACTTCCACAGTGTTTAGAATCACTAAGTCACAGTAGGTCTGGCACTTCATGTTATGAACCTTGGTGAGCATTTCCTTACCCACCCAAACAGAAATGGAAGCCTCTATTGCTAATTCTGTTGTCTGAGGCATTTCTGTTTTACTGCAAATCATATGTAATGATGTGAAATTTGGCAACATATGTAACATACATGCCTGAGCCCAATTAAGATATCAGTCTGCCTGCATATGTGGATGTATCTTCTTCCCTTCTAAAAGTTTGAGCATTATTTTGTGGCCTGTGTGTTTCTCATGTCACTGCCTGTGATCACTCTTAATATGCAGGCGGCTACAGCAAACTTTCCCTTGTAGCCACAATTCACCCTCATTTACTTGCAGTCATCTGAAAGTTAAGTTTCAAACATGAGCAGATTTTCAGGTTTTCCTGTATATTCAGCAGACTAATGTGTCCTGCCAAAACAATTGTCGAAGAGGGTCATATACCCTGAGGTGGCTCATCTCTCTCTGCTGAACACTGATGTAGTCTAAGCACTGCCTTACAAATAAACAGATTTTTCAGATAGCCTGAATCACCTGGGATGCATCCTGTCCCTGAATGCTACTGGCTTGCAAATAATAGCTCAGTTTTGCAATTTCAGATGAATTTTCTGTCTATAAATAGGGAGAGATTGAAGGAACTATGAAAATGACATTTCATGATACAATTTCAAATACGTTCAAACAGTGTATACAATTTAAGGAGAACAGCTATGGGTGAATTCTGGAGATCAGCAAAAATTTACTGTTTTTTACTTTTCTGTGGATGTTTTGTTGGAATATTTGTTGGACTTCACACAGCCAGAGGTAAGACCTGCTTGTTGGCCTCTCTTAGCCCTACTCATTGCCTCGATGGGAAGAAGTAATTATTCCCTAGTCTCCATTGAGACTTTTGTTCTTTATTCTTTTACCTTCTCACAAGATGTAAGAGTAAAGAGCCTTTTTTAAGGAACTGTGGTGGTTTGAACCTGAGTTGATGGATAGTCGTTTAGACCAACAACGCCTCTTGAAATTTACAAATTTAAACCGCGTGGAGACGCGGGAACTTCCCTTTGGTGTTTGAGACTCCCACGGGGAGCAGGGGAAAGATGGGCTCCAGGCTCTGTCTCTTGGAGTGGCCCTGGGCCTCCCCTTCCCCGGCACTGGAGCACGGGCCTCGGGCAGGAGTGGGAGAACCCCTTCAGAGCCACAGGCAGCTAAGGAACAGCCATTAAGCTGCTGCATAGCCAATACCAGCCGGCACAGCTTCTAAGGACTAGAGAAGAGACCACCACTCCCCTCCACCTCACGCCGCCCCTGCGCAGACCCGGAGGGAGCCGATAGAGCGTTCTGCAACCAACGTAGCTAGAGTCAAGCTTAGGAGCCAGCCACATAAAGAGAAAGAAACTTTTTCTCCACCGTACAGCCCGAAGAAAATCATGACGACTTCAAGGTCAGAGGGAAAGAGAAAGCAAGTCATTGAGACAGAGCTGAAGATGGTGACAGGAAAAGAGGATGGAGTCATGCTCAGCACGAAGCTTAAAAATGCTTTTTGCAGGCTGTGGTGAAAACTGTTATATCACAAACTGTTCTTTTCTATTTAATCCACCTCAAGACATGGGGGGATGAGAATTTTG
>VYXC01000684.1:219067-460108 GCA_013397175.1 Platysteira castanea
TATGGTGATGGACTATGATACATCAGAGAACCCCTTGTAATTTCGTGATAAGCATGGGGGGTAGAGCATTCAAACTGCTATGAGCAAAGACAGCTGTGCTGAAATAAGTAAATGTTGAAGTAGCTGTGATCCAGTGAGAAGCCTGAACTGAGAGAGATAGTGATGAAGTGAAGACCCTTGCTCCCAGGGAAGAAGAAGACCTCTGTTCCTAGAGATGAAGATGATCTTAGAGATAGGTGAAGACAACCTCTTGAACAGCTCGTCCTTAAAATAGTACCCCACTAGCTAAGATTGAACCCTCAAAAACAGTTGTGAAGAAAGCTGTAAACTGAGGGAAGGGACTCATACATGCCAACAGAAAACCACCCCGGACAGCTGTTGTGCTGTGACATTGAACCCACGAGAAGACTGTTTCTTGTGGAGAAGCCCCATAGCATGGGCAAAGGAGACTCCTCTCCCTAAGTGAACTGATAAAAGACTATTATAGAGGTGGTAAACTGACTGAAATAATCCCAAGTTTGTGCCTTTATGTTGTAGGTGTGAGGAGGATGGGAGGAGGGGAAGTGTTCTGAAGGTTTATTCTGACCCTTATTACTCCCTTTTTCTTTTAGTTCTGTAAATAAACTTCCTTATATTCTTTAAAGTTTGCATTCCTCCTAATTCTTATCTCACAGAAGGTAAGAAATGCGAACAAAACCACTACACTTACGTGGCTGGTGGAATTTTTTTTTCTTAACTAAAACTCCAAGCTGTGGTAAACTGTGAGAAGAATGTACAAGCATAAGTTCCTCATAACTTTGAGGATCTTACAAGTGTAATTTGATCAAACTTGGAGCCTTACAGTAGGGTCCCCAGTGAAGTGGTGGATTCATTATCCTTGGAAGTGTTCAAAAAATGAGTAGACGTGGCACTTTATGGTATGGTTTAGTGGCCATGGTGGTCAAAGGTTGTAATTGATGATCTGGGAGGCCTTTTCCTTAATGATTCCATGATTCTGTGAGAAGAGTGTTTGTAACAAGGTAAGAACTCAACATAATGAGTGGCATTAAGTAGATTTCATCACCAACCTAGTCACCTTAAGCTCCCTTTGTATCCCCTTACCAGACAAAAATGGGCTCTTTCATAATGTGATTGATCTGATGTCCTTTAGAGTGAAACAAAACCTTGGCCTTTGTAGTGGACAATTTCTCACTTTTTAATGACAAGGAAGCTTATGGTGGCTAAATCAGCTGTAGAGATCTTAGACACAGATAGCAACATTTCATCCAGTGATCTGGTGGTCACAGGAAAAGATCAATGTGTTTCATATTTAATCACTTCCTAAATAAATTAAGGCAAATGAAAATCGTAGCGGCCACTGTCGTGGTTTGACACTGGCCCACTGCCAGGCACCCATGAGAGCCACTCACTCACCCTCCTCCCCTGTCACAGCTGGGCAGAGGACGGAAAAGGAAAAAAAATTAGCGAACTCTTCATGAGTGAGATAAGGACCGAGAAGAACACTTCGAGGGCAAAACAGGCTCACCTTAAGTTGTGAAGTGAATTTATTGCTAACAGAATCAGAGGAGGGTAATGAGAAGCAAAATAATCCCCCCCCAGTGCCTCCCTCCTTCCCACTGACAGCGCAGGGAGACAGGGCATGGGGGTTTGGTCAGTTCATCACTGAGATTTCCTTCCACTGCTCTGGGAGAGGAGTCTTCTCCTGTGAGGCCGTGGGGTCCCTCCCACGGGAGACAGTTCTCCGTGAACTTCCCCAGTGTGGGTTCACTCTCAGAGGCAGCAGCCAAACCACACCCGCTGCAGCCTGAGCCCCTCCCANCTCCTCCCCCTCCTTCTCCACTGACCTTGGTGTCACCATGTTGTTTTCCCTCACATGTTCTCACCTCCTGCTCTTCTCTGACTAGAATCCCAAAATCTTGTGACTTTGTTTTGATTTTCTTCTTAAATATGTCATCATAGAGGCGTTACCAACCTCTGTCATTGGCCCAGTTCTGGCCATGAGCCGTCGGCTCTGCCGGACATGATGGGAAGCTTCCAGCAGCTTCCTCACAGGAAAGGGGCCATCATGGCCCTCCTGCTACCTAAAACCAGGCCATGCCAAACCAGTACAGCCACAAAAAGGATTTTCTCAAATAGTGTGATTTAAGTTGCTACTATTCCTAACCATCATCATCTCATCAGACCCAACTATTTACTTTAGGGGGAGCTGAATGGTGTTTTGCACTTCATTGACTATATTGCTATTTAGGCTGCATTGCCCATTGACCAAATCCAACCTGTTATCTGGGATTGCCTAATATAATTTTATATCAGTTTATTTATATCAAGAATGTTGCAAAATGCCATTTTCTGTTTCTAATACATAGACTAACACAAGAGCAATTTTTTCACCAAAAATAAGCTGATTCTCTGAATGCTTTAAATGGTTAAAAAATCATCCTACCCTCCTAATGCACTAGCCCTTTAAAGAACTCTTTCTAGATTTGCAAAGTAAAAATATGACTCTTAGTTCCCATATATTTAGAATTTTACAGGTTATTGAAATAGCATATGCTGGAAATAATTGCGGTCAGCTGGCTTGGTGTAATAATTTCATTTTAGTTCATTTCTAGCCTGTACTTGTTTTTAAAGCATCTTGTTGTTTTAACATCTGTCGCTTTTGAGATATAATTATCACTTCAGATTTCTTTTTTGTTTCAAAATAATCTTGAGCAACAGAGGTTATTTGTTTGTCCTCCTTTTCCATTCATAGATGTAGGTGATTTATAGTAAATCAAATTCTCTTTCATTATCTATCCTCACCTAAGCCAGATCTTCTGGTTGCCCCATTCTGACAGAACAGCAAGGTCTGAGTCTTTGTTTCTGCCGTACAACTTGCCAGGTGCACTGTCCTGACTTATGTGTAAAACTGGGCTTTCTCTTTCAAGTATTTCTACCACACCATCTTCAACAGAATTTACATATGGTATTGAATGTTTCTTTATAATGGTAATACTCACCAAAAAAAAAAAAAAAGATACTAAAATCTTCCTAGTAGAAGACATCTTTACTAATAGAAGTAGCCTGTTGTTCTACACTGACAAACTTGTTTTATGATAATAAAGTCACTTTCTAACAGGACATGTTTCAAAGATTTCACTGCATCTAATGCATATTTAATGCAAATTCTCCCATTGTTAAAATTGCTTTGATGGTATTCCTGAAAGTTGTATTGGGTACCTGCAGAAAGCAAGGGAGAGAGTAGAAGAGGAGAGGTAGAGAGCTGTATGGATTTCCAGCTAGCACCTACCCTAGAGTCCGAAAAACATCTACCAGTGTTCAGAGTTCTTGAGAACATGAGACAGTCTTGTAGTGAGCAGAGGCGGTTTAGCTCATAATGCCTCATTCCCTTTTCCATCTACACCATGATGTCTTCTAATTGATTCTTTAATGACCTCTGTGTTTTTGCCTTAACTATCTTGCCTAGTAAGCCATTCCACACATTTATGATTCGTTGCTTGAAAAAAATGCTTCCTGACATCTGTTCTGAATTTGTTTTTCTTTAATTTTCATTTATGCCCTCTCGTTCTATCATCTGTGTTGGGCTGAAAATAGGAACCCATGTTGACATTTTCTGAACCATTTAAATTTTATGTTCTTTAATTAAAAAACTCCTTCTCAAGTAGACAGAAGTCTAACCTGATGGTGGAGAATACAGTACTGTATTTAAAATAAAATATTACTTTTATAAATATAAAAATTCATTGATATGTATGTTTAGTGTTCCATAGTTCAACTCATCAATGTCTCCTAAAAAAAAATTCCAACATTTGTTAAGGTTCTTTCACAAATATAAAGAGTGTAGGGAATGTACTGAAAACACTAAAAGGGGCCAGGACCGAAGGGGATTTTTTCAGGTTTTGTCTAAGACATCCTTTGTTTTATGGTTTTATTCTTCTTTAGATGTCCTAACTATATGCATGCCAATGGAACTAAAGTTTTCTTAGTCAGATTTTCACATTAAATAACCACTTTTTAAAAATGCTAAGCATTTTGCCTTTTCAGAATCAGATTTTTTTCAAATTATCTCAATTTTCCTGCCACAGATCGAAATATCCTCCCAGATCCTCTTAAAAGATGGAAATAGCTGAGAGCTATCACTAACTTTAATCACCACAGCTTTGTCAGTGCTAATGCTCTGATCCAAGCTCAAATCTTGACACTATATGCTTCTCCAATTGGTTGATCCTGTGAATTTATTTAAAATCATGTTTTTCAGTGTGTTTTTACTTCCTTCTGTTAGTTCCTCCTCTAATTTTTCACTCATTATTTTTCTCCTTTCCTTTTTGCAAAACAGTGACTAAAGTGTCAAGATGACCCTAATGCTCTAAAGTTCCAGTCACCACAGTCAAAAACAGTAGTAGCATGAAAAGTGATTTTAGTTTCAATTTTATGTGACTAATGAACAAATTTCTTTTTAGTGCTTCTGCTTGGTATGCTCAGGCAAACCTTTCCTACCATAGGTTCTCAGGAGCATTGCCTATTCTAGCCTGGTATGCAAACAGCCTCCTTGGGAAGAACCAAAACAATAACCAAACCATAGTCATGAAAAAATGTAGATGACCATAGACCTTCCCTGAGACAGAGTAGAATTTTGATACCCCTGAATGCTCTTAAGAGGCAATACACCACTAGGTAGATTTTATAGCAAAAATCTCACTTGCTAAAAGCATGGCTATTGTTATTAGCACATTGAATACAGAGAGAGGAAAAATAGGTGAAGATTATAAAGCTTCAAAAAATTGAATGAGACATTTTACCATTCTGAGTAATTTTAAATGCAATTTTAGATCCCATGCCAATTTTAGATGCCATGCATTTAAGTAATATTTCTGGGAATGTAATTGATTTACAAGAATCAGTTTCCTGAGCCTGTATGCAGTATGGAAAAGGACCCCTTGTTCTTTCTATGCACATCAGAAGTAGCCCAAAAGGCAAAACACAAAGCATGTGCCATTTGCCTTAACTTGAGGGCTGTAGGGGAAAAGAAGGGCAAACACTAAGCCCTCCCAAACAATTTAAGCAATAACTTTTCTCCGCTTCACTTTAGCACCTTTCTGCTCAGATCTTAACTTCCTTCTGCCAAAGTCTTATTTTCTTTGTTTTTCACCTTCTCCGAAATATTCTCTGATCTTTTCTCCCAATGCTTAAAACGTGTGTTCAGATGAGGTCATGTATTACTATCCAAGCAGATAATAGGACCCAGGAGCTTCAGCATGACATGTTTGAGTGTCATATATCCTCCAGAACTTTGCATTTTGTACTGCTTTTTGGGCCAAGTGCCTCGACTGAGCCTGTGTCAATAGAACTTCAGAAACATACAAGGAAACAAAGGACTGCAGAATCAGTTTAACAGAATGAGAAGAGATAGCCATCTCGACAATTTTCCAGGGTAATTTGGCTTGAAGCTTATGCCTAAAATTCATTTTGTTAGAGTGACTGATCTTCAGGAGAACTGTGTAATGAATGGACAGCTAGGTTAATGTCAACGTGCCATTACAGGCAGAAGCCAAAAATTCTCTTTAATGTTGTCTCATTAGGAAGCCCCCATGTAAGCATCTTTCCCAGAATACTGTGAGAATGTGTGCGCCAGAGCTGGTGGGAGGGATCCTCCACCAGCTGCCAAACATGACATTTCTGGACAGGCTGCTGAACCCTCAGCAGGTGACATCTGTGAAGCAGCCTTTCATCTTCCTGTCTCTCAATGGCTGGGTACCTGCATGGGGCAAGGATCCCAGAGAGGCTCTATGAATGCAGCCTGTCTCTTTCTCCCAGCTGGGCTTCCACAGCCACAGGCTGAGGATCCCTGAATTTGAGCTTCCAGTGTCAACATCTGCTCTCAGAGCCTCTTTTGTCCATTTCTCTCTTTATGTGCTGACAGCAAAAGCTTGGTCCAGCCAACATAAACTGTCTGTAATCATCAGAACACAATCTATGGACTGTTTACAGCTTGTAAGCAATACGTATATTTTTTCACTTCTGTGATGTATTTAACTGAGTAGGAGAGTGATTAAACAGCAGAAAGGGTTGTGCAGTTTAGAAATTTTTCGATCGCTGTAAAGAAAAATAGATTAAAAGCATGATCTGAGTGAAAACCTACTTAGAGATCATATTCGTATCAGAAGCATTTAAAATTCTAAAACATTAGTACACAGCTTGTGGTTTTCTTGAAGATCTTGCAAAAAAAACCAATTTTCTGAGATGGGAAAAAAAAATGGAAAAAATAAAAAAGTGGTTTATTTTTTCCTTTTCACAAAGACCCCAAAAGGCAAATATTCTTTTCACAAAATTCGAAGTGTTGCTAAATGTAATTTATTCATAACAATTAATGTTATTGCAATGAATACAAAATGAATTGCTAATCATTGGCCACCCTGTTTTAAAGTGTTACCTATCCATCTGTCTGTTTTGCTAAAGGTACTTTTCACGACATATGTTTCTTTTGGCTCTTTGAGTGCCACTAGCAAAGGCGTAGTCACCCATCCAAAGGACATTCAAATACATAATAAACAGAAAGTTGTTCAGAATGTTTCCATGTCTTGGATAGATATTCCCGGTTTACTTTTCTTTATGAAGGAAGCAAGGTTTTACCTCAGTGCTGGATAAATGTAGGTGAGAAGATTATTTCTTGTGGCCAAAGGATAAGGATATAATGATAGGACATGGTGTAACAGTCTTAAGCTGAAGGACAGTAAGTTTAGATAATAGGAAAAATTCTTTGCTGTGAGGGTGGTGAGGCACTGGAACAGGTTGCCTGGAGAGGTTGTGTAATCTTCCTCCATGGAGGTGTTTAAGACCAAACTGGATGCGGTTCTGAGTAACCTGGTCTGGTGGAATGTTCCCATGACAGGGGGTTGGAACTAGATGGTCTTTAAGGTCCCTTCCAACCCAAAGCATTCTCTGGTTCTATGGATTGGAAACATAAGGTCTGGATACTTCTCTTATTTCTGCCACAGGCAACCCGGCCCTCATGATCTTGAACATTTCCAAATAGAATGAGAACCTAAGTGGATGTTTATGAGTTCAGGTGTCATTCAATTTCAAATTGAATTTGGGTCCTAAATCATCTGTGAATTAATCAACCTCTACCTTTGGGTATTTCTTGTTTGGTGTTTGTAAAATGAGCATCCTAGCAAGCTCATAACTGTGATAACTGATTTATAGATATTCATAATGAATACTGGGAGCCTTACACTAAAGGAGAGCAGTAACTGTGTGATATTACCACCTTCATGACGTTCATCTTCTGACACTGGTGAAACAGTACAATCACATTTTTTACTACCACTTATTTTCAGTTGACCAGTGCCAAAATTTGCCTAAACATATATAATAGTTGATACAGACATGCCCTATGCACCAATGTGAGATGTGCATGGCTGAACACCTGGCCTGGCCTGGCTCTTCAGCGGGGGCACTACACTTACACCTTTGCACCTACAGCCTGTCTCAACAGCCACTTAGAGCAATAAAGACCTGACTTGCAGCCTTAGAGGAGATAGAACCCTCAAATGTACACCTTAGAAAGCCTGCTGTGAGCAGGCAATGTACCAAGAGGTATCTTCACTACAGGAAAATAGCAAGTTTTTATCTCAATATAGTTTAGAAAACAAGACTGAACTCCTGGATGATGTATTCAATATGAATATGGGACCAGGCTTATAATCCTAACAAATAATTCAGTTTTATGTTCTAGCTGGAACACTCAGAAAGATACTTACAGAAAAAATAATACATATATATATATGAATATAAGTATTTTAAAAATGATTAAAATTTGAAAGACCTCTGAGTACCTGGTTTTGGATTTAGAGCATGAGCACTTTTGAGTCTGTACCCACCAAGACTTTCTCTGTGGGTACAAGGTATGGATGAATGTTGGAGAGCGTGTTGTGAATACTACAGCACATAAATACAAATAATAACAAATAGCTATACACTTAGCTACTTAGTTGTAGCTAAGTCCATTATAATTATGAAGTAATCTGCCAACCAGAAGTTTAATGCAATGTCAGTGTTACTAGATCCTGAGAATATTTCCAAAGAACCATCAATGAAGAGCCAAAATAGATCTGATTTTTATCACTCTAAAAAAGTAATTATTACTGACAGTAGAAAAATACCCAGCAACTCATAAGGAAACACAAGCACTCTCTGGGTCATCATCCTGCACTTTGCCAGGGGTGTTTGGAAAAAAAGCCAAAACAACAAATGACAAAAAGCAGTGGATGTCCCTAACTCCAATGCTGTGGAGAACATAAACATTAAAGGATAAAGGTATAATGCTGTCTTCTTTAGCAATTATATCATGTAGGTAGCCAAGAAAAGTGTCATAAACGCTTCTAAATTATATTGGGAAATTAGTTATTCAATACTAATAAATTAATGTCATCCTCCAAAAATGTGCACAACTTAGTCCTCTTTTGTATCTATTTACATTCAACCACATTTATTCAATCTCAGATCTCTCTTAAATTTCCAGTTCACAAAATCAATATCCTGGTTCAGCACCTTCTCAGTGAACAGATTCTCTGGAGAGCAGTGACATCTTTTGCATAGTGTTCCCCAGCGTGAAGGCAGGGGAACCACCTGCTTGTGTTTGAAACTCTGCTTTTCAAAAACTGTCATTTTAAAATTGTATCATCTCCAATTCTTAGAGCTTCTTGGAATGAAAATACTCTAATTTGCTGCATATTTATTTTCCTAATGCCAGGTATGCAATTATTTTGTCATTTCAAAGTGCAGAAAATCAATGCAGTACTTAAAAAAAAATTAGCCAAAACAATAGCAAAACAAAAAAAAACCCCAAGCAGTTAACCAACCTGGAAAGGCAGAAAAACACCTGAAGAACAAAATTATCAGTTGTGCAGGATAATAAATAAATTACTTGTTAAAAGTAAGTTAAGTTAATTACTTACATAATAAGTTAATTACTTGTTAAAAGTGCTGGTTAGTGAAGAACATCCTCTGGCCAAGGACAGGAATACAGATTGAGATACATGAGACTTGAAAAAAATTTCTCTGTGTCTTTGAATTTATTGGCCAAATGCATATATATATTTTTTAAAGGTTTGGGTTTAGGTTGTTTGGAATTTTTTTTAAGTTATTGTAAGTTTTTTTTTTAAGTTATTGTAAAGGAATTCATTTGCATTATAATTTTTGTGGAAATAATGATACCGTCCATCTGAATCTAATTTGCTGTCAGAAAAATGTCAAGGAAGGAAGGGCAGAATATTTTAATGTTTATTTCTGCTGTTTGAAAACGCTCTGAAAAGGCACGGTGACTCTGGTGGGAGCTCTTTGATGGAAGTTTTTATGAAGTTAATGTTGCAGAGAGATGGTCGGAAGCCCCCAACAAGCGGACTGTGGCGTGTCGAATGGTCAAACGATTCCATCTGTAGTTAAATCGGCTACTGGAAGCATTTATCAACCTCCCAGTTGTTTAATTTGGGATCCTGCTGCTCCTGCACTCTATCTGGATTTTGTCATTTACTAGAGCTACACCCTTGTTAGGTTTGGAAAGAAAAGCAAAACCATACAAATGTTTCAGCTGCTTGGGATATTGTGCTCAGAAACCAGAAATACTGAAAAACCCAATAGTCTTATAATTTGCCTCATATAATCTATTTGGTAGATAAGTGAAGAGGTTTTGAGTGAAGGATTCTTTGAAAAATTTACTTATGGTGTCAACTAAACTTCATTAACTTCAGTCTAAGCCAATTTTTTTTTACTAAAGAGACTCAAAGCTGAACTGCAAATGGTAGCCATCCTCCCTTGAACTTGTAAAAATCTAAATCTTGATTTTATAGCTTCATCCTTCTTCTCCAAAGTTCCAGCTCAATCTAGCAGAGCACATATGCCTATTTAACACTTTGCCTTCCTCTCCCTCAGCTTCATCTGCACCATTCTTTCAGTTCCACTGCTGGCCTATGATATTCTCAATACCAAGGGCACCTTAGAGTTTGTGGTCTCAGACCATTTCCTCTCTTTGCCTGTCAGTTTACTCTAAGACTGCAGCTGAGATACAAAACTTGTTGGCCTGAATAATTAACATATTATTCTTATGTATAAGGGAGTCTGGAGCTCCAGAGCGCTGTCTAGGATCTCCTCTGCTTTGCAATACTCCCTTTCCTTTAAGATATTGTGAACCTTAAGTAACTCAGCTGGAACTTATCTCTTTTTTAAGTCCTACCAGTGCACTGCAGCCGTGCTGCAGGATCTCTTCCAAAGAGAAAAAGAATTTCATTACCACTTGCATTTCATTCTTTTTTCAAGCAGAAAGGGGACATCACACAGAGCTCTTAACTCTGAGGAGGGTCAGCGCACATCAGGAAGATCTAGATGCGGAAGGATCCAAATCTTACTAGTAGTCACGTTAGCCAGGAACTCTAGTTAAACATCCCTGTTACTCGAATAAATACTTCTTCCAGTGATGTTGTATTGGCAATGTTTTAGCAGAGCTGCAGAGACCAGAAAGAAAAGAAGGATAAGTCAATGGACACTTAATAAAAATGAACATGTCACCCCAAAACCAGCAGATGAATGAGAAAGAGGGAAACACAATGAGAAAGGAAGTGGGAAAAGGTATAAAATACAAACCCACGTACATGACTTCTGGGTGGCAACTATATCGAGTATGGTATAACAGCTCCTCAACAATTACATTTTTCATTCTACTGCTGGCAGTGTAGTTAGAATATCCCTTTGCACAATGTGATCTGGATGCCAATTTCACACTGTTGGAAGCATCTACAATAGGAGCAATTTCATACTATTTTTTGTATTGTGGAACTGATAGTAGCAAGAATTAATTGCAAGAACAATAACTTGCCTTAGTGTCAACTATACTTGATACACTTCTCCCATTCAAACTGTTATAAAGGAAAAGAAAATAAGACCAAAGAGTGATACTGAAAAGAAAAAAAAATACCATGAAGAGAGGAAGGAAGGAGAGAAAAAAAATTACAATAAAATCCCTTGCTATGGTGAATTCACCTCAGCTACCACCCAAAAACCAAGCAGGTGCTTGCTCACTTCACCCTTTCTCTCCCCCACAGCTGTATGCGGGAGAAGAGAGCAGAATGAGATTGAGAGATTCCATAGGTCAAGGTGAAGGTGGAAAAATTACCTGCTAAGTACTGTCGTGGGCAAAACAAACTCAACTTGAGGTATTTAATTTATTGCCAAATTGCATAACTATTTAATTACTGATTAGAGCATTGCCAAATAAAACGAGACAAGCATTACGCTCTTAGGGAAAAATCATCTTTTCTTCCACTTTCCCAGGAAAGGAGTACTCCTGTCCTTCCTCCTTCCTTGCTTCCACTTTACTCAATCACTTCAGACTCCTTTGCACCCTCATTATTGAGACAGGTTACACTCAGTCCTTGTGACAAGGCAACAAGCAGCACCAGAGGTGGGGGTCAATTACACAGTAGTTTCTCTGTTTATCACTCTTTGCCTATGCTCCACTGTGGGTTTTCCTCAGGCCACAGTCCCCTCGGTTTGTACCCATTCCCCCTCCTCTGACTTCGTTGTTCCCTCTTGTTTCTCAATCTTTTTTTCTCTTTGCCTCTGGTGTTTCTTGCCCTTTCTTATATATGTGTTCACAAAGGTGCCACCAATTCAGCTGATAGGATCAGCTGCGCCCTGTGGTAGCTCTGCTTTGGAGATACTGGTTTTATCTGACAGAAGTCAGTCAGTCCCACATTTCTTCCCCCAAAGACCAACCTTGCAGCCCTCTCCACTACCGAAACTTTGCCGTTCATACCAAATATACTTGTGAGAAAGTTAGATCTATATGTGCACTGATACTTTTGATGCAAGTGTCAATCAGTGTCACATGTGAGAGAAGACCCAAGCCAGTCTATACTTTATCTGTGTGTAGAAGGATGCAAAGAAGGTACAGGACCTTCCAACTTTCAGAAATCTCAATGGGTAATTCGTTTTGTTCCAAATCTGAGTCTCTATCCCCTAAGGCGCAATTATTATAGATTAATACAAGACATGATGGCAACTTGCCCTATTTGCAGTTCATAAAATCATAGAATATGCTAATTTGGAAAGCACCCATTAGGATCATCAAAGTCCAACTCCTGACCCCGCACAGGACAGCCCAAAGAGTTACACCACATGCCTCAGAGCATTGTTCAAATGCTTCTTGACCTTGTCAGTCTGGTGCTGTGACCACTTCCCTGGGGAGCCTGTTTCAACCACCCTCTGGGTGAAGAACCTTTTTCTAATACCCAACCTAAATTTCACCTCACTCAGCTTTAGGCCATTCCTTCAGGGCCTGCCACTGGTCACCACACAGAAAAGATCAGTGCCTGCCCCTCGCTTCTCTTTGTAAGGAAGCTGTAGACCACGATGAAGTCTCCCCTCAGTCTCCTCTTCTCCAGGCTGAACAGATCAAGTGACTTCAGCTGCTCCTCATACAGCTTCCCCTCAAGGCCCTTCACGATCTTTGTTTCCCTTTTTTGGATGCTTTTTAATAGTTTATTATCTTTCTTATATTGTGGCACCCAAAACTACCTCCAGCACTCGAGGTGGGGCCACCCCAGTGCAGAGCAGAGCAGGACAATCCCCTCCCTTGCCCGGCTGGTGATGCTGTGCCTGAGGCACCCCAGGAGAGGGTTGGCCCTCCTGGATGCCAGGGCACTGCTGGCTCAGGTTCCACTTGACACTGACCAGGACCCCAGGGCCCTTTCCCTTGCACTTCTCTCCAGCGTCTCATTCCACAGTCCGTACATACATCGAGGGTTGCCCCATTCCAGGAGCAGAACCCAGCACTTGCTCAGAGCTGGTCAGGTATAAAAAAGAACTGCCTGCCTTACAGAGCCTGATATTTCAGTCTCATAAGTCCAGTGAATTTACACATGAAATTAAATTGACTCACGTCATCAGTGCTAGAAAAATGCTTGTATTTACTTCAGCTGCCAGATCCTGTTATTTTCCCAAATCAACTTCATGAAGCAACCTCTGTATTAGAAATGTTTCCATCCTTCACCTTTTTCTTCCATCTATACTTCATCCTCTTTCAACTCCTAGTTCAGGTATCTGATGTGTGTTCTATTGGAACTGATTTGACTCCCTGTGAATCCAGCAAGTCTGCCAATCTCAATCTACTTCAGATTAGGCCATGAACTTGCTTGCTTAATTTTGAAACATGAAAATGGCTAGAAGGTCAGTTACCAATGAAAACTGACTGAATTTTCTAACATTATATTCATAATACCCTTTTTAGCTAAGGCATGGCCTAGTACTATGAGCCTGGTTTACTGTGCAATATCATCCTTAGCTCAAGCTCTGGTTAAGTAAAGAAGTGAAAATGAAAACCCATCCCAGCTCCTTTTCAAAATTAAGGCATTAACTCTGTTGCAAACAGAGCTTATAGCTGCTTTGTAGCTGTGGAAACAGCAATATAGTGTAAAAGCTAGATAGCCCATATATTAGGTGCCCCAAGACAGAACCAATAAGTGGTATAAATGCATTCTATATGGCCTTTTGTAATTAGTAATGAAATGCCTGAAATAAATCCAAAGCCTTGCAAGAAGTCAGCTTTCCTTAGAAAACCTGTTTTCAAATGGCATCATACTTCAGCATTCTTCAACTTTGTGAGTTCACAGCATCTGCTGCTTAAATATAACAGCACATATGGCAGCATCATTTTAGAAAGCAATGTAAAAAAAGACTGAAGAAACTATTATGAGGACTGCTGTCATGCTCTTGGGGCACAATTGCAATCTTGTGTTCCCATACGGCACCACTGGAGAAAGAATGTGAAGTTTTAATAGGGTAGATAGGGTCAAATACTGTCTAATAAACTGACTGAAATGTTCCCTTTTTGTACTTACATTTTATTAGCTGCACATTAAATACACAATATAATTTAGGTCCTGACTTTTTTTCTTGGGACTAAAGGGTGTGCTTGAAGTTTAGCCTGGGCATAAGTGCTGTTTTGAAGCCTAAATCAGCACTCATGCAAATCCTAACAAATGTTGACTATCTCTGGCAATCCAAGTGTATAATTAATTTGTAGATCATCATTCATCAATTTTGTGAACTGGTATCACCACCTAACTATTTTTCCACTGGGCAAACTTGTGACTTTTAACAATGATTTTTTTTTCTGTCTGACTCATAGCAGAGAGGACTTATGTCTCTCAGGGACTGGCACATGCATCTGGAATTCTACTGATGTTTCATTATTGACAGACTTTTATAACATGAAAACAAGGGTGCAATTATGCCAACTAGGGCACAGCCTCAACCCAAAAGGGGAAGCATTCTCAAAAGTTTTATGAAGATACCATTATTTCATGAATTCCTGAAAATACTATTTCTATTTAATGATATTAAAGAATGGTATTATCTCCTTCTGAGGAGTTGTGTATCTTTGGGAGAATGTGAAGGAAGTTGATCCATCTCTTCCGTAGGTAAAAATACCTATGATCACTCTACAGGGATGATGCTTCCTTTCTGTCAGTAACCACACACAGTAATTTTCAAGGGTGTGAGGAAGTTTTGAAAGAGAACAAGTAGAGGTTGAAGATCCTAAATGAGCTGAGCACTGGGAATCTTTTCTAGGACCAAGCAGAATGAACCCATCCCTTCTCTTGGTCCATGGAATCCCATTTGATTTGTTCCTGTGATGGCTGATGTCACCTGTGTTCTCCCACAGCAAATGAGTACATAAGAAATATAATTACTAGTAAGCAAACAGCACAGGGAAAGTCACTAGGAGATTGATATAGTCATGTACCTTCTCTTATGTTACTCACTTCTTGAATGTAAATTCAGTAGTGGCCAGTGGAACTTCTTGTCAAAAAGCATTAGCGAGCTGAGCAAGATTTTCAAAAAGAAAAATGAAATTTAGTGGCAACTACTTCTCTTTGTTTCTTTTTCTCTTATAAGCAACTTAAAACTATACTTTTTCACTCATTATTAGGTTATTTTTAGGTTATTCTCAAGTAATTTTATAATAGAAAATAAAATCCCAGAGCAGCAGAACAGTACTTCATATAATCACTGGCATGTTCTTCTTCAAACAATACTTATATTTCCTTGTCTTTCTGTGACAGAATTGCATTAGAAAAATTGACCACCCTGAAGCCGTCTAAAAAAACCCCAATTTTTTACCACTATAAATGCCATGCTAGAAGTATGATTTTTTTAAGAACTATTTTTCATTTACTGGCCCTCCTCAGAAGTGTCAAACTGACATTTTTAGCTCCATCTATAACATGTAGGCTCATTTAGAAAGTAAGGGTTTATCCCATAGTCTGTTAAGTTCAAGAAGCATTTGGACAACATTTTCAGGTACATGGTGAGATTTTTGGGGTGTCCTGGGCCAGAAGGTGGACTCGAAGATTCCTGTGACTCCCTTCCAGCTCAGCAAATTCTATGATTCTACAGTGTGATCTTGAACCTGTTAGTCATCATTAGCTCGTAAACTAAAATCATTCCATTCCAACAGTCCACTCTAGAGATTCAGCTTGCAATGTAACTGGTCCACAATTTGGTCTGTAATGCAGGAGACATACAGATTACCAGTTCATTTAAAAGAGGTGTGCACCTAATGATTTCTTCCCTAAGGCATTATACTTGCATGAAACACTCTACACCTCAAGCGTTTGTTATCAGGATAATATTATGGCACCAAAAAGGATTCCTTTGCTTACCATCATCCCTGCAACTCTTGGCCACATATGGGTAAAGGAGGCTGTAATTCAGTGTCTATGTCCTGCTTTTCTATATAAATTGGTAACCACCTGAGCATTTCTCAAAACCACAGAGCCTAGGACCCTATTTTGATAGAAAAAAAAGTACTGGAAAACTGAAAATGTTTCATTAATTCTCCAGAAGTGAAATTTAGAGCAGTTATTAGCAGAGCAAGTAACATTTTTGTTTCAATAATGGTCTGAGGAAATCATATAATGTCTTATAAGAATTCAGTATGTTTTTGAGAAATATCAAGAGCTGAGAATATTTTAGACTGCTTTTCTCCTTTTCTTTTTTACTACTTCACACCTCCTTCCTTTGATATATAGAGTTTGTTTTTTATGAATACAAAAACAGGAATTTCATGCTGTGACCCAGATTTCTATCCCTTCACATACGTTCCCCTGTGCATCAAGTTTAAAAGCTATAAAGACCCAGAGTTTTGCATGAAATTTGCAACTTTGATTTTTTGCTTTTCAACTTTTTGATTTTTCTGAAAATGAGTCATTTTGTAGCAAAGAAAAAAGTTACATTTTACAAATAAGGCCTCTGTGGAAAAATGTTAAGAGAAATTCTGTGTTATAGACAAGGAAAACCAGCTACCTACATATCTAATGTGAGAGAGATCTTTACTATAGTGTCAGGCTCCCTAATTTCTCTAGGCTTTATTATGATGAAATTAAAAGCCCATTAAATTCCAGTTGCACTGTTCCAGAATAGACAGAGACTTTGAGACTGGGTTCAACAAGGCAAAAAGATTTAAAGCAAATTCAATAGGTGCAATAGCAGATGAGACAATAATTTAGCACACAGAGCAATATTTATAAACTGATTGTACAGAATGGCTTTTTTAACTGTCCTACACCTATAATTTTCCACTAGCAATCTTTCCTTCAGACTTCTGTTGTGATTTCTTTCCTTCTACTTCATGTGTGACTGTACTTGTCATCTACCTTCTGAAACATGTCTTCCAGAAGATGCTAACCCACCTTGTTGGAATCGGTTTTTTATGACAGTTTCCCCCTAAAGGATGTGCTCTGATTCTTAACAGATTTTTCAAAATAGGTACAAGGAATAGCAATTTTAATCCCGTACATGAAGCTCCATGTGATCTTTTCTTAAAAGACACCAAATGCCTAAACATGGAATCAAATTTTACTTGAGGGGCCTCACAGCAGCAGTCTTATGCCTGTCTCTATGTTTGGCTCAGAATGGAACAGTGATAATTGAGTTTAAAAATCTCAGGCATTCCTTCAAGAACTAGAGCCTGTATCTTCAACCAAGAAACAAAACAAATGAGATTTTCTTTTGAGCAAACCATAGCACTATCTCCTTATTTTTAAGAATGGGGATTCTTCCATGTTTAAAAAATAATAATCTCCTTCTCTCAACAATTCCCTTTCCTTTTCTTTTAGAAAACAAACATCTTGTAGCTTTCTTTACAAAGTGCATTTATAGAGAATAAATGGTTAGACTGTCATTATATGTCAGTTCTCCTAATTTCACTTGGACTATTTAATAATTTTTGAATTTGCAGAAAAGAGAGCAGGGTTTGAATCTGAGTCAAATGAGTCACATTGCCTTCAAGACAACTACTAAACATGCTCTGCAGTTTATGAAGAACATTAGAATTGGTATAAAAACTGGTCCCGATCTATAACTTTACTAATTACCAGATTTTAGGTCTCTATACAAATCAGATTCTCACAGTTATATAGTTCTGGCTTTAAGGTTAATCTCTGTTTGCCACAAATGTGCATTGTCAATAAAACTGGTTTTTGTACTACACCCATATACTAAGATGATAAGCACATTGTAAGAATTTATACAAATAAATTTGCTTCTAAACTAGTTAGACTATTCTTTTTCCTTGGACAAAAGAATAAGTATAAAATAATTGTTTCTCAGAACTGGAAACTATATATTGCCAGAGTCCTGAATGCTGCAGAGCCATTAGTGAGAGAATGCCATAGCAGCATTCTGCTAGGAAAGAAATCTACATCCTGCTTGTTTGGGTAATAGTTCTTCCATTAGAGGCAATATTAGAATTTCAGCTTTTGATCTCTCCTTGTGGACCCCTTAAAATCCAAGCTGTGAAACAGCAGCTGATGCTTTACATACTATCACAACAGCCAGCAATATATGAAACCTGGAAATGGCATGCAAGGGAAATTAATGATGGGCTGTTAAGGGATATACAGTAACTCACGTTTGCATTACACAACATACAGCAAATTAAAGCTGCCTTTCCTTTGTTGTGCTGGTGATAGAGCAAATAAACATCAAGCAGCAATCTAGAATGGCAATATCTGAGATCAACTTTAATTCCTAGAGAGCCCAGAAAAAAGGATATTTTTTATCAGTAGTGCAGAACAAGCTCAGAAAGTTACACTGATCAGTAGACAGAAAATGAGCTCTGTGTCACCAACACTAGCGTGAATAATAGCATATGGTACAGCAGATCCACAGCCGCAAAAGCCAGAGATAGATCCACTTATTTGTCAAATTAACACTTTTTTTTCAAATTAACAATTGTTAAAAGCACAACAATACCATTAGTGCCTTTGTTTCTTTTTTGTCTGCATGATTTCTTTATATTTTTGCATTCTACAAATAAGAAGCAATATATTACTTTTTTTTTTTATTTCACAAGGACTATCTTGCATGTATTTTGTCTCAATGCAACTAAATACATGTTGCTAAAGAACCAGGACATTGTAAGTACAATAAAAAAAGGGTAAATTTGAGGGCTTAGTGTTGATTTTCTTAATATACCATGGGTTACACAGTGTTTCTGCTAAGAGTGATATTTCAGGTTGTCTTTGCTGGTAAACATCTAGTGACTTCTGCTTAATATTTTGTTCTTAGGCGTTTTCAGGCTAAATAAAAATTAAGGAAATTTTCTATCTATTCTTTAAAAAATGTGAGAGTATTTAAATGATTTTGTCTTAATGTACTGTCAATTTCTGTTGCATGATCATATTTAATAAAATCAAGTTTGAACTAATCATAAGTTTAATTAACAAAAATGTTAAAAAAAAAATCAGATGCTTCTTCACTTAAATCTCAAATATAATTTGTAGCCTTTCTTCAAAGTAAATGTTTCCTGTCGAGGTGTTTCAAAGTCTTCCACACTGACTTCCCTTCGCTTGCATTCATCTCAGTTGATTCATAGTTAGTCACTGGTGAATCTTCTCTCAAAGCAATCTCAGCCTCATTGAGGGAGTGATACAAATCAAGGAGCCTCAAACAGAAAGGGCTGACAATTAGAGTTCTTAATGCTATTATTGTTACTATTTTTACAAGTGCTCAGTAAAAAGAGACAACAAGCTAAAACTCTTTATAAAGGTTCTGCAGCAGCCACGAGACAGAAAATGCTATAATTTTTTTCTGAACAATGGCACAGCATGACCATGAATGAAAAGTGCTTAAGGTGTCCCAAATGAGGTTTAGAAAACATTACTATGGCACACCAGGACTTCTTTAAATCATTTTGAAGTCTAAATTAAGAGGAAGAGGAAGAGGATAGTGTAAGAGACTAAAATGTTAATGATTAATGGCTAAAACCATCAGCCATTTGCAAAAGCAGTGGTGCTTTGCTGACTGTGTGAAAGGTAACAGCCCAGTGCAGGGGGTATAAGCATCAGAGGATGACCACGACAAATCAACGTTTGTTTAGCAAGAACCTGGGTTTTGAGCCAGATAAGGGAAGAGGCTGATAAGAAGCAGATCCTGCAAGCTGGGATAGTGCTTTTTATCATGCCAATGTCGTCCCTTGTGCAACTGGCTCAGGTGTGAAATCTCTGCTCCAGGGGAGGTATCGAGACATTCAAATATAGGCCTGAAGGTGTTCATGCCTTCTGATGGGGCAAGACTGCTTCAGCTATGCTGATGTGAGAGGGAGCTGTCATGTCTTAGAAGGAGTCAAAAACCATTACAGACCTACAAAAAACCCTCAGACTCATTTCTGAAGCCTTCTACTAGAGGACTGCACCCGCTCCATGATGTTACCTCATACAGTGTAAAACTCCCCCAGCCAGGGGAGGTACATGGGTGTTCCTACATAAAACTAAGCATATATTAAACCATTGAACTTTGTGTTTCGTGGACTTTCCCTCATCCCCAACAGATCAAGACTGCGACCGTCCCTTCGATCAGCTGACACTGAAACTGCAGCAATCAAGTCTTGTTTCTGGATCAGCGAGTGGTAATACCACAGAATATATTGAGTTGAAAGGGACCCACAAGGATCATCACGTCCAGCTCCTGGCCCTGCACAGGACCATCCCCAAGAGTCACACCGTCTGCCCAGGAGTATTGTCCAAATGCTTCTTGAGCTCTGTCAGGCTTGGTGCTGTGGCCATTTCCCTGGAAGCCTGTTCCAATGCCCAGACACCCTCTGGGTGAAGGACCTTTTCCTGATATCCGACCTAAACCTCCCCTGACACAAGTGTCTTTCTTTTTAGCCTAAATATCTTATCCTTGCTTTCTCTTTCTTTCTCTCTTTCTTCTCCCAACATCTCAAAATATATTGTAACCTAGACTAAAGAATTCCAGTCAATGCCTTACTAAGTGCCTGGATAAGTTAAAGTTAGCCACGCTTAAGTTTGCTGAGTTAAAGTTCATGAAATGCCTTACTTTGCCTCAATGTTGTTTTAAAATTTACCAAGTGCCTTATTCTACCTTAATGTTCTACAATTTGTGACTAAAAATTTGTTGTAGAACCTCCTGAGAATTTTGTTGCTTCTCCCATGCACCACCCAGAGTGAATCAAACAACCTTCCCCTAAACCTGTGGAATGGTCAGGGGCATAACAGGTGGGACACAGTTGTGTATCCAAGTACATATGCAAAGTTGTTTCCTGTCTGTCTGAACTCCTAGTGGAGTTCTTGACAGAGTTACCCAAGGCAGCTGTAACTAAGCCAACCCTCAGAACAGAAAAAATAAGATCAGTTTGTGGGGTGCCCTACTTAAAGTTGATAACCCTGTTTAAGAGGCAGCTCTAATTACCTCAGATTGTCACATTAATAAAATTACACTACTTTCAGGTTCAAGAAAATACTCTCCTTTCACCGCCTATCTCCTGTCCTATTTGTCCATAGAAACTTGCTAAGGTTAGGGTTATTTAGAGCAAGTAGAACTGTCAATATTTTATTCTCTCTGCAGCAGAAATTAATGGACACAAGAAATTTTACTGACTGAAACACTGTGTTTCAGAAGATGGGCAATAGCTGCAACAGAGGGAAGAAAGGCAGGGTCTGAGAATATAATGTTTGACTTCCATGACGAAATTGGCAAATAAATACCTGCATCTTTCTGTGGATCTGTTTCTTCATGTGTGATCTCCCCTGTCCTTGTTCATAACCTCAGTCATAGCTGTGCCAGAAAAACTACCCTGAGAAACTTTTGTTATCATTTATTTTATGTTGCATTTATAATCTACCGATCATAGGATATTTTTGTAACTTAAATTTCATAGAAAGATTGAATATATATTTAAACTGTGTCTAAAACTGTATGTTTAACACGTAAGCATCAATTCAGAATCTGTCAGAATCCACACTTGACACTACTGCTACATCAAAAAAATAAAGCTATCCTACTCTAAATGATATTCAAACAGACTAAATGATCCTTTTCCTGTTTCAGAGCAGGAATTCAAACCTTATTTGTTCAGGATGTTAAATTGCTGGCAAAGAGTACTTGGCTTGGCACAGTGTAAATCCTGTACTTAAATTGAATGTGATACCTTTTTGACTGAAAACATTCTGCCAGTTTTTAAGGCATACGCAGCTGGGATTAAGAGACACTAACGGTGCATTACTTAAAGGGGTTACTAGTCACAAAAGAAAAACAAAACTAGACAAATTATTTTAAAGCACTACAGGTTGGTCTGACACATTAGGACATTGCAACTGGTTTGTACTTGAGGATCCCAGAGCATGACCACTGTGCCTTATCTAGACATTTATCATGTAGTATAAATGGGTCCAAGCTATACCTTCACCTCCTTCTTAACACAATTTAGCCTTGTTCAATGCAGTCTTCTCCAGGAGCAGCCCTAAACTCCCTACTCTTGCTAACGCCCCATTTAGACATTACCATAAGCAAAAATTATCCAAACACCCTGTGCATGAGCACATACACATACACACATACTACTGCACCAAGAACATTTATAGCCATATCCTGAATTGCTAAAAAAAGTGTCAGCTAAGATTATTCTTACGCAAAACATAGAAAAAATGTTTAACTTTAGACTTCTACACTGCCTATAGTCTAAATAAAAACTAATCCTCTTAAAATCCATCAATTTGAGTTTCCCACATAGCAAATGGAAATAAGAAGGCATTTTTATGGTGCAGTTTATCCAATCTGTTCTAGATACCTGTTTAAGGATGAGGTGAACTGCACTCCAGAAGTATCTAATAATTTTCATTGCTTACCAAAGAGCTGGCACATGTAGATGGTGAATAAAGTGAATCACACGTTAAATTTCCTGGGGTTTATATATTTATAACTGATACAGTGAATCCCACCTTTAATATCTTCATCCTACATGCAAAACTTCCAGGTGTTGCTCCTACCTGCATCTGTAATAATGCCTCCTACTCCACAAACACCTGTCCTAAGACTGGATTCCTATCTTTAATTATACCAAATATTATAAAGCTCCTATACTTCCATCCCCAGCTCCCTGCTTCAAAGGCCTCCTCCATCCTCTTTCACTAGGGCTTTTAGTTCTGTACCTCATCATGTGGAGCTTTGCCTCCAAATCCTTGATAACAGGCAGTTTTAGAAAGAATTTCTGTTTTCCTTGTGAACATTAAACAGTCTCAGCTAGAATAGCTTCTGCAGCTTCTCTTAATGTAGCATGAAGTAAATTTAAGTAAAGAGAGCCACAGCCAGGTCTATGCATCACTTCAGATGCTAAAAAGGCCTTGTGCTGGCTCTGAGAAGGGAAGTTCACCCTTTGGGAGGAATTTCTCTCAAGTCAGAAGAGAACAGAAGGAAACTCTGTTCTCTCTCTCCATAGAACTATATTCCCCTTATAAACAAACTTTGAATGTGAGACGCTCTGTAATGCCAAGACTTCCAATTTTATCACAAGCCCAAACACAGTGGATTTCCCCCACACACCCCCATTAAATCCCAGCTTCTGGAGTCATGTGAACACCCGATGAATTTCAGTTGTCTTATAAAAGGTTGCATTTCTGGCCCACACAGAGGCAGAGGAAACCCTGCAAATGTGACCCCATCGCACTCTAAACACTCAAAACCAGAAGGCAAATAAAAGAAGCCAAGTACATTCGGTTGTATGATTTTCAGGCCAATCTCATGATTATTTCAAGCCTGATTCAAGATTTTTGGATGGTTTGGGTTGGCAGCACCGAAGACTTCATTATAGTTTCAAAGACTATAAAAAGAAAAAAGTTTCCAAGCTGTATAATTATCAAAATGATGGAGAGTCTGAAATACAGCAGGAATGACAGGCACACTTGGGCCAGCATTTTCAAATGGGGCCTGATAGAGCATGCTTCAGCTATTTCACTGCCACATCCAGACACAGTGGACCTGATTAGCCTAAATATAGCTCTCACTGGAAATCAATTGGCTTAGGCAGGAGTTCAGTGACACAGGTCTTTTTCTTGACATCTGCCAGAGGTGAAATTCACCCTGATAAAGTCAAACAAGAGGAGGGAAGGATTGCTGACCTTACTCAAACTGTCTTGAGAAAGCAATTTGTACAATGCAGGACAGAGGTTTATGCAAAAAACATGTGGAAGTGATTTATGGGTTCTATTGAAGCTTTCTGGTATTAAAGCATTGAAAAAGTGCTGCTCCCATATTTTGGTTGCAATAAGGGATCTATTATGATATTTCATCTTTAAAGAGGCTAGGCTTTAAGCTAGCTTCCTAAATTCCATTGTCCTTTTATTCTCCTTTTCTGTTCTCCTCCATTTCCTTGATTTTTCTTTTTGGTAGCCTAAGCTTTGGCTATAAGGCAGGCTTCAGGAGTAAGGAAGAATATGCTCTGTATATTCTTTTTTGGCAAAAACTTTCTGTGCCTCCTCATGTTGAGTTTATTGCTCCCCAAGCAGTCCCACTGACATTAACAGGCATCTCCTAATGCCAGTGTGGCTATAATATGGAAAAAGAAAAAGAGGGTGAAACAGGCAAAGAGAGCCAGGAGGTAATTTAAAGGATGTTATGAAACAAACAAAAGCTTGTAATCTTCCCATGTGTTTTTCCATGGTGACTTATTCCTCCTTTCATTTAAGTCAGTGGGAAAATTCCAATTGATTGCAGCAGCAATAGACAATGTTTCTTTCAGCCTATAACCGTTATTATGATATTGCATTGCCATATTGAAATTTCCATCTATAATAGAATTTTTTTGCCTTTGAATTTAACTCTTAATTCAGTACGAAAAATTCTGCACTAGTGACAAAATTAACCATGGTGTTCAACCACTCCCTCAACTTTAGTCACACAAGCAGGTCCACTTACTTTAAGGAAACTCACCCACAAATCAGCCCTGGTCATCAGCAGATTGGAACCTTTTTTATTTATTCAATATAAATATATGTGCAGAAACTATTCCTTCAGCCCCATCAGCTCTGCTTCCATGCAACACCAGAAAGCACAACCCACACCAAAATTGTTCTTGGTGGCAACATCAAGTGAGCAGTTTGCATATCACCAGTGAGGGAAAAAAATGGAAAGATGCAGGAGTTCACAACATTCCAGGGCCAGATATTTAACATCAGTTACTTAATACCATGTACAGAGGAAAGTCTCTTCACTTATTTATTTGTTTTGGGGGAAGGAGGAGGGAGTGAGGGGCTCCTTCATAAAACCTGCAGGCAGGAGGCCCCACATGGTGTGGGGAGACGGGATGATTTCACTTACAGGCATCCTGGTAGCTATTCTACCTTCCTGAAACATTTTCCTGACAATCTTCAAAAGCAAAGTCCCAATTTGCATTTTTAATACTGAAATGTAATACGCTGTTACTGGGAGACACCCCTGAGTGTTATTACTTATCACTGGGCCATTATAAACAATCATGAAAGATTACAGTTGATCTGCCTGGCCAGATGCATTCTTGAAAACCCAGAAAGAGGGTTAAATGAGAACTAACATATGTAAAAGATTCTCAATGCTATATTTCAAATAAGAAACATGTTGGGAATGGGGGAAAAAAAGCCAAAGAGCAGAGTGGTTAAAGAAAAACTGAAAGAAAAACACATAATTGCTTTTAGTCTGTCATTTCCCCCCACAGAGTAGTAAATAAGCGCTTTGATACATAAAAGCCGTTATCAAACAGTAACAAATTAGTTCTTCACCATCTGTGATCCACGCGAGGGGGGTGACAGTTATAGGCAAGATTTTAAAATATGAAATCAACTATTTATGAACTGGTTTCAGAGTCTTGCTGTCTACTTTGCCTCTTAAAACGTGGCCACAAGAAAGATATGGGTTTTCGAAGCAAACAAAAAACAGCCGTTGTGGTTCCACTCTTTAAATGATGTTAATTGCTGGCTGACATTTGTAAACAAGATGTTTTCTTTCCTACCACTGCCTACTATAGCTCAGCGTCACTTTCAAGAACAATATCTCACATGAAAAGAGAAATCATTACTCTGACCTTACAAACCTTATTACTTTGAGCTTCTTTATGTTACACATGATTGGCCCATTATTTCATGCTAGACACACGACTTCAGAAATATTGCAACTTAGATCTAATTTCTTTCTTGTTTCTTTCGTTCCCTGCTTTCCTTCTTGGCCTCCTTCTTACTTTCTCTCACACAGGCACAGTTTCTCACTTTCTTGCTTTCTGCCTGGCTTCTTTTCCCTCTCTGTCTCTCTCTCACTTTCACTCTCTCCCCTTCTCTTTTTTCTGCTTCTTTTTCTATCTTTTCCTTTTTTTTTTTTCTGCAAAAGCATCTCCCTTTGGAACTATATAGGTGAACAGATATTTCAGCTCTTAATTTTTACAAGGGAAGTGCCAAATTTTTCATTATGTGAAAAATACTATATATTAACGGACAAGTAACCCTAACTTAATTTAGGAGAGGGAAAAAACAACTCAAAGCCACTCATTCTTTATTGGTGCATCTAGCATTTCTCTTTTGCTTCATTCCTCTGTGCAGAGAGGGTTTTTTTCTGGAGCGAAAGCAATTAAGTCTCAGAGAGATGGTGGCAATTTGTTTCTGCTTGGGAAGTGAGTGCTTTTGAAATATGAGTTTGAATTGATCCAGGGTTTTTTCCATCTCTTCAATGGAAGAAACAAAACAGAATTAAAAGCTTGAAATGTAAGGACACTCTATTACTTAGAAACTTCTGAGAATGGTTTAGTATTATTTTTTGAAAACAATGTTTTTTCTTGCAGTTTGGGGCAATATGAAAAGGAAAAAAAATTGCATTAACATGCTGTGGATTGCTGTATTTCATGGGACAATCCAATGCCTTTGCAGTGTGCCATTTTCACTTTCAGTGAAATACAATGGACATTTCAGCAGGAATAAAAGAGTGAAAAAGGACTGACCTTATTCCCACAATCCCACATCCATTGACTGCAGTGCCAAGAGCTCTTTCATTTAGATTAAGAGGCTTTGACTGACAACAATATATTTCTCTGCTTTCATCATTTTCTTCCAATAAAATAAAATATGTACATGTGGTAAATAAAAAAGACTATACAAAGAGGCAAATGTAGATGCATCTGCTTAGGTCCTTGAACAGAGGAAGAAATAAACACTGGCTTGGGTGCCCTACGGTAACTGATAATTGAATTATGTGAATTATATGAAATAAGCTTAATTTCTCACTAAGATTTCAGCATCTGTAGCAGCACCTATCTTGCCAAATGTAAGCATCTATAATGTACAATAAGCATAAGAGCTGCTTGTCTAAACCCAGCAGAAGCAGATTTATCACATGATAACACATCAATATGACTGAATCTGCAACTCAGAGAGATAGGCAAACAAGCAGCAAGTTAGTAGAAAATGTACTTTTTCTACTAGTATTCAACCCAAATAAAAATATGTACTAAACACAGTAGACAAACTGTCCTGTGTTTCTTTCATTAGAAGGGGAGTGTGGAGTCAGTCCTCAAATGCAAGTGTGGATGTCCAGCATTCAGTGAAATGAATTCTTTCCCTACAGTCTTAAAGTGGTGTTAGGCAGAGTCTAACAGACCTCAATCTATAGCAGTAGTGGCCAACAAATTTCAATTCCAGCATTTTTAAAAGTAAGAATGGAAGAATTCCTTTCATTAAATGCACAATCACTCTGCTGAGTTCTGAAAAATGTTCAATCTACATTGCTATGATCAAAGTCTTGGTAGCACCAGTAGTATGATAACATCAGCATTAAAATGTAACACTTTCAATTCTATTCTGATAACTTAAATGATTTTAGATAGCAACATTTTGTTATTATGACATAATTCATCTAAGAGATCAATATATTTCTGAGATGATAATATTATGCCATCAAGATGAAATTTAAATTCACTGCATACCTTGTTAGGATAGTCATGACTCAGAAATTAAAGGGCTGGGTAGGCTGCAATCTCAGCTGGAAGCAATTTGTACTGGTAATTTCAGTGATCCTGGTATTTATAATGATGCTTCTGAAAAAATAGAGCATGCTTTATACTTGAAAGATATACATGTTTTATACTTTGCACCACTGAGAAAAAAAAAAAAAATCACATTCTCAACTTTTCCTCCAGTAATTCACGTATATCTCACTGATTCCTTCAGTACCATTCATTCTTTATTTCTGCAATACATGACTGTGACTCTACTGAGGCAATAATGATTTTTGCCAGCTTCCAGCTGTTCCTGTTTGGTCTCAGGTGGCCTGGCTACCAGCCTGGACAGCAGTTTTCTATGTCTGTCATAACATTTCTGTTTCTTTTGCCTTTCAGCTGGATTTGGAAATTTGGTATTTGCTCAAGTTTAACTCTTGTGAAAAGAACAGCCAATTAACATCTGTTCAGGAGTAGGCACTCTTAGTTCTTGTCTTATATTTAGCAATGTAAAGGACAATTTTTCATCTCTGCTTTCAGTTTCTTTGAATATATAACTGAATAATAACGTTCAATAGGATAAAGCCAGTAAAAAGCTTAAATAAGTGCCTAATTTCAGCATGAGAATAGCTGCAGTAGCTTCAATGCTTTCAGTTATTTTTCTGCTTTAAAAACCCTTTGCTGGTTAGAAAAGCTAATATCTGTGGCTTGCCATGCACAGCAGTTTTCATTGTTTCATTTTGCTAACAACTAAAGCTTCCTTAGAGAAAGGTATAGCTGTAATTAGGCACTTTGCTCAATATTACTGTTCTTAGTGTCTCAATAGTTTTAAAAGAATTTGAGGAATAAAACCAGACCAGAGTTATTCTGTTAGGTAATGTAGCCCATTTCCTATTCATTGATCTATATTGGATGTCTTGTATATTGTACTTTCATATAAATGATTACCATTCTAGGTCTTGTGCTAGTACTGAAACTGTACACAGAATTTTTTATATGCTTCTGAATGAAAGAAACCCTTTTCGAAAGTGTTGACTCTGCCATTACTTTCTTTTTTCTTTTTTTTTTTTTTTTTTTTTTTTTTTTTTTTTTTTTTTTTTTTTTTTGTTTTTTGAGTGTTTTTGATTTGTTTTTGTTTGGTTGCTTGGGTTTTTTTACAGAAATAAATGTACATCTTTATTTGATAGCTTGGTTTTGATCAAAATAAAGAGACCAAGAGTCTTCATAAGTGATTTACAATGGCAGATTGTAAATTAAGCCTTTTCAATGGTTGAAAGTATTTACCTTTGATTCTCCTTTGTGAGCATGACATCCTTGGGAGAAAACAGAAATATCAGTCATTTTATTAATATGGATTTCCTTGGAAAGGAGTTAAGCCCCAGTCTGTTTCTTTGGGCAGGTAATGTATAGTCAATATATATGAGCAGTTCTAGAAGCCCCTCCACTTGCACAGGCTGTTCTATACAGAGGGACAGAACAGAAAACCACTTCTGGGGAGCACAAATGGATGCTTCATCAAGAGCTTTAGGATTTAATCAGGGTGCCAAGCTGAAGCAGGATCATCATTGATGAGAACATATTGAAACTCCTTAATTAATCTGCTTTCTGAACCACATGCAGATTGTTATCTGTGAATACGTGATCTGATACAATAACTAAATATATCTTCAGAGAAGCAAGTAATGTCCTAAAAGTTTTGAAGTAAGCAATCACAATAAGTAATAAGTAATGACAATATGTTTATGTCAGCGCTAGTCATGGATTACCAAGTTATTGCTGATATATACCAGGCTGGATTTAGTTTTCATCATTGCAAGATTATAGAACTGGACTGGTTTCATCTGATGTCCACAAGGATTCTCAGGTACTGTTTTTTGTAGTGCTGATGAACAGTCAGTCAGTTTGTACTGATGCACAATATTAGACTTTTTCCCAAATGCAGGATTTAATGCTTGTTTCTGTTCAACTTCCTGAGGCTCCTGTTCTTGGAGCTTGATGAGGTCCCCCTGCAGGGATTGCCTCAGTCCTGTCCTCCAATTATCAGTCTCACTTCCCTGGCCTGGTGTTGCGCTCACACATGCTATCTGTATGAAGGCTTTACCAGCCCTTCTATCAAACACAAAGTGACATTAGCCTTTAAGCTCCCTCAACATGCTCATTTGCATTCTGTCAGGTCCTGTGGGCTTGTATATGTGTGTGATCAGCTCACCTAAGTATCCCTAAGGCGACCCTCTCCAAAGCTTCAATGTGTTTCTATCCTCCACAAATTTTGTTACTTGGCATGCAGACTCAAGAGGCCAGAGGAAAGACCTTTTCTGTGAAGGCTCTGAGCACCTCATTCATTTTCCTGCCCTCATGAGCTTGCCTGCACTATTCATTAGCAGCTCTACATCTGCCCCAGTGTTTCCTTCACTGATAGGAAGCTCTGTAGAGGCCATTCATATTGACCTTTGCGTCCCTCACCAATTTCCACTGAGCTGAGGTCTGGCTTTCCTAACTGTCCCAAAGTGTTTGGGTGATGCTATATTCCTCTTTAGTTGCCCTTCTCCACTTTCCATCTCTTCAAGTCTTCTTTTGAATTCAGTTTAAGTTCCCCATTCAGTCAAGATGGTTTATTTTACAGCAGGGTGGTTTGTTCTTGTGTTTCGAGGAAATTATATATAGGTCATCAAGCTTTTAATGGTTCCTTTGCTCTTCAAGGCATCCTCGTAGTATCCCACTCATCTTCAAAGATCAGTTATTTCATTTTATAACTTAATCTCTTCAAAATGTGAGGCTTAGCAGTTCAGTAGCCAAAATTTCTTGAGCTAGTTAACCTACAGCCTGTTCTGAGATATCTGGCATGTTTTCAGGGTAAATAAATGAGCTGCATAGATATCCCAGTGGGGAACTATCTTTTTCCTTAGTCTTCTCCATCATCTAGAGTAACTTCTCAGTGTCTCATAATTGCTTTAAAATTCTGACAATTTTGAAGCTCTGCTATGTGAATTTTATATTTAACATTCTTGCATCAAAAAAAGCAGAGAATTGTTTTCTACTGTGCTAACAGAATCTGCATGTGTTTATTAATTCCTTTCCATTTAGCATTTCATGTGGCAGTTGCAGATTTTCTGTTTTAGCATTAGAGGTTCAATTCCACATGAAGATAAAGGCAAAATAGTATAAACAAACTTCAGCTGCCTTTTGATTGGTTTGGACACAAGAGTTTTTCTCCTTGCATACATACAGTTGGAAATTAACCACTTACAAGCGTCAGGATATTCTGTCCAGCCTTTCTTAACTGTCTTCCCAGGTAGTTAAGTGCTGTCCTTGTCTAAATGTTTCAAAAATCTCTTCCAAAGTTTTGACCCAGTGGGTTGGTGAATTCTGGATTCAAGGCACATTATACAATCACCACTTAATCCCTTTGCCCTCCAGATACACTTTTTCTATCAAGGGAACTATATTGGTTCAAAAAACAATATTATTGCATATGTTTGCCAAAACACCTGTTTAGCCCAGATATGCCTTATTTCAGCTACTCCCTGTAACACAAACTCTAACCATTTAAAATCAAAATACTAAAAGTGCAGTAAGAGACTAATTTGATTTGAGTGGGACCGAAAATGCTATGCCATGCAGGTCATGTTCAGATAAGTACTTAAACAAGGTGCTTATGTTTATTTCACTGTACTTCTTGCAACGTTTGCCGTTCTTTGCTTAGGAAATGGTGCAAATGCCGTAAGGAAGAGAAATACCGTAGTGTGATAAACAGCCAATATTTATGATCATTTCCTTTCTTTGAGAAAGTTGTTTCTTTCTTAGAAAAGAAATATGCAGTAATGATCCAAAATAGTGTAATCTTGTTCTACCACAAATGTTGAATGCTGAAGTGTGTTTTAAGGGCCCAATCTAATCACAGATATTTGTGTATACATATGACAAGTTTTTTTCCAATATTCTCATAAATATATTTTTCTTAAATTTTTTCAGTATGCAGTCTGTATTTTCTGTAAGCCAATATAAAGTGTGCTACACATAAGCAATGCTTAGAAATTATACAATCCAACAATCCGTTGCATGATGCCAATACAGAAATGTCCCATAAATAGATCTCCTTATTGGCTGTAAGGGGGTAAGTTCTAAAGTTTTCACATTTGTGTTCAGTTCAGAAGAGCACCGGTCAGCTTGGATGCTTATCTGAATGCTCTTGTATTTGAACTGGAAATCTTAAAAGAATCTAAATACATCCTGCTCTAAATCAAACCTGAAATATCTTGAGCACTGTCTTTGTTGTGGTGTTTGGGTACTTGCTTTTCTAGTCGCAGATAGAAACCAGAAGTGCAGAAGATCATAAAAACTAGAAGAATGGGAAAATGTTAGCAAAACACTATAGAACACTCAAAAGTGTACAACTGTTTGGAGGTCTTAGGTACATAGTTTAGGGTATTTGCAATTTATCTCTGAAATAAATATTGAATATTCTATTTCAGAGACTTATCCTCTGTGAAGTGTATTACACAATGTATTTTAAAATAAATATATTTGTATATAGTTATAAGCTATTTGTAAGAGCAGGGATCCATTATATCTGCATTATTGTGGAGGTTCCCCTTCTGGGCGGATGGGCCCTGGGGTGATAGCATGGGTTATATGGGGTTTCCAGACTCCCTGATGCTATCCTATTCCCTCTTGGCCATCGGTGTCCCCCTGCCCTGAGAACTGTGGTTGTCCCATGATTCTTGGGTCAGTCTGTGCTTGGACACCCAGCCGTGTGGCTGGGAGAATAAAGATCTCTGAACATCCATCCAAATATTGCTCCCTGATTCTTTCCACAAGCCAAAACTGTCTTCAGAAGGTTGCTGGAGACCCCACAGCAACAGATGGTGGAAGAATGCAGGCAGAAGCCTAATGGTCATTCCCTGAGGACAGTGAGAAGAGGAGAAGCGAAGATTCTAAGAAAATCCAAGAAATCAGTGAGTAAAAGTTCCTTGGGTTTCTCTTCTTGTTCTGCTGTTCTCTCTTGAACTATGGAAGAACTGTGGGAAGAATCATGTCTATCTGAGCCTCAAAAGGACATTTATCTAAAACTTGAAAAAATGCTTGAACAACGATATGTAAATTTTAGTTTTACCCAGGCTCAAACAGAACTGAGACACTTCCTGGCATGGTTGTTTAAAAACTTTTTCTATGTTTCTTGGGACTTAATTCTTACCAAAGGCTTTTGGGAGGACGTTTGGACTGAGTTAACATCTCAATCAAAACATATGCCAATGGAAGACTATTGCCATGAATATTACCTAATTATGGAGGCTGTTGAGCAATATCAGCTGTGTCCCCGTGGGAGGAGCCAATCCCTCTCCCCGGCGGCAGATGGTGGCCACCACGACCACATGGTCAACTTGAACGTGCCCAAATCCTGCGGCGGTGTGTGTCCTGCTGTGGACCCTGTCCCTGCCACGCGATCGCGGCCCTGTGCCCCAAGTCTGCTGTGCGCAGCAGCCAGACGGCTTCTGTGGGCAGGTGGTCTAGTGCAAACCCCAGTCCCGGCGTGTGGAAAGGCGCCGGTAACTCCGGAGGCTCGGAGCAGAAAAAATGGTAGTTGCTATGGCGATATGAGAAGCCGCTGTGGTGGCAGCGGTGTGCCGGAAAGCAGTGACTGAGCCAGTGGCGTGGCGGCACGCGGAGCCGAGCGGCGGCAGCGCGCGGAGCCAAGCGATGCAGCCCGGCCCTACCCCTGCAGCCCCGGCCGCCGTCCCCGGTGGCTGCCGCGCTCAGACCCCAGGGAAACAGGGCGTCCCGGCGGGAGCGCGCAGGCACGGGCGGCCCCAGCGCAGAAACAGCAGCAGAAGCTGCCATAAAGCATGGCACAACAGCACAGCAAAAAGCATGGACCAGCAGAAACGTGGCAAGGCTGAAAACAACGGTGGCACGGGGAAAAGAAAAGATTATCACAGCCAGGGTTTTGGGGATTGTAGAATGGTATAAGGTAAAGAAGCACTATGGTTTTATAACTAGATGTGACACTAAAGAAGATGTGTTTATTCATCAGACTGCGATTATCAAAAACAATCCCAACAAGTATCTCCGCAGTGTAGGGGATGTGGAAATTGTAGAATTTGACATTGTACTAGGAAGGAGGGGCCCGCAAGCAGCCAGTGTAACCGGCCCTAACAGTGCACCAGTAAAAGGCAGTGAATATGCACAAAATCGTAGTTATTCCAAACCATATCCATGCCAGCAACTTGCTTACTCCCATCAAACTTTTACCTTTTACCCTATATCCTATTATCCCCAGTTTATTCCTAATCCCTTTTTCCACCCATGGTTTCCCTCACAAAACCTTGCTTTTCCCAATCTGTTTCCCCAAAATTCCCTTCCAATGCCGAGTCAGGGATAGAAAGAGGGAGGGAAGCAATTAACTATCATTGTTTGGAGTTCCTACAGGTACAAATGGAAGAAACCCTCTCCTGCATCAGTTTCCCCACAAAGTGTGTTCGGAGAGCCTCCATCCCTCTCCTGCCAGCTCTGGGATGCTCCAGAAAGGGTCTATTTGGACTTTTTGGGACTCAGAGGGTGGCTTGTGTTCTCTTAAAATTGTTCTTGTCATTTTGGGTTTAACCTTCTTAATAAAAACAAAAGGGTGAAATGTGGAAGTTCCCCCCCCTGGGGGGATGGGCCCTGGGGTGATAGCATGGGTTATATGGGGTTTCCAGACTCCCTGATGCTATCCTATTCCCTCTTGGCCATTGGTGTCCCCCCGCCCCAAGAGCTGTGGTTGTCCCATGATTCTTGGGTCAGTCTGTGCTTGGACCCCCAGCCATGTGGCTGGGAGAATAAAGATCTCTGAACATCCATCCTAATATCGTTCCCTGATTCTTTCCACAAGCCAAAACTGTCTTCAGAAGGTTGCTGGAGACTCCACAGCAACACTTTATATTTATTTGTATTATATTTTCAATCACGAAATTATGTGAGTCAACAAAAGATTAGTTCACTGATAACTACGACAATTACTCTGTAGAAGGGAGGAAGACAGAAGAAGCATTGTGAGAGAATAATCTGCCTCTGGAAAGGTTTTTAGCTGCCCGGATTTGAACTTGTTGAACAATGGCACGTTGCTGTAGATCTTGAAGTCTGATCCTTGTCTGTATTTGGTGGATGAGTGTGAGTGCCTGGTTCTACCAGATTAGCCAAGCAGCACTTGTCATGGATGGGAGAAAGTGTTAACCAAATAGCTGAAGAAAAGAGCAAGTCTGAGACTTATTGAAGCACTGCTGTTTGTTCTCAATGAGTTTAGAAGGAAGCTTACCCAGAAGCACACATACTGAAGAATGTCATGGCTCCAGACAAAATATTTCCCTGATTTCCTAACACCATATACCCATACATAGATAAACACATGCTTAAGACATTAACCTTTCTAGTATTAGGGGGCAAAAAAAGGCCAAATCAAAAATTTTAAAGTGAAAAGTTATATTTATAAAGAACTTTTACTGCAGAATATAGGGAGAAAGAAATAAACTGTAATTAAAATATATATTAACCAACACAGCAAGCTCAGTGTTTGTGTCCTCTGATGTTTCATAAAGATAAGACTGCTCTTTCTACAGCCATGTTGTCATTTACCATTTTATCATTGGGAAACAGGACTTTTGACATACTAGTGGATCATAGAGTTTCTTTTAAAACTACTGGCTTAATTAAAGGAAATATGCATAATATTTATATTGCAATTAAATAAATTAAGAAAAATTATTACTCATTCATATAATGCCAAATGACCCTGGTAAAAGTCCAGTGATAAAAGTCCTAAGGTATCAATTTTTAGAGCTTCCCAATTTTCTTAAAAAAAAAGGTTTATGTCTATTGTTCATCAGCTATTTGTAAATTCAATACCTAGGTCCTTGCAAAAACTTTCTGAGTTTTTGCCACATCAAGGCCCCCTTGAATCAAATTCAATTTTTAAAAATATTTTATTTATTATTTTATCTTTCACATCAGTGATGAAAATGCTCAATTCTTCACCTATGCTGTCTGTACTGTAGTCTGTCATAGGCCCACTGCTACCTTCTGCTTCTGAGCAAATCCTATCCCTTGACCCCAACTGGAGTAGTATTATTATTACTGGAGGCTTAGTAGGAGCTAAAAAATCACTGGAGAACATGTCTGTGGTGGGAACATCAAGAAGAACAGTGATGTACTGTAACATCTCAAAACGAAATTTTGGAAGGAATGTTGTGCTATAGATAGCATAGAGAAATTAAGAATGGGAAAAGAAAGAAAGAGAGAGAAAGAGAGAGAGAGAGAAAGAGAGAAAGAGAAAAAGAGAGAGAAAGCAAGAAAGCAAGAAAGCAAGCAAGCAAAAATGCTTTTCTTGGGAAATTCTTTTTCTGAAAAGTTGCTGACCAGTCCAGGCCACGTTGGTGCCTCCCAGTCTATCACTCAGTTGAGAAAACACATGAACATAGGGAGAGGAGTGCATCGACAGTGCCATGACAGCACTGCTGTCCTCTGTGCCTTCACAGAGTCTCTATCTGTGCCTTAACAGCAGTTCAGGATCCATTGCTACAGATTAGGACAAGCAAGAATTCCACCACAAGCATGGATATGGCTCCCCATGCTCACTGAGGCTTGATTTGCAGCCCTACCTACCTGTTCTACATGTGGGTTCTCTGGTCAGAAACTTCTTTCCTGTTTTTCAGCCACACTCCAGTCCCAGTGATAAGAGGAAACAGGCACAAAGTAAAACACAGGAGGTGTTGTCTGAACACAAAGAAACATCTTTTTATTGGGAGAGTGACTGGGCACTGGAACAGGTTGTCCAGAGACGTGGAATGTCCATCCCAGGAGATATTCAGAAGCTATATGGACATGGTCCTGGAAAACAAGCTGTAGGTCCGAGTCACCAGATGACCTCCAGAAGTTTATTCCAACCTCAACCATTCTGTGATTCTATGATTCTGTGTGTGACATGATCCTTCCTTGTGCCTTCTTCCAGCATAGAGTGATAATATGTGCTGGACACACACCAGACCCAAGAGTTAAGAAGTCCTGTGAAGTCATTTCCATCCAGACTGTTATCCTTTTCTCTGAGACAGCTGAAGCTCATTTCTGTCACTAACTAAACTCTACTTACAAAGCTTTTACCCTCTACCTTCTTTGAAGCAAGGTCAGGTTTTAGGGTATTTGGTGTCATGAGACTCAAACAGCTGAGAAGGTATTCTTTAGCCTAGATAAACCTTGAGGTTAATATTGCATTCAACCGGTGATCATTGCACTTAAGATTTGACATATCTTTTGTGGAGGCCAGTGGACTTGCTGGACGAAGAACAAAGGGAGTCCTATGATGGGATAAGTCCTAGGTTCCTTTCCAGCCTGTGGTGACTGAGATGGCCTTCCCCAGAATGCTCTGTTCTGTTCTGTTACGCCCCCAGAGATTCCTGATTGGTTCCCTTCCCCTGGACCCCCGTGGCTCTCGCGGCACTTTTGAAAAACCCTGCACAAGTGCAGATGCATTAAAAGATCTCTCCTATAGAACCCCATGTGAAGATTCTCTCGGCTCTTTCATCGCCGGACTATCTGATTAGCTAACTGGTGTGAAAGCGTATGTGTGTGTGCAGGTGTGCTGGATACTCAGAGCCATTTCCTTAGAGAGTCTTTTGGGAAGGTCGTGGCATTTTGCCACTCAATTTCACCGCAACAATCTTTCTTACCCTAACAGGAGTAAGAACAGTTTTGAAAGGAAAAACTTCATTGCCCTGCAGCTGGCCAAATTTTTGTCATCAAAAAAGTTTTTACATATCCAAAAGACAGAAACTATGTAATATTGGTTCTCACTTGCTGTTGCAAGAATATTTTCCAAACCAGGAAATTTTCCCAGTAGTAAGCATTTCCACCTCTTTCTCTTTTATATTTGAATGGCCCTCTGTGAGGTATGACATTTCCTTCTTTTTAAAGATAAAACAAAAGATTTCAACCCTTACTCATTTTGAGTTCCTCTCCTCCTTGTAAATCTGCTGTTTTTAAAAAATTTTAAGTGTCAGTATTATCTTTTTCTGTAAGAGTCCAAGAGACATTAATAGTTAATTCATTCCTGGGCAAATTCTAGAAACCATGAAGAGCTCATTGTGTTCAATAAGTAAAAAATTAATAGATATGGTAGAATTTCAAATGTAAAATTCCACTAAGGGTTCAAGTGTCACCATTACTGTAACATGTCCTCTATTACTTGCTTGTGTTTTACATATATTGCAGGGTTTAGATATTTTTTTAATTGTTACAATTTTGTAAAAATGTAGCAAACCTGTGGATTATGTAAATTGAGATGTTTTGTATTTAGTTACTGAGGAAAGTCAAAATTGAACTAGGTAGTTATGTCCAGATCTTTCTTCCTTTATTTTCATGAACATTCTTCATGTAGCATATTTACCACCTTTTTCAACTGAGAGCCTTGAGTGAACATATGTTAGACAGTAATTCATTTCTAAAGCATTTATAACTTTGTAATAATCGACATGCTATTTCAACAAAGAATTTCTACCACAGGTATAGTTCTTCTATCAGAACATCTACAGTTAAAGGAGTCAAGGAGTTACAGTTATATGAGTAAAGAAATGCAATGTAAATGTCTCTCTTCTCTTATCAGTTAAAATAAAAATGCTGTGGGTTCATCTTGGCCTTCAAAAGTGGCCAAAAGTACCTACAGTACTTCAATACTTTCAGTGCCTACAGCAGCATCCAGATGCATGTAAATATTAAAATAAGGCCTCCCTCATGATTTGAATCACCATTGAATGTCAGTAATTTTTTATATATATCTATTTTTTTAATAATGTTGGGGTGATAAACATTATATCATATATAATAACATAATAACATATCACCTTTTAATTCATAATAAACTAATATTTTTCTCATCTGAATTAAATTAGAGTAGGTGAGTATTTAATTACAGAGCAAGAACTCTGCACCAGGACCCTTTACCATGTAAAAGAAGGAAAATCCTAAGGGAAAACTGTTCACAGTAGAGTGTTGGGAGTGGTTGAAAAGTACTGAATTTCAAATGTTTTTGATGGAAAGTAAGACTTTTTAGTCAGTATGATGACCAAAAAAAATCCTTTTTTCACAGAACTATCAGCTGGTCTGCAGGCTAGAGCTAATCCAGCAGTATGTGCATCATACTATGGATACTAAATCTTGGTGGCAGGAATCTTTGTGATAGGATTTATTGTTCTTGAGCAATACATCCCATGATGCTCTTTGACACTGGAGTTTATTTAATAGGATCAGTCCCAGAGTCTCTCTTCCAGACTCTCCTATTTCATTGCTCACAGTGGGTTCTTAGAAGTTCATTTTCTTACATGTGACTTCTTCATAAATATGAGACAGAAAGGTCTTATTTTATTTGCCATCTGTTTATACTCCTTCAATGTTCCTTTTCTACATTAACTTCCACATCTGGTTCCGCACTTTCCATAGCAGGCCAGTATTATGTCCACATCCACTATCTTCACAACCCCCTCTCCATTTCATGAATTTATCCACAGTAAAAATTGCCAGAGTAACAGTGTAATTTGAAGTCTTCGGGTAAGTTCATTCCTTTTGGGTGCTTTGACTTCAAGCTTCTTTCCATTTTTGCCAGACTGAGGAAAAATCAGGAATATATGATTACTTCTAGGAGTTACCATACCAATATCGTCCCTGTATCCCACTCCGAGTGTGCAGTGTGTGCAAAGTGCCGTGTGCTGTCCAGTCTGGAGGTATGTTCAAATGCAGAGGGATTTGCCCACAGAAATGTGATTGAGATCTCTACTTACTTCATGTAATTTCTGCCAATAAACAGTTTTTACACAGCTATGATTTCCCACCCTTGTTCGCTGAGCCAGATTTGCAATGGTGGCCCAGAAATAAGTGTGCCTACCATCAAGTTAGAAACTCACTGTTTCCTTCTCCCACCATTCATTGTAATTGTTTTGGATTCTTTTGACCTTGATCAAATGAGACCACTAAGAGTTTTGCAATCTGACTGCTCATGGCTATTCTTTTCAAAGCTCTCAGTTTTGTCAAAATTTTATTCTAATCCTCTTTTCCTGAAAGCTACACAATGACAGGCCCCTCCCACTGACCTGTCCCTTTGTGTGCCTCACCCCAGTGCTGTTCGTATTTGCTGCTCATGTGAAAAAATACACAGAGATTTGAAGCGGAGTTTAGGATGTCAGGACAAAGTCTTTGATGGAATAACTTGACTGAAGGTGGTCAGCTGCGTCAGCAAAACACCTGAGACCCTGAGCATATTGTTTGTCTGCTCACTTTGTGTCCCCTGAATGCTTTCCAAGCATTTGAGAGCTGCAGACGTATTACCTGAGCTCACTTTTCAAAGACACACCACAGAGGTTCCAATGTAACTGAGCAGCTCCACCACCAAGGGGCTATTCCTGGTGAAATGTTACTATTTTCTGGTTTAGGCTTTTAATTTTAGTAGTTTCATGCCACCTCTACTTCTATAGGATAATTTTAACTTCATTTTTTTATAGCTAGCCTTTTTCTGGGAAGTAGCAAAGCAATCAAGGTAAATTTTCTTTGCTACGCAGAATAAACAGTCTGTACTTTCTAGCAGTTTCTCAGTGTTTCTTTCATTCCCTAGTGATTTCTAAACTTCTCAGTTTTCTTTTTAATGCCAAAACAGATTGCCAGATTCTGGGGCATTAATTGCACCCTAGGTGCCAATCATTTAAAAAAAACCTGCCCAAGATGTTGCAATGAGTATTGCAAAGTTCCATGAGTACTTCAGAAATGTTGGCCTTATTTCAGAATCAAGCAAAAAAATCTGACCATGGGATCTTTTGAAAAATTTACCTTCACACATTACAAAGTATATTTTCACCTCCCTGGGAAGATTTCGAGACATGCTGCTTATATGTGTGTGTATATATATATATATATATATGATCTTCCAACGCCTCCATTCAATGTGTGTTCAAAAAGTACAGCATGTTTCTTACTTCTCTGAGTTTATCATAGGACAAGCAGGAGGAAGATAAAAGAGTCAAAATTTGGTGCTTTCAAGAGAAAAGAACATTTGGGACATTGTGGAAACAGGAAGGAAGGAAGTCCTCCTTCATTTACTCAAAGGTAAAAGAGCTGTTTCTGATCCTGAGAGCTTCTAATACTTAGAATCATAGAATCATAATTTCTATGCTAGAAGAGGAATGAATTCTATGATTCTATGATAAAATTATTTAGATTGAGAAAGTCTCTTAAGATCAGTAAGTCCAATTGTTCACCACAAACAGTGTACCCCAAAGCCATATCCACATGTTTTTCAAACGCTTCCAGGGATGGTGATTCCACCACCCTCCTGGGTACCTTGTTCCAGTGGCTAACCACCTTTTCAGCAAAGAAATTTTCCTAATACCCAATCTAAACCTCCTCCGTGGAACCTCAGGCGATTTCTTCTTGTCCTGTAACCTTTTGGGAGAAGAGATCCATCCCCACCTGGCTACACTCTCCTTTCAGGCAGTTGTAGAGAGTGATAAGGTCCCCCTTGAGCCTCCTCTTCTCCAGGCTAAACAATCCCTTCAGCTTCTAACAGGACCTTCACCTCATTACTACTAGCAAAAATAAGTCAGAAAAAGACAATAGAATGAGCAGATTGATAGCTCTACATCCACAGAGCCCTCATAGCCAAACCCCAGCTAATCACGTTACCTGTGATGCTATTAACACCATCTGCAGTGACCAGATGAATACAGATGACTGAGTGAAAAGATCAATTTCAAATACATCCCGCTTTGTTTTCTGTTGGCAGCCAATTATTTTCTACCATAGTCTGACAGTGTTTTCAGTAATAATAAAACTATCTTAGGGAATGAGTGTTTCTCAGCATTTCACAATAATTTGAGATCTTTATCACAATTAAGTTTTGTGAACTGAATCATATTCCTTCAGCTAGCTCTACATGATATCATATCAATTACAGTAATATAGGTATAAATTTTAAAAAAAATATTTTTAAACTATTCATCTTTTACTTTCTGTAATTTTTTGAGTGCCTTCTTAACATACCCAAGAGGAATTATCATAAAAATCCATGGAAATATTGTGATGATATGATGTATGGTAAAAACATGCTCAAGTATTTCTGGGTATTATATCATAAACAAATCTCTTGTATCATAAAGGGAGCAATTTTTACCTTTCTATACAGGAAAATATTACATCCAAGATCTATGATATAAGAGCAGAATTAAGTTTTCTCTTTTATAGAGGATCCAAATAGCTTTGTTTTGTCAGTTTCTCCAAACCATTGTGTTTAAGAGGAAAATTCAAATCTAATATACCATTCTTTTGCAGACTTGATAATGTTTGGCTCTCAGCTTTGAAAACAACACCATTTTGCTGGAAAAAAAATGTTTTCAGAAGTGATACTTTTAAAGTGATGTTCAGACATCTCAAAAATGCTTGGCATTAGCTAAGCTCCACTCCAATCAAAGTCAAAAGATGTATTAACACCACCTCCAACATGCACTGAATAGAGCCGGCAAGTGTCATTTTTCTGAATTTTATTCAGAGTTTATGAGATAAAAAATTACTTTTGAATAAAAAAAAACAAACAAATATTGCCTGGTCTGCCAGCTGCTCTGCAGACTGAGTCAAGTAGGATTATTTCTGACTTTTGCCACATCACCAATACCAAAATACTTTGTAAGCATTCTTTCAACTCATTAACTTTATGCAGCCCCATATACACTGAAGAAGATTGTACAACTCTTAGTGATGATCTTTAGTTGCTGTCCCAGCAACTAAAACGAAGACTTAACATCACTGTGATGATGCAAAAAACAGTGGAGTATCTCCCACACCCCCTTTAACAAAACTGTGTGTGTTCCCATTTAAGCAGATTAGCTCCAAGTATTCAGAGAAGAGATGATGTTTACTGATAAAAGTGTGATTGTAGAAATTTGTCTGTTATTTCTCTCTGTGAACAGAATTCCTCTAAACAATACGAGAACCTGCTTACACATCACGGAATGAAACAGAGGCACACATCATCTTGTGCTTATGAATATTTGTTCATTGTTTTCAGAGCAGCAGTACTATACTTAAGAGTGTGTTATAAGGGCCATACTGTGCCAATCCACATAAGATTTAAAGTGTTACCTTTCTCTCAACAGCAGGCTGAGTGTTTCACTCAAACTCTACATACATCCTTGTGACAAAGCCCCAAAGGTGTGTTGTGCAACTTCTCTACCAGACTCTAGAAGTGGGCGTCACATTAATATGTGGTCATCTTTGTATGGGTTATGTCTTTTTCATAAAAGTTTCTCTGAACAGAGCCAGTACCCACCAGCTCCAATACAGATCCACCAAGGCCAAGCTCATCAGCGAGGAAGGTGACACCTCTGGGATAATGTAGTTAACAGCAGCCGGAGAGAGGAGTGAGAATATGTGAGACAAAGAGCTCTGCAGACATCAAGGTTCGTGAAGGAGGAGGAGGAGGAGCAGTTGCTCCAGGCACCGGAGCAGAGATTCCCCTGCAGCCCTTGGTGAGGCAGCTCTGCCCCTCATGTCCCCATGGAGGTTCATAGAGGAGCAAACATGCACCTGCAGCCTGTGGAGGACCCCACACTGGAGCAGGGGGATGCCCAAAAGAGGCTGTGACCCTGTGGGAAGCCCACACCAGAACAGGGTCCTGGCAGCACCTGTGTCCCTTTGGAGAGAGAAGCCCACACTGCAGTAAGTTTGCCCCGTGGAGATCCCATGGGGGATCCACACTGGGGCAGCCTGTTCCTAAAGGACTGCACCACATGGAAGGACCCACACTGGAGAAGTTCCTGAAGAACTGTAGCCCATGGGAAGGACTCATGTTGGAGAATTTTGTAGAGAACTGTCTCCTATGGGAGGACCCCAGGCTGGAGCAGGAAAAGAATGTGGAGAGTCTTCCCACTGAGGAGGAAGGAGTGTCAGAGACAATGTGTGACAAAGTGACCACAGTCCCCATTCCTCTTCCTCCTGTGCCACTGGGATGAAGGAGGTAGAAAAAATCATGAGTTAACCCTAAGAAGAAAGGAGGGGGGTGAAGCATTCACTATGGCAACATTTGTATTCCAGAGGAAGCCCTACTTCTCAGGAAATGGAAGTGAACAGAGAGGTAGAGAATAAATCTTTTGTTTTCCTTAGCTTCCATGCATGCCCTTTGCTATTGGTTTATTAAACTGCCTTTATCTTGACCCACAAGTTTTGTTTGTCTTATTTTCTCGCCCCCACCCTCATGCTGCTGAGGAGGGAAGCAATAGCACCGCTTGGTGTACACCTGGCATCCAGCCAAGGTCAATCAACCACAACATACTAATATTTTGATGAGATAGTTCCTACTCTTCGGGACTGAGTCATTTTTCAGTGAGTGATGAAAGGAAAATCCTATCATACAGTTTTAAAGAATCATTAATGAAGTATTGCATAACTCTTATCCTCAAACACACACAAGCTACCTCATACATTACAGAAATTTAAGTGTTACGAGACACAATTCTTGTCACAGCAAACTTTTTTGCCTATATTTTTTTTCATGACACAATTTCTAAGCTTATTTTAGTCCCTTTCTTCAGGTAAACAGTAGTACTCAGAAAATGTTACAACAGTTTCTAGTTTCAAGTTCAAGAGATTGAAGCACACAATTTCAGTTAGGAGAAGAGGAGGGGGAAAAAAACAAGACAAAAGAGTTTTTAAAGACTTTAGAGCATACTTCTTCATGTACCAAGAGACTATTCTGTCCCTTGTATATTTGATGCAGCCTCCTGCCATATCAGAGGCTGCATCAAATTGCAGCAAAGGTATTGCTCTCAGCAGAATCCTGTGGAGCTGAAGTGTAGCTCAGATACACAGATAATGCTGGATTTTATAAGATCCATGGATTTTTTTCCCCCTCTCCTCCCGTTGTGTGTGCCAGTGGTCTCCTGCTTCCTGTCTCCAGCTGATAGTAGTGGGATGGTGTAGGGTCAGGGAGAAGGGGAGGGGGCGGCTGGGGGCAGGGGCTGGCAGTGTCTGACAACTGAAACAGATGATGCTGCACACCACCTATGTAAACAGAAAGAGGCGCTGGGGCTGATGGAGCACAGAGATATGACCCTGCCCATAGAGCCACTGAGTCTAGACTCCAGATGTGTTCTCACTGTTACCAGGCCAATTCAGATCCAACTGGTAAATATTTCTACCAGATGACAGTGGGCTCAGTTACAGAAATGAGGACAAAGGACAAAATAGGCAGAAAATGAGTACTGGGCATTATTGCTGCTTAGAAAAATATTCTGCATAGTTTTGGAGATGTTAAGGGGCAATTATTTAAATAGATCATATACATTCTTTTATTTTCTTACCATGTTCAGCTGAAAAAGTTCCAAGGCAAACTGAAGGCCGTTTAGGCAAATTAGTCACTTAAAATGAACTGAAACAGAGGTCTGTAAAGGATAAAATAAAATTTATACTAGGACTTTACCATATGGACATAAAAAAATGAGAGAAAACCATAGTGTTGATAACCTCAGGCTGGTAAATACCAGTTTATTGGGAAGTGAGTGTTATGTGATTTATTTACAGAAACGAGTGATTTATTTACAGAAATGAGGACACGCTACAGAAACAAAATTCAGGACAGAAACCCCTGTCTACTGGTGTTTCATCACCCCATATGTAAGATTGTGACTCCTGGTCCATGTGGTGTTCTGAATGTCGTAAATTGTGTTAATTAAGCACCAACCAAGCACCACTGATGAAATCAAGGCTCTGACAGGATTTGAGACATTACTGCTTTGCATCTGCCTCAGACAACTAGAGTGAAAAACAGAGCTCTGCAGTGATCTGGGCTCTTTTCTTCTGTCTTCTTCTTCATATATGGTATCATGCGACATAACCACAGGCTAAAGGTCTGTCTTTGCAGAGAGTTGCTGTCCTAGACAGTGTATGACAAGGGACTATAAGCAGAGGAGAATATTGTTTATATCCTTTATAAAGACATTAGCAATTTGCACAAATATTATGAGGTCCTCTGTTAGAGTCCCATGTTTGCAAGATGACTGCCAATAAGTGATTTCAGCAGGATATGGGAACAGAAGACACATGGCTTTAAATGGTCTCTTCCAGTAACTGACAAAAGTAGGAGTCTTGGTTTTCACACATTGGATGAGCCTTCCTGATATTGTCTTGCAGATGAGTAGGACAAAAATCACAGTACATCAATGTAGGTAAGATATAGAGTTTCAAATATAAAAGGAAATTAATAAAATTGGTTTTAAAATTTTCTTTCATATAATCAGAAGTTTATATGAATATTGTTAGATTGTATTGTGAAATATTTATTAGACTAAAGATATCTCTTTGCATGTCTTACACTGAACATGTTGGTGAGAAATGTATAACCTCAGCCTTAAAGGGGATTTTTTTGGAGATGTTTTCTCCTCACCCTAGCAACTGGTAGCCAAATACTTTTATGACACACATATACAGGTGTGCAAAAAGCATTCAGATCAGTAGAGACTGGAGCCATGATATCTATAAAAGCAAATTTAGAAATGGCTTAGCTATTTAAATGATCACATTAAGCAAGGAATAGCTTGCTTCCTCACTTTGGACTCATAAACCAGCAGCAGGAGCCTTGAACTGAAGAAAGGTTCCCTAATCTAAATGTTCTTTGAGAAGACCTTTTAAATACTTAACCTTCTAGTTATGTTATAACTGCAACTTTTTCTGTGCACACCTGTGAAGCAATTACTTTGTGTTCAGAGACAGAGTGTATTTACTTACTAACTGGCTCTCCTTGCACTATGTTCCTTTGCTTTTTCTCTTCCCTCTCATCTTCCCTTTGTGTTTGAGGAGCTCTAGCCAAATGGTAAATATTCCTGAGGAGAAGTTTGCAAGCACTGGTACAAAATGGTTTGGCTGAATACTCAGAGAATATCAGTATATACTCTCTGGTGAGCTGTAGTGTGCTGTGAAATTGCTACGTTTAATTGGGTTACAGCTGCTGATCATTTTGTGCAACTTTACTGGGGATTTACTAACAGATTCTCTCACTTAACACAGTTTCTTTTCTCACACCTTTTCACCCATATACAAAGGAAAAGAAGGTACAAGACAGAGAATATATGAACCTAGAGAGGCGAGACACTGAAACGCTGTACAAAAACACTGCTTCATCCTTCCAAAGGGAGCACACTCAGAATTTATACACCTAATAGATTGACACCAAGCTTCACAGTACCAAAATAAACAATTAAAAAATGAAATAATTTAGACATATAAGGCCTGAGGACAGAGAAGACACAATACAAAGTTTTGATTTTGGCAGAGAATAAAGAACATTGAGCAGACCCTACAATAGAAAAAAAAAAAGCCTTTTGGTTTCTTTCACAAGAGGATTCCTTCTCTTCCATCACTGTCTGTTCTCAACAGGAGTGACATCTAAGAATTGACCCCATTCTCCACTCCTTTCTCTCCTGAGAAGAGCTTTTTAAACAGTGGATAGCTCTTTGATCTACTGGCTTCCTGTAGCTATTCACACCATGGTTATTCAGCAGCTCCACCTCTCTGACCAGGTCAATGAACGTACTTGAAGCATCACATAGTACTGCCTACAGCATATTAAAATATAGTGAATACTCACCTTCCACAACCCGTGTCTCAGAAAATTTGCTGACTACTTAGCTTTCCTCCCCATGAATGAATCATCTGTTTTTGCCTGACTCGGAGTAGGTGAGGACTTCCACGTCCCAAGAGTATCAAACTCTAGGAAAGAAATGACACATCCCATGTTTTATTTATTAAAGGAAATGCTAAACATATTCAGCATCAAGATTAATTATCCCAAAGTTGTACACAAACCTTTTAAATCTAGAATAAAATGCCTGGAAATTAAAAGATGAGAGAAATAGAGATAGAAACCTGTAAGACACTATAAAGCTGAGAATGGGAAACAACTGACATTTTCAGGTACCATTAATACCTTGCCAAAATATCCAAATTGCCACAAAGGCTTCAAATATGGTTACATCAAAAAGAGCTTATAATGTAAGCAGATAAATATTTTTTTCAAGAAAATTCTAAACTAGTATCTGAAGGCAGTAAATTTTGTTGGAAGCTACTATTGATAACTGTGATGAAACAGATTTTTGAAAAACTGCCTGAAATAAACGAATCCATTTTTCAGTTCTGCACATAAATATTTGTTTACCAATACAAATGCATTTTTTACATACAAACATACTGACTAAAGATACGATCTAGACCGTGTAAAAGAACTATTGCGTATTATGATATCTCCCATTTTTTCCCTTTCCCTTTCCCTTTTCCTATTTTATTTATTTTTAAACAGTCTCATAGGTCTTTATTTGTACTTTTAGACTTCAAAATCTCTTTAGACATCCAGTTGTGTGCTTATGTACAACATTTAGCTCAGTGATCCTGGCATGTGTATTTCTTCATTTTTCATTAAAAGTTTTCTTCCAATTTTTGGTCACTGATTGCCACAGGATATTAGAAGGCAATTCACAAAGTAATAGTGCATTTAAGTTTGGGGAGGGGAGAAATATATCAATTCATCCAGACAAAAAAAAATTTAGAAAAAAATTGAATGGACATTTATTTTAGCTTAACTCATTTTTATTTGCAAATAAAACCTGTTACAGTAGTACTGCATAAGATAATATACTTTTTTTTTTTTTAATGGATAAGACATTATTTTGATTCTTTTTAGAACAGTTGCATTTTCCATGGATTAAAATAGGTTGAGAATTGCTGCTCCAGAAAATCCCCACCAGACTGATAGGTACAATATAAAGTAATTAATGTCTATATTCATTAGATGGTTAGTATGCAAGGGAGAAAGCCTAAATCAGAAAGTCAGTTAATTCACAAGGTAAAAAAAAGACCTCAGAAAGTGCAGAATTTCCAGAGGCAAAACGAAGAGGACAAGTCACCAGTAGGAATACTTAGAATGGGCAAACACAGGAAGTTTCTGAGCAGAAAACAGGAAGAGATGGGAATTCAGTCATTCCTAGTGGGAGTCAGGAGAGAGTTTGAGTTCACTGAGGAACCAACCAAATTCAAGATGAGTTGTCCTGGTTCGGAGATAAATATCTTTGATTCTGGAGAAAACTCATGCAGAGAAAGGATCCTGATCTATGAAAATCCTCCAGGAAGTCTTGAGCACGAACCTGAGGAATGATCCAGACCGTGAAACTGTTAGCTTATAGCAGTGAAATGAGGATAGGGACTGCATTTTTTGCTTCAATTTCCTGAGTTTCTTTCACTAAAACACTACAGTTTTATTCTTTATTTTTCAATTAATACAACAATCTTTAAAAAACAGAACACAGGTCTGTATGGGTGGCTCTACACTTACAAGTTATGCAGTGCTTCACAAAGGCTGGCAACTGGTAACTTACACTGCTAAAGAGCTGAAATGATCCCAGTACATTACTAGTCCCATCCAAGAGAATGCCTGGGCATGGTGTAGGAGACAGAATGGGCCAAGCACTCCAGTAGGCAGCTGGGATGGGGCCATCCTGTTTGGAAGGTAGGAGAGTGTGAATTCCAATCAGTTCATTCCAGTTTGCCTCAGTGCCAGTGAATCACTCGACAATTGGTTGCATAGATATAGACTTTGTGTATACATGTGCTGTGTTTATCATGGAGTCCTAGAAAGGCAAATTATAAACCACAACAGCGGTCCATTAAGTAGCATTATTGAAACTACATGAGAACTGCAAGAGGTATGGTATTTTTTTCAGGGCTAAAATATCAGTATCACAACAAGGAAAAGATCCTTGACTGCTGGAATTCTCACTCAAATCAGTTTCACAGAATCAGAGAGTAGATGAGGTCAGAAGACCTCTTTGGAGATTGACTAGTCTAATCAAGGGGAATCAAGAACAGGCTGCCCAGGACCACGCCCAGTCAATTTTGAATAACTCCAAGGAGTGAGACTCTGCAACTTCTTTGGGCCACTTGTGTCATTGTTCATAAACCCTTATAGTAAAAGAGATTTTCTAATGTTTAAATTGAATTTCCTTTATTTTGGTTTGTACCTGCAGCTTCTCATTCTTTAACAGGGTACCATCAAGAAGTATCTGGCTCTAGCTCTCTTAGTCTCTCTTCATACATCAGACGCTCCAACTACTTCATCCTGTTTATGCCCTTCACTGGACTCACTCCAGTATTTCCATGGCTTTGCTGGGGAGCCCAGCAATGGACCCAGGAGTCCTGATGTGTTTCGCGAGGGCTGAGGAGAGGGGAAGGATCACCTCCCTCAACCTTCTGGCAAAACATCAACAGAGGAAAAAATAATATTTCAGAAGAATTACCTAGTGATTTCTAGATCCTTCCACAGAATGGTATCAAAGTGGAAAAAGTATTAATTCAGTTAACGATGTGCTTCTAAATCAACTTTATGGCCTCTTGTGATTTTTTTAAGTCTAAATTTTTCTGCTTTTGCACCTGAGACTCCTCATTAAATATCCTACATTCTCATTATGAGAAAAGAATATATAGATATAAAATCATACATAATAAGGAATAAGGAATATATTTGTAGTATTGATAGAATTATGCTAGTAAAGAAGGAGGATGGATATTGATGAAGAGCATTTCCAAGGGAGAACTCATGTAGCTTTAAACGACATTCCCACTTTTCCAGCACAATAGTCTATAGAAATCATGGAAACAAACCATTAATACTTACTACTACATTGCCTGTAACAGTCTCAAGCTATGTTATTCTTGATTAGGACTTGCATACTTAAACCATGGTTTAGATTGAATTAAGTGGTATTTAGGCATGGTTTGGGTTCATATTCTCAGTTGCTGTTGACAAAGACACAGCAGGATGTTCAATATTTTTGAAGTACAAGTATTTTTAAGCAAGTACATGGATTGCCTCTAGCAATGTTTGGAGTCATTTAGAAAAAATCGGAGACCTGAAAATTTAGTGCACTGACAACATCCACTTCTTCTCAAAATTTAATTTGGCACATTTCATTAATACTATCAGACTAATGCATTACCACTAGCACATGGTAACTAATTATCCCTGGAAGCCATGCCTGTAAGTCTCTGTGTTTACTATAGGGATCCCATGATGTTTCCTGCAGCCCTCATAACCTCATAGACCAGATTATAGCATCTGCATAGAGATCACCATGACTCTTTTCCATCAGATTTCGTCTTTCCTAGACTCCAAGTGTGCATAGCAAGGGAATAGAGTGTGCTCACAGGTCTTACCTGGTAGGAAATCACAATGCAAGGGGAAGATGACTCCAGCCCTTAGAGCTGAGAACTGCAAATATAACTCCACATGTGCAACAACACAAGCAATAGCAGACAATTAAACCCGTGTGTTCATTTGTGTAAATATTCTTACTTGGCTGTGCTAGAATACCCAGGGTTTCACTGGCAGAGATATAACTCCTAGCTAAATCTACTATCAGTACTTTTCCATCACAAGCAGATTTCCTAAAGGGATGACACAGAAGAAGATAAGATGTCTAGGACTGTAAACATCACAGAGTGTGTCTCTCCCACATTGCACTGGAGTGCACTCAGACCAGAGCAATGCTTCGGACACTTTGTGAGATCTCCAGAAGTAAATGAAACGGGGCCAAACACATCATGCATCATTTTAAGTGCTGGCACATCCCTGGAATGAGCTTGATCCATGTCTAACTGGCAACTCCTTTAGGAAATCCCCAGCCATGGCTTAGTGTCAGAGATTATTGTCAGGAGACAGTCCAGCCAAGACTATAGAGTTCAGCAACAGGAGTACCAGCACTGGTCATGCTTTGTGCCCTAGTACAAACACAGAAATCATAGCAACATCCAATCTTGTTCCAGAACATCAGATATTTACATAAAAGAAAGTTTATATAAAATAGCCCCTCCCACAAGCCAGTCTTGATAAAATAGAAAATGGTGGGAAAGGATTGCAAGATACTTCCTATTAACTTTTTTTTTTAATCCACTGTTTCTGTGGTTTTATGCAGCATTTAGACCAAGCTGAACATGGCCCTAATTTGGGGATGTTAGAGGCTCCAGTAAAAATCATTCACATAGATCAAGCCACACTCTTTATTTTGTCCTCTAATTTAATTGCAGTGTACTTCAGGTGGCTAAGTTTCCAGCTTTGAAGAGTTTTTCCTTCTGGAAGCCAAACTCATATAGGGGTGACTAAAGGCACTACAGTAGATTATTGTTATTGATTTTTCCTAAGGAACTTTCCCTACTTTTCATACAAATTAAGACAAAAATTGAGCAATCTGATCTAGTAGAAGGTGCTCTTGCCCATGGCAGAGGGGTTGGAACTAGATGATCTTTAAGGTCCCTTTGAATCCAAACCATATTGTGATTCTATGAAAAATGAAGCTTTATTGTGTGTTACTTTCTGAATAAGTGACATATCCTAGAGTAAAATAAGAAACCTTTGCAGTTTTCATCCCTAAGTCTTGCAGAACATAACAGCTATAGTCTTTGGTAATTCAGTTTTAAGTCATACTGATAGATTTGTCTCTTTCAAGAGAGCATTTTTTCACAGCATTGTTCTACAAATTAGCTGAAGTCCTTCCAGGTAATGTCGTTCTTTCTCTCACTTCCCCAGAAACTTTCCTTTTGTTTTCTCAAAAGTCTTCATGTCATCTGTCCTCAGGAACAACATCATTACGCAGTAATTGAAACTCCATATTATAACTCATCTTTGTAAAAAGAAAAATATAATTCATTTGCACAAGGAATGTCATGGAATTTTGCTTAAAGATTAGCAGAGAAAATGACATGGAAATTGCAAGCCCGGATGTTTAGCAATTGACTAGCCTGACCAGGCTTGACACCCAAGAGTGATCTGGCTGTTATCTGTGAGTATGTTATGCCTTGCACAATGCTCCTTCTGCCTTTGGTAATCATCATTTCTGTATTGTGATCAAGAAACTTTGACAGAAGCTGGACACCCCTGTACTAGACCCATGTGCAAAAATCCAGACTCCTAAACTACTACATTGATGCAGAAAAGAAAATAAAATGTTAGACCAGCATAACTATTCATTCCAAAGGGATGTATTCCAAAGTGTGATCATTTGTCAAGCTGAGGAGTGGTCTCCAGCTTGCCATTTTCTACAGCAGTGCTACATCCAGTGTAGAGCCTGCCTTCTGAATGCAATTTGAAAATGCTTTAAACGGATTTCAGTGACATGAGGATGACTCTAGCTCACTGTATTGTCACTTCCATTGCAATAGTATCTGGAGGATTCATTCACATACATAGGCACTGTAAAAAACACTGATCACTCCCTGTTCCACAAGTTTACCATTAGCAATAAACAACTGATATGAATTACTAAGCATTCAAAACCATAGTTACAAGAAGTAGAACATCCTGTTTGGGGAAAAAAAAAGAAATGCACCATGTTTTCAAGGCTGTTTCACAAAGAATGGACTAATTTCCAGTCAAGCATGATGAAAACCCTAAAATGTTACATCCATTTTATGAAGACAAGTTTCTTCAGTCACATAAAACTTCTGGTGATAAATGTAATTTCTGTTTCAGACTAATACAAAATTGAATCTGCAAAATAATTCTCTGTATAAGGAGAATTTCCTTGTCAGTCTTTTCCCATTAAACCATTTATAATAGAGATCAGATAAAGTGTAGTCTGATGGAGGACAACACTTTATTCTGTTTTACTGAAAATAACACTGAAGCACTAAAGCATTATCTTCCACATGATGTTCATTCATTGGACTCAGTTGATAGAGATTCATTGATTAAAAACACATGTAAACCCATGTCATGCCCAGTATGCTGTTATATACAATCCACCAACAACCTTAACATCTGTTTTTGCAACCTGCATTTTGGTCTAGTTTAGTGCATGTGTGTCATTAACAAACCTACAATATCAGTTTCCTGATCTGTGTACTGTTAAACACTTCAGAAGAGCTTTTGCTTTGAAATTTACAATAGTAAAAACTATCATTTCCAGAACCCATAGGCAAAAATTCTGTTCCTCTATGGCTTTACAGACTGAACATATCCCGTTACATTTGAGAAACACTGACTCCAATAGGGTGTGGTACACAAGTAGGCACACTGTTTTGTTAAAATAATTTCCTAGTGTCTGTCAAATAAAGCATAAAATGCAAACCATGCCTTGAGACCTAATGGAATCAGTGGCTTTTATAATAGTAACTATGTTTACCAAAAAAACCCTCAGAAACTGACTTTCTGGGGTTTTTCCTTTGTTGGTTATTTTGTTTTGTTTTGGTGGAGTTTTGGGTTTGGTGGGGTTTTGTTGCTGTTGTTGGTTTGGTTTGGGGTTTCTTTTGGCAATCCTTCCTTTCCCAATCAATTGTAGAGAATAGAAGCACTGATTACTACATAAAAGTATCTGCTAAAAATCTGAGGTGTCAAAAACATATGCAGTCTTTAAGTCCTTAAAGACTGTCTCATGCTTTCCTCAATACTTTCCTGCTTTTATTTCATTTAACTGAGGCTAGGAACAGAACTTCTTTGGAGCGAAGAACAAGTCAATTCATGTAAACCTAGGTAGGACCTCCTATTCTTCTGTGCTTAGAGTAGCTAGCTTAGAGTAAAATTCATGTGCACTACTTTTTCCTTCTGCAAGTAGAGTTTGCACAGTCATGCAGCCACAGTACCTCAACTCAAATTTCTTCATAGGCATCAAGAAAAACTAGAGTTGCACCACTTGGGGAACCTGTATAACCCACACACTCACGTTTCCCATTATGCAGATTTACAAATTGTTGAATGAGGTATAAATTTTGAGGTCACAGGGATCAAAGAAAAAATATCAAAGGCATCTAGAAGACAAAAAGTTAGCATCATGGTCTTCAGCTTTGTCTCCAAAAAGGTCAGTAAGATATCCATTTCCCCAAGCTGTCCAAGTGGTGGGCATGTAGGTGGTTAAAATCTATTTCTCCTCTTATTGACTAATGGGAATACTTTGGCAATTGCTAAGGAGATGCTGTCAATGTTTTAGCTGCAGATTAGGTGCATTGGTCCAGCCTGGAGCTGTTTCCTCCTTATCATTGTTCCCTTAACCCTTGGATTTTCAATATTAATTTAAATGGCATTTCATTGCAGTATTTCATTAACGTATTTTCCTCAACTTTTAACTGTAATCTTCTGAAATAATAATATTTTTGTAATAATATGAAAGGAAAGAGAACCAAGATATAATGCCAGTGCAAACCAACAAACAGTGCTCCACTGCACCCTCAAAGGATCTGATGTCTCCTCGTTGTAAGGCATGCTTTCAGTGGAATGGAAAGATTGAAAACGGAAAATAAATGGATCAAGGTAGATCACTGCAGGAAAAGGAAATAATTAGAAATAACTAAAAAGAGGAAGACATAAGTCAGCCTCCTTACAAAGCTGGTGGAGAAAAACAGAAGGGAGAAAGAACAACCAGAGGGATTAATATTTTTTATCCAGACAAATTTTTAATTCTCTGTGCACAAATATGTAAGTGTCTACAGGACATAATATAGGTCTAAATACTCTTGTTCCCTTTGCTAAATATTCATTATTCAAATGAAAGTTTTTAGAACCTTTTAAAACAAAGATCATCATACTTCTACTAACCTTTTTCTCCTCAGCATCTTCACGTGGGGAACACTTTAAAATTATTCTCTGGATAGATGATGTCCCTGAAAAGCACCTCTGAACTTCTCCATGCAGTGAAGATGTGATTTTTCAGCAGTCTTTCAGCAGTCTGCATCTTCCAAACGTGCCTGGAGCAGAGGAATGAGAAATAGTATTTGATTGAACACAGCCCAAAGAGAGAATGCTACAGGTCAAAGTGGAAAAACAGAATTGTTTTTCCTGGGGACATACCCATTTTTTTCTTTGAGGAAATCGTTCCCATATTAGTATGATTTGCAGTGCCGACCATGCTGCTACAGATACTACTAAGACAAATCATTATGAAAGGTCTCCAGCCCTAATATATCTTATATTTTAACATTAGCTGTAACAGTCACATTGTGACTAGCTTTATATGCCAGGTGTACTTCTGTCTGTAGCAAGAAAGCTGAAATTCAGCTTGTAATAAATATAACCCACTATAATATGTTGATTTTGAAATTTTCACTTTAGATGTAATTTATAAGGATTAGATGCTATTCATCATGGTTCATAGAAACAATATAGAAAAGGCAATTATTAGAACTAATTAAAAATTCACACATCTGGGACTATGGAAAAACACTTCAAAATAACTATTTCTCTGCCCAAATTGATATCAGACACAGTGAGAATACAAGAAAGACAGATGGATGCTATGTTTCTGGGAACATAAACGCTGCTAGTGGGTAAAATTATTTCGCTCATATCTCTGTTTATAGTTGAAAAAAACCAGCCCTCAGGTTCCAGTAGAGAATGACACAAAATGCAACTTGTGCAAATGTAACATGTTGGTGCAATTGAGAAGACCTCACATATGTTGAATTGACTACAACACGGCATAAGCCACTTGGGGCATTTGGTTAACGCACTTAATTTAGCACAGTAATTGCTGTATGAGAGCAAACAGATCACCAAGCTATTTCTTATTCTATGCTTAAGACTAGATATTTTCCTTTCTTTTACTGTCCTATTTACTTTTTTCTTCTTTGGTCTCTTATCTCATCTTTATTTTAAGGAAGTTTTCTGTGACTCTATTAAAAAAGTAGGCTCTGTGCTACACTCAGATATAGGAAAGCTCTCTTTTCTGACTACGGTTTCTTAGGCTCACGAAATTGACTATACTGTAGTTTGAGTAATCCAGCAGCCTTCCCGCCTAATTTGTTTCTGACATAACTTGTTTATTTGTTAGAATTAAATCAGCAGATACGATTTACTACCACATTAGTCAAGCCAAAAGAAATGCTCTGAAGTAACAACAATTTGTTTCATTAATATTTATCCCATGAAAACATTTGTCTAACAGCTGAAAGTACTGAGTAGTTCTGCAAGTGCTTCATAAAAAGGATGAATATGTCAAGTCACCTATTTGAGCTCTCTGGCTGCTTTGTATATTATTACTGTGAAAAACTATGAAAGTAAGCCATAATATATTATGGGTTTTACCAAGATGGAAAAATAGAAAGCTCCTACTCTAGAGTTGACAACCAAGGAAAAATAATAGTAATATCTGAATTGAAATAACAGAAAATAGGAGGATTGAAAGAATTAGCATAGTAAGCTAATCCTGTGTATACTTAATGGGTTTCAAATATCTATGATGTCTGCATGGGAACCATCTGCTTACTTCTCTTTTCCATCAGTATAGAGAGATGCATGTGAACTTTAGGATGAGATAAATCCATGATTCCCATCTGACTTGACTACTAAGTGTGTTGGGACTAGCTCAGACGCAGCTTCTGTGTGAGAAACACTCACATTTGAGCAGGTGTATCCCACTCAAGCTGCCAAATTATTCCTATATTTTTTGTAGGTTTCTCGGCAGAGGAAGGTGGTTTCTTTTTACAGAGAATTTTTGGAGGAGGATGAGGAAGTTGTACTGATGATGATTATGGTTTTTTTCTTCCATGTACAAAGAAGTCTTCAGGAAAAAAAGCACACAAAAAAATTCAAACAAGGACAATACAAAGATTGACATCAACTGCTAAGGCCAGAAATCAACTTCTCTCCAGCAGATATGAATCAAGCAGGGAGAATCTGGGAAGGGCTTTAAAGATCAAGAAAGTTATTTAAAAGAAAAAGGGAAAGCGCTGAATTGATATAATTTCCTTGGCACAGTTAAATTCAAATCAAGAATCTATGTGCCTTTACAACAGAAGAGAGAGGATAGAATAAAAGGGCAAAACTCTATCTCCGAAGTAAAGATATTAATTGAGATTAAAGATGTTTGAATTAATTAGGAACAAGGATGTAAGGAAAAGTGCTTGTAAAAGGTTTTCACAGTGAGGAACAATGAGAGAGAATATATCTTACACACCTTCCAGATGCTCCAGGAAAGCATCCACAAGACCTAGCAATATCCAGAATGGCAGAACATGGAGAGAGGACCAAGTGAAAAACAACACCGAGTTATATCGGAGACAAGCAGGATGATGTCACAGTGATGAAGAAAAGAAATATTGTGGACAGTTAAGGAGTTAGAACTCATTTTTAACTCAGACTGACCTTTAAAAAGATATAGTGTAATAACTGAGTATTTTCTGTTTGTAGAACAGGAAAGAAATCTGAAGGAGAGCTGTGTCTGTGAGTCATCTGCAAAGAAACAGTAGTTGATTTTGCATGTGTTATTCAGAGGTACAATATAGAAGGAAAGAAGAACAAGAAGAAAAAAGTCTTATTAATAGATAATCAATGATAAGAAACTGTAAAAGAAAACACTCAAAGAATTATCAGAATTGGAAGAGGGAAAACCAACATATGTTGACACCTCAAAAGCCAAAAAAGATTTTAAGAAGAGCATACTTGGTTATATCAATGATATCTGATGAAAATTGATAGCACAGGGTACTGAGTATGAGATTTGGCTAACAAGAGGGCATTTGAAATTTTACAAGAGTAATTTCAACTGAATGAGATGGGTCCATTCTGGGCTGGGGGAACAAAAGTGGAATGATAGAACACAGCGTACACTGGAGTGAAATACAAAGTGGTGCAGTAACTGGAAAAGGAAATGGGGACACAAGTGAATTTTTTTGATTAGGAGACATTAGCACGAGGTTCACAAGAAGAATAAGAGAGGAACCATCCCTACCTTTGTTTCTTCAAAAGAGAGAAATTTCTGTCCCTCTATTCCTCTCTGGTCACTTGCTACCAAATTTCTTTAGTAATATTCCCCATTTTGTTAGCCACGCTACTTTATTATACTAACAACAGAGCAAAGGGACATCCCAGTACTTCCCTGCAGATTTTCAGCCCCTTCCTCCCAGAGGAAGTGCAGGGCAGAAAGGTGCTTTTGCACACAGATTGCCAGCTAGCACTAGCTGAAAGTTAAATATGTCCCTCTTTGGGTGGTTATATGAATATAACTGGTCTCTGTCCTCCTTTGAGCCAGCAGTGTCTATCCCAGTCAGCAAGCTTCTGGCTCTCTAGCCACAGATGGTCTCTCTGGTAGCATAGCTACTGACTCTGATTTTTATTGATCAGCAGCAAACAAACCTCGCTGTGCACACAAGCTCAACAGCTGCTATTTCTTGAGCAGTTCATAATTCATGCTTTCTAACTTACTTTACCTATAGCACGCTAACAGATCTGCACTTAGCTTTTGTTGAAAGCAGAAGAGAGGGCAACAATACTGATGGCACTGGAAACAATGACAGGCAGATTTACATTATGTGAGTGGAAAGGTGGCAGAGTCATGCTGAGCTAAGACCAGGAGAGGGTCAAAGCCAATGAATGTTGAAATAGCCCCTTGCACATGATCAGAGGCCAAAAAGGAAACACTTGAAGACTGAGTTATATGAAGAGCCCTTTGACAAGCGGGAGAATTGTACCAAATGGGGGGGGCTGAATGAAGAGCTGAAACAAGCAACAAATATTTAAGGCCTTAGGTGGGTCATGAGTATGAAAGTTAATGCAGAGAAAAAGACTATGAAGGAAGGAAGAACAAAATTAAGTTGGCATGTAAATGGGTAGAATGGGGTAGAGAGCAAAAGGCATCAGCATGTTACAGGAGTGGAAATTAGAGTCAAACACAGAGAAGAGTATAAGGGAGGGAACTTTGTGATATAAATCATTAATGATGCATATCCTTCAGCACTGTGTTTGAACTCTGGGGTTTGTGTCCTACCATATTACAGCACAGTACTTTATGTGATGGCACTTTATGCTATTTGCATGATCTCTGTTCCCCTTCCAGGACAGCAAGAAATAACAAAACTTATTGTTTTCTGCCCTTTCACCATACACCAGCATGACTGCAAGTCCACTCCCTCTTTTTTGTTAGGCTCTTTTTGGGTCAAGCTTCTCTTTTTCTTTTTCCTTTTTCTTTTTCTTTTTTTATTTTAACTAAAGATTATGGGTTTGTTACATTTTTCTGTCCCTGTATTTGTTTCCATGTTACCTCTCAGATGTCATTCTCTGCCCAGTGTTAACCTTCAGTACTCTTAAGAGTTTCCGTTCTATCAAGTTAAGTCTGAATCTGTCCTAATTCAAGAGTGGTTGAAAATTGTTACCATTCTGATGGCTGCTCAGTGTCCTTTTTGAAATGAACTGTGATCATGGTCCAACTCCTGGCGGATGGTCCACATCTCCCAAGCACTGTTACAGCTGGCTCTAATTGGCACCCTCCTTCTCAGTCTTAGTAGGCAGGTTAAGCACCAGATTGTGCAGTGAATTATTTTCTCACTCTTGGGTGTGATCTACCTGTGTCCAAGTTGAAGCAGAATATAGAAGCAGCAAAGGAAAGCCCAATTACTGCTTTTGCTGGGCCATCTCTGTGACTCAGGTCAACAGGGCCTTTCACATTTTGCAATCTTGGAGTCAAATGTGAAACAAAGTCACTTATGAGTTGCCCTTGAAAAACTGTTTCTAGACCATTTTTATAATTCTGCAGTGAATGATAGCAATCTGAATGCTAACAAAATAACAGGTTGGCAAAAACAATTTAATTACCTTAATTGTGGATGAGAAGTAATTCTCCAAAAAAAGAAAGAGGGAACTTGTCATCCCACGCTTCAGTGGCATTCTCAGACATATTCTGTTAGAAGCCGAGTGCTATGAATGTCAGATGGTGGGTCCCCCAGGCTCCCTGGCAACCTGCATGTGACTAAGAAAGAGGCAACAGCTTGCTTCAAGTATCCTTCCTAGAGATGACATAGTTAGATAAACCCAACAGGGAGTACAGCACGTGGAGGGAGCAGTCTGGTAAGAGGAAACCATTCCCTGTGGGACCAGCTCCATATTGCCACATGAAATGTTCAAAACACTGCTAGTCAGGAAAGTTGAATTTATTGCTTAATGAGCAGAGGACCCGGAAAAGATCATTGACAACTGCAGTGTAAACACAGCCACTTAATAGGGTGTTACTGAATGCCAAGAGGAAATTAAAAAAATCTGTCCTACAAGCAGCCCTCTCTGCCATATAGAATGTGATTGGAATAAATGCAGAACACACAAAGCAGCTGTAGAGAACAGGTGAGATACTGGATATGGTGGAAAGAAGAGAAGAACTTATATCCAGAGGGCATTTTTTATACTGCCTTGAGTATAAGAGCTGTGTAAAAGAAAAGATGAAGGAAGACAAGTTAGCCTAACAGCAGCAGAGTGACAGAAGTAACGCAAAATGACACTGTGACATTATTAAGACGCTCAGCAACACACTCAACCTCCATCACAATGTCATCAGGACAGATGGCAACAATTGGCAAAGACAAGGCACAGCATGTCTGGAAAGCAATAAGAGCCTATAGAAGAAAAAAATAATATGAGCAGCTATGGAAAACACAAGAGAATACTACAGATTTTTCTAGAGGTAAAACAACAATTTACCATCCACCCTATGCATATTTGTCACAACTGCCTAACACATAATTTCCCAATTTGTCAAAGATCTGCAAAAAACCAGGACTTTCACAGAGCTCATTACTATCATTTATTATTCTTTTTAGTACCTGTGAGACCTATTGTGAAGGACTGCATCATGCTAGGTACTTATCTAAATATGAATTAAAAAATAATCTCTGCAAAATGAGCTTACAATCAAAATGCAGCATGAAACAAAACATTTGGGTGCAAGTGCAAAGAGGTGCAGATGCAAAGAGGTGTAATGAAAAAGGCTGGTCCTCTAGGAATGTCAGCAAAGGTCAGAGAGAAATGACAAAAAGAGAAAAGTAAACCTATGGAGAGTGTGGCGGTATGGGATCATAAAGATCTCACTTTTAAAATTAATTGACAAAAAGACAGGACAGCAACAGTATACATGGAGGACATGAATGTAAGAAATAATAAACCTCAGATAGGAAGTAGAAACTCTAGGAAAGAAAATGTCAAATGTACAATTATACCTGTGGTATCTAATAATGCAATATCTGAGACTGGAAAAGCATTAAATAAACAAATTTTTGAGAAACAGACCAGTTCAGGCAGAGTGGTGTATTCCAAGCAAGACACAGGAATCTTCCTGCATCAGGGTCATCTGTCATGAAGTTCCCCCAGTACCACTGGGCAGTATCACGTAAAATTGAGCCTCCATATGTTGAGCTCCCACTGAAGGAGGAAGTTAAACTTTTCTGGCTAATTGAGCTCCTCGAAAAAAGGTTCAAAAAAATCTTCACCTGGTAGGGCGATGGGTGCAACAGGGTTGAAGAAAATATATTTTACTAGCCAATAGGTAGAATTACCTGGGTTTTGGCAAGACACCTGTTGTCTGAGAAGGGCTGGCCACATTTTTTTCGTAGTAGAATTTCATATTATTTATTTCTGCCTCTTTGTTTTTGCACAAAGACACATTTTGAACATGAGTTAAGGGAAATTTACAGAAAGGTAGAGAGCAGCAATACATAAAAAAGGAATGTGAGAAGCATTATGTGGCACCAGGCCCTGCTGTTCAATTCCATGTGTGTTGGGTATTTGTTTGACCCTTCCCAGCTGTTGTGTACTTCCTGATCCCCCGGATAATATGAGCCCCTTGCCTGATCAGCTTCCAGATGCTATACTGTTCCCAGTTCTTCCTGATCGTAAGTCTCAACACCAACTCAGTTCCAGCTGCCATAACTCTCATCCTTCCTCACCGAAGAGCTCCCTACCCAACAGTTCCCCCAAATGTCATAACCTGCATGACCCTCCCCAGCTGTTGCAATCCTCCTGATCCCACACTGTAAAACCTCTTTGATTTGTCCCCTTCCCAGCTGCTCTGCCCATTACCACTGAAGGCTGTGGTCCAGATCCTATCTCCTTGAAGTGTCCTATAAGGGCAAAAATTTGCTATTATAACTCACAGATTCTTTACAGAATATAACTTTTCAGCCAGATTTCAGAAAAAATTTCCTGCTGCAGTAGATTTACAGTGGTAAAAACCTGACTTCATGTAGATTTATCAGCATCTGGAATATTATATAATTACATGCTATAATACATACAATTTTGAACACAATATGAATATTAATTTTATACTATATAGCCAATATAAAATGTTATTAGAAGATTATATAGATTACACACATAAATAAATGAAATTTAATAATGAGCATAGCATAATGCAATCAATATCCTTACAATTTACTTTTACATATGGCAATTGAAAGGAAACTCTGCACAGAAAACTAAAGCTCCCTTTACTTTACTTAAGAGCTGACCACCAAACATAGGCCTCAGACATCTTTATCCCATTCAAGCAGCATATTCAAAACCTTCTTAGCTTGTTTCAACTTCACATTGTAAAACTGATGCAAAGGAACACCAGCATAAAGAGAACTCAGAGGTCCTCAGAACTTAACATTGGGATACAGTATTTTTTTTGTATACAGATTTTTACAAGTTAAGAAAAAGATAACTGATTTTTCAAACAAAACTATCAAATATATTAGGGAAATAAGCTCATTGTTTCCATGATTTTGGCATCTCTTGAACATACATTAAAAGGATCACAAGTCACAGTTTGATACTATTTCATTTGAATAGTTTTCTCCAGAACTACTATAGATTTCTCTTTATATCAGTTGATATGGTCTTCTAAAAGATTCAGTTATTTATTTAGAAGGAGAGGGGGAAAAGCAAAACAAGACAAAATGTGTAACTCAGATCACCACTCCTCTAACTCAAATAATCTATATTGAGTATATGGAGAAAAGATCTGTGCTTCAATATCTAAGTCAGCCATACCCAAGGTAAATAGCAACCAACATAATAATGTATTCAGTTTTTCAGTACTAGGGCTATTCCACCCCTACTCACAATTTCCCTGCTGTCCCATACAGTGTTACAGGTGCTTTGATAGTTCTATTAGCTGTCCCACCATGTTTCCTCTTATTCCACATCCATCTTTTGATCCTTAACAATATGTTGGTTAAGTAAGCACTAGTACCAGGTATGATATTCCCAGCTGGGGATGTGATGATTCACTGCAATGTATGAACCACAAGAGTAGCTACAGGTATCAGGAACACCAGTTTAGATAAAGGAATAATGAATCAGTCCATATTCTAACAAGCGTGTCCATGCCATCCTCTAGACATTATAAAGATCACAGATTCAGCTAGGTGGAATCAAATGAGAAACTGATGCCTGAAATAATCATCACTTAAAGTAGTTCTAGACATGGGGAACTTATAGATCTGAAAAACTGATTTTCTATGATACAGAGGAAATACAGAAACATAACCTTTCAATATTTTGAAGAGATTCTTGCTTTTTTTTTGATTTTTAAAAGCACAGATTTGCTAATGCACAGCAGCCCCTATAAGTGGTAAAAGACCATTTATGTCTTCTTTTAAATAAGACAATGTAATCCAAACCCCGTGCCTTTATGCCCCACTGTGCATCCTGGAAATAAATAAGAATAAGCTTATCTCAGAATCACTAAGAATGATTGTATCTCCTAATTTCACACATTTGCAAAACTGGGCTGTAAATCACATGACAGACATTTCTGAAATGCTTCCGTTTCTGTACAGTCATCAGTATGACAAAGGCAAAAAAGCAAACAGGAAACTGGAAAACAAAAATGACAGCAAAGTGTTTTAAGTCAGACACACATAGGTTTTCTTCGAAACTGATGAATTAATTTGTTGTCCTATAATTCTGAATTTGTAGCAAAGTACAAAATAACTTTAGCAAGGTTTTTTGTTGTTTGCATTTTCATTCACTAACAAGAGTGAACAAGCTAATAAAGACAGCAATGCCTCAGTGTCAATTTAGAGAGGCAACTAGAGGGAAATGTGAAAAACAGGTAACATTTCTTTTTCAGGGAAAGAGACTTTCAGATACTTTTCCTTTATGCCAAATTCAAGAGGAATTCTTTCTACCTTATTCCCTAATAAGGACAGGGGTTAGTCATTAAATGGTTTCTTTTAGTTAGTAGCCAGAGTAGCTTTTTAACATCTTCAATGTATAAGGACACAATTTCCAGTAGAAATTCTCAGAAGAAAATGTCTGACAAGGACAATGAAGAGCAGGCAAAAGGTGAGGGTGGAGATGCAAAGATGCTACAGGTGCTCCTCACAGCTGGTAGGTTAAATGTCTGCCTCAGACTTGACAGTTTCTGTTAGCAGCAGTCCTGTGGATGGCATTTTTATACATATGGGAGTCTGAGGACAAATGCAGTTCACAAATTTGGAACGAATGCAGAAAAATTAATATTTGCACAGGAGCCAAAAAAACCACCCATTCTCCTTTGTGTGTGTAAGAGAGAAAAAGAGAGATCTCTAGTAAATAATATCTCTATGCCTCAGTTTCCCATTCATAAAAGAAACAATTGGGTAGTTTTCTTCCTATCACAACATGTATGATTCCTGATGCATAAATATTTGTCATCACCTTTCTTAATACATTTGTTCTGCATAAAATTGAAAATAACTGTCCATTTCATTAATAGAATATGTTTTGTAGCATCAGGCACTCCATCAGTTTTAATCTCAGTTCCTACATTTGAGTTACTGCTGAATACTTCCTTTCTAGATAAGTGCAACAACTTTTATTTCTGTCTTTTTCTATCCCATATGTGTAGACAAGTTACACTGAGTCCCTTGGGGTCAGGAGAGACCAGAAAGCCAGGCTGATTTGTTAGGCCCCAAGGCCTGGCCTCAGGCATGAGTATGTACAGTCTGAGAGCTTCGTTCTCATCCTCAGCACATACATAATCTTTATTATTGTTAATGGAAGTGATGCACTTACACTGAAAGACCAGATATTTTGTTGTTGCTCCATTAAGAATATCAGAAATAAAGAACAAAATTATCCAAACTGACAAGAAAATCTCTCCCCAGGCTGTATTTTGCAGAAGAGTGACCTGGAATCCAACTTTTGAAATGAGAACTGTGATGCATTCTCAAACTGAAATATGTTTGATATATACTATTAATGAAAGCATCTCCCAAAACTCAGAGCAGTGCCAATGGATCATTCAAAGAGAACCACACCAGCCAGGCATGGTAGGTGTAGTTGACGTTGACATGGTAAAGTTGTTCACAAATGAGAGCAGGAAGTACAGGTATTACATCTCAAGAGGAGTTGCTCTGAACTGGATTCTGCTCCATTATGCTTAAGGATATATTGCCTACAAAGGAGATCTATTCTCCAATTCAGTTCATCCAGGTAAGGATACCTTAAGTTTGCCACCCAAGTGGGGGAGTAAAACAAATTACTACAGGCTACCCAAAGTTACATTCAAAACTTGACACACAACCCCTTAAAATCACCTTTTAAATCAAATCCCTGATGTCTCATGATACAAACATTCATGTTCCACTTCTGTAAAGTTAAGTCAGAGGCCTGTGTTTATGTTTAAAAAATATCCACAACAGAGATATCAGGAGTGCTACTGGCTCAGTTCAAATCATCCTTAACAGTGTTTTCTGCTTCACACTCTCCTCTCCTATTTTAAGGCACCCCAGTTCCATACTTGTTCAGTCATGCAGTCTGAGATGAGGAAGATGGCCAGACTGGCAGTGCTAGCCAGCCACTGTCCTGTGTACATGCTGTGAGTAAAACAAAACTGTCCTGGGCTGGAGACTGCTATTCCACAGCATAACTTCGTTTGTAGCAGTTCACCCTGGACTAAACTGGCTGTTTCCAACTCACAAGCCTGCCAGATGGCTGTAGCTGCCTGGGCACCCTTATGATAAGATGACTGAGACAGCAACCGGCTCTGCTGGTGAGTCACTAAAGATGGGACAAATGGGAGCTGATCAGGATGGCAGCTCCACTGAAGTGAGGACTGCAGGCTTGGATCAACAGCTCTCAGCCAGCTGCCGTAGCACAAGCATTTACTGTTAGTGAAGGAAGAGATGGAGGGAGAAGGAAGTCTGTGGTTTCACTGAAAGGTGAGATTTTCTAAAGATCTGGAAATAGAATTTCCAGGGGAAAAAGGATTCAGTAGTTTTATAAGTCCTTAGTTGTAAAAATAATAATTTTTAATTATATATTAATTGTCTCATTATTTCACTAACAGGATTTAAACAATTTGAAAGCACATGCGGAGACAACAAGGCAGACAGAATTGCTTTATTTTTATACAAATGACCCTAAACTTTGTGGGTCCATGAGAGTTTCACCAATCTAAAAAAGTAATGTAGAAGAAAAGTCCAGCATTTTCTGGCAACTAGTCCACAGAGATAAATAAGTTATTTCTTTGCCCCTTCAGGGTTCAGGAAGAAAGATGTTTACTGAGGGACAGGGCAGTTGTATATGGGTTTGGAAACATTATTTATATTGTTGTTAGTAGTGTTGGTGTTACTGATGTTGTCATTATTATTATTATTATTCATATTTTTCCCTCAAAGCGAACCCCCCCCCTCACATTTGGATGATTAGGCTACATTTGGCCAACACTCCACCAGCTAGAAAAGCCTTTCTCCTTTGTATATTCAGAACAAGTTTCATGAGAAGTATCTCAGAAACATCTGCCTTCATTATAATTATATTTCTATTTCAGCTGCACCAAGCTATTTACAGATGAGCCTGTTCATAAAGAGCTTTATAATTAAGCAAACAGAAATATCTTTTTATAGGATGCAGATCTAGGGGTGATAATCACACACAAAATACACAGCAACAGTTGCAAATAGAGTGTTTAATGCTAGTTATATAGTTAGTGATGTGCTCAATAAAGCCTGACATGTCTTTGTTCCTAAATGTAAGAAAATATGGTCTTTGCTACACAACTGTGTAAACTGCCTTTTTCATATACAAAAGGCCATACATTTCAGGGGGTATGGCTTGAAATCCCTCATGAAAACAAGCCCTCATTTCTCCAATGCAATATGTTTATCAAGTTCTTGGTGGGAAAAGGAGCTGACAGCATACATACAAATTTCAGATATGTGACATCTTTCTTATGCATGAACTGTGACCTGATGTTTCCACTGATGGACACCAAAAGACAGAGAAGTGAAATGAGAAAGTATTGGCAAAAGGAAAAAAGACAATCTATTATTTACTGAAATTACTGTCTAAGGTCTTTTCACAGTGCATGTGCTCCAGAAATCCAACTTTATCTCTTCTGAAGAACATATTTGTCACTTACTTCTCTCAAGATTGCAAACTTGCTCTTTTGCAGCATTTTCTTGGAATTTTTATAACCATTTGTAGAGTAACAAGTGGGTTTGTAAACTGAACTGCTGTGATACACCATATGAATCCCAAGTGTGAGCAACATGCCAAAGAAAACCACACAAAGATTAAATTAAACTATACATGACACCTCATTTTTTTAAAAAAGGTTTTGTTTGTAGGAATTTCTATAGTCAGGGTTTTTTCCCATCCTCACATTTAAATCAGCCAAAATAGATGTCTGAAAGAAGACAGCAAAAAGCAGGCCCCTAGATACAACCTAAAAACTAGCTATGAAGAGAAGTGATGAGTACAATAACACACTTGCTAAGATCTTTGCTAAATCATGTGGAATCACTTTTGTGTATATATATATTCCAGGTAAACTAAATAGTCTACTTTTGTTTAGAAATGGCTTTCTTTTCAAACCCCTGAACACATTATGAATATTCTAGAGAGATATTCCTAGAAGGATTTGAAAGAGAAATGTGTGGAAAATTTCAGTATTTATCAATATCCTTTAGTATGAGTTCTTACAAGGGTCATTAATGCTTTCTACTTCAAGCTGGTTTTTCACATTCAGCATGGGTACTTTGCCTCTCCAGAGCACTTCTTTGTTGACTACACAGAGTGAGGCACAGAGCTACAAGTGGGCAGTGTAAATATATTCTCTTGCATTCAACTGCACCACCTCTAAACTGGTTTCTTCATTGCTACACCATGGATTTCAGAAAGCATTTCTTATAATCGTGTTAGACAAACAATCTGAATCTTAATGATGGAATTATGAAAGTGTTCTGATGCCTGATTTGTACTTCTGTTTAACTTGAAGAGGTCTCCCAGTAAACATCCAAAAATTACTTCATTAAATTCCTTGAAACCAAAATCTAAACAGCAGTTAAGCACTGGGTAAGTTGTCACATTCCCTTCTTTCCCCAATCAGCATGTTATTCTCATTTCTACAGGCTTCTCAATCAAGCTCTTAGGAAAAGATATCTTACTATTCTCTCCATGCATTGAAGCATAATGGAGTCAAGAACTGTCACTCTTACGTGCCACAAAAATACAAATAACAAACAGTACAATATTTCTTCATCTGCAGAACTGCACAGAGCAAGGGACTCAAATAGAGAAAAGTATTATGTAAACAAGAATACTGTTTTCTCTATTATTTTTTCATGCACTAAAAGCAAGCTTGTGTTTTCATTATCAAAGTGTTTCTGGTTTAAATTACAGAGGAGGAAAGAAATATGTCTAAGCAAGATTTCATGATGTTTCTTGCCTACAATGTGGACAGCAAAATCTCAGAGAAAATAGTGTCCCAAGGGATTGCTGCTATTAAAAATATGATAGAAACCATATCTCAGATCAAATTGGGCAAGAACCAATTGGGAAATCTCCTGATGACCAACATGATCATTCCCTGAAGCCTGGCTCAATCTGTGACTGTTAAGATGTGGGAATGCATGAAATTTGGCAGCCCTGAAATCTCCAGTCACACAGAGAAAACTGAAAGCATCATTGCTGTCTGTTTCAGGTTTGTTCCAGTTGTAGCTTCCTAGCACCATTGTTCCTGTCAAACACATACCAAATGAACTGATATTTCTAAAATTAGAGCTACATTTCATTAACTTTTTAGTCTGCAGCTTGTGAGGCTAAGAACACAGTCCTAGACTTTGGCTGAAATTCCCAACTGGATAAAGCGTGGAAAGAGAAATGTTAAAGAAGAAATTAAAATTGATCTTATTGATGGTTTCCATCATCTCTCTCCCTCCTCCAGTGTGAAGTTAGAAGCAATGCAAATGCAAAACATCTGATTCTTGAAGTCTTTGCTCCCAGAGGTGCTGGTTCTGGGTTAAGCACTTGCTTTCTGGCTCATTCCCAACTTGCTATCAACTCACATTACTGCACTGTTCCAGACCAAAATCCAACTCTACATAAGAATGTTAAATGCTAGAAATGGGGGAATTATAATGAAGCAGTTTTCTATCAATTCCTTTTGATTGTGTCTGACAGCTGAATTTAAATAACTGCTGGCAAGCATCAATTACTGGTGGACTACTGGATAGCCTCTCTATCTGAATACACAGCTAACTGTGTGTACGTCAGGTGAGCTAAAGCTTTCGTGATAACCTCAAAGCTGCAAATGAAGACCTGTCACTATTAAGCCTGAAATGCTGGTAGAGACTGTGGGAGATGCAAGTGTCAGTACTGTAAGTGCTGTCTCAGGGCCAGGAACATGGCAGGAGGTTTTAGGTGTTGTCATATTCTCACGCGTCAAATCATCTGCTCCATGTTGTCCTTATGATGTGGTCAGAACCCTATTATAGAACTCTTCGATGCAATTCAGTGCGGGTTGGATGAAAGAATAACTTGTAGTAGACAAATTTAAAGCCTCTTAAGTAGGGTTGTGATGTGTTCTGTGTGGGTTATGCTTCATCAGCATATTCATAGCATGCGCCTCTGACAGATCCGAGTTTGAGTCTTAAGGTGTGAAAGTGTCAAGCTATCATCAAGTCCCATATTCCCATGCATCAAGTTTCTCATGCTTATCAGGAGAGGAGAGCCATAAATCTCACCAGAATGGGTATCTTCTACTGTGACTTTTAAAAAAAAAGAATAAGGATGAGAGTAGTAGCTGCCTCTATCAATCTTCTCAGCCAAACAAGAGGTTTTCATGTAGCTCCTCTTGCAAGAACCTGGCAATGGAGCTCCCAGGTACTTGTCAGTATCAAAAGGAAAGGGATCTAGTCTTCCCATGTCTTTTAAAATGACAGAAAATCCTTATGACTGAAAGAAAGGCATGGAAGGAATAAGCTTGGACAATGAATGTTGTTAACAGTTCATCATCCACATTATTAATGTGATGCTGTGGTCTCCAATATCTGAACTGTGGGAATAACAGCAGTATTGCAAAAATAATAATTTTTATAATATCTAATTCATGGAATTTCATTAAGATAGCTTTTCAACTATTCTCACCAGAAAAAAATGAGCTAATTAAGGCTTCAGCTGAAGACTTGAAGAAAGTGAATAAGGAGAGTCAGAATCTGAGAATGAAAGATAGCCAAGTCAAAATAACTCTTAAAATCAAATTTGGCTTATGAGCTGTCAAAATTATGTTGCCATTGGCTAAGAAAAAAAAAGGTGAGTTATCAAAATGCGTTGTTCTCTATCTAAAGAAAATTTAATTTTAAAAGCAAGAGAGAAGGAGGAAGAAAAGGGCAGACAGACTGTCATCTTGAAAGGGAAGGATAAACTCAGAAGGGAAGGGCATCAGTCTTCTGTACTACCTTTAAACCTAGATCCTGGAAAAGGCTGGCATTCAGATTACAAGGTGAACAGTGGTCTGTTGAGACATAGTTTAAGATGAGGGGGATTAAACAAATAAGAATATGTCTTATGCATGTATTCTACAACACAAACTGATGTTCTATTTACTTTTTGTAAATGTCTCTACAACCTTTTTTCTGGAGAGCTTAACCCATTGCCAGGCTAATTGTGCTTGGTTTAATAGGCAAGTCCACATGAAGTGAAAAATAAGATACACAGTAATATATGATCACTGCAGGCAGTAAATATTCAGCTAAGCTGAGATGGCTGTAGAATAGGTGAGTACAGTGTGAAGCAAGGGAGTGATGCCGTGTCTTAAATGTCACTTTCCCTCTGACATGGAACCCCAGGTTTTTGGGAGCGACAGATCAAACTGCAGGAAGGCAATACATCTTTTCCTATACAAGGCCACTCCTTTGCTCTCCCACCCAGCTCCCTGTCCTGGCACTACCATGGCATGACAACAGTCAGTCCTCCACAGCACTTGCCCTATACCATGGTGGGAAACTGGGAAAGACAGTTCCTTTTCTCCATGGCCAGACAGACTCAGCCCCTGGTGAACCCCACACTGGAGCAACTCATGAGTCAGGGACAGCGGGAACCCCAATGAGTTCATCAAGACAGAGGAGGCTGTAAGCTTAGTGAATGAGAAAGAAGTTGTGGCAAGCTGGTCAAAAGAGCTTTCCTGGACAGCATTAGCCAAAATCTTTTGTGAAAGAAATTATTAATAACAGATGCATTTGTACTGCAGAAAATAAAATCTTATTTTATCTATATATATTTGTTTTAAAAGAGCAGAAGGCTATTCAAAGCCGAATCAGTAGTGGTACTACTGGAACTCATTTGGAATGGACAATGTTTGGCCTATTGTGTTAAATTCCTAAGGGTTTGCCTATTTTTGTATCAGATTACAGCTTTATTAGGTACAACTGTTTTTACATTGCATTTTTGTGATTAATGATGCTAAAAGGATTTTGGCATTTCAAATGTTGTACACAAACCTAATGGGCAAAATCTTCTGTAAACTTCTTCTAAGCTCTTGGCAAACTTTCTTTAGGAGCAAATATTAACTCCAGATAGTGTTTATTAGCTTTTATAAAATAATCACTGTAATAGTGGCATGTAATTGCTGGAAGTAAGGGAACATCCAGGCCAAGAATTAATCAAGTTTGAGCTCCTTAACAGAAAAAGGTCAGGAACAATTTATTTCTTGCTCAGTTTGTATTTAAAATAATGTAATTTTCCTCTGATTTTTGTTTCATATACCAAGAGTGATTTCATACACAACATTCCCTGAATAAACTGTGTTCTTAACTAGAGATAGGTCTAAACAGCAGAGTTCAGGACCCACATCATACTCTGACAAAGTATAAGACGCATTTGGACTTTAAGTTTTAATTTGCACGTTATATGGCGTAGAACAAACAAAACATTCAGATCTGACTCCAGCTCCATAGCCTTTTTTACCTCTGCCCAAATTTTGCTTGTTTCTGTAAACAGGTTTTTATTCAAGTATGCCCTGACAGCATCAGGCAAACGGGAACCAAATCTTGTTCTTCGAAGTGATCAGAGTGAGCATTCCAGACTTGTTAAGCTTTTACTTGTAATAAGTTATGGTACATTAGATAAAAAAATAAATCACAGCAGGAGGAATACTACCATGACTTCTTGTATATGGTGTCTTTCATGTCAGAGGCATAAAAGTTTCTTGCAATTCCACTCTAGAAAGTAAACAATGCCTTCCTATTGAACCAGTGTATGCCAGTAGCTCCTTGACCAGAAACAGTGTAGAAACCGTCTTTTGATAAGAGACATGAGGAATGGTTAAAACATGAATATAGACATATCTAAAATGATACTAGATGGGAAAAAAGCCTGGNGTCTAGTGTAAACACCGCTATATAGCCTCACAATTTGGGATACTAAGGTAGATTTAACATGTAGGGTTGATGTTACTTCCGACACCTCTAGTTCCCAGTCTACGTGCAGTGAAGCTGTTAGTCATGCTTTGCTTTGAAGTTAAAGCCATAGCATAAATTGCATTTCAGGAGATGTGATCTCTCAGGCATATCAAGCTGCATTAACACATCAGCTTCAACATGGGAGACAAGTTCTTTTTGTTAGCTCAGCTGACATTCTCTGCAAAATCAAACATGCCTGGGACCTTTGAGCACTGAGGATGACAAACTTGGAGTGGTCTGTGTCCATATTTGGCTCTCTTACCCTCCAAATCAAGGTGGTTCCATGTAAAATGCGTTCTGCATAAATTCAACTCTGCATTCCTATCTGGAAATTATCTGAGAGAATGCCAGTTTGCTCAGGCAAAATCCATGCCTGTGATCAGCCTAACAATTTGACAGCACGGATAACTGAGTTCTGGTAACTGGGTTTGTATGCTGAAACTGGTAATTCACTAGGAAACAGAGGCTTCGTGTATAACTATTCATAAGGGATTTTTTTGGTCAGTTTGTTCTGGGAAACAATGACGTCCTTAGTCACAGGCCAGACCTGGAATCTGACAATTTTCTGTTTGAAAAAACAGTGAGAGACTTGCAATGGAAGTTTTAAGGCAAGGGTCTTACCAACAGCATGAAGTGCTCTGCCAGGATAAGCAGGAATCAAAAGCACAATGCCCACAGTGTGGAAATCCATTCTCTAGTGCTAAATTTCGTATTTGTATTTAAAAGAGCTCACAGAAACTAGTCCATTCTCCTTTTATAATCTGTTGAACATCAGCCATCAATCATATTTAATGTATATAAACACCTCTGCACAAAATCATTGGGGATTTTAATTCAAATACAATTATTAACTATAAGCTTTGAAACTCCTTTTTTATAATCATAAGATTTACCTTTAGATTTGTCCTGATCAAATCAAAGTTAATTCAATGTTATTATTTTCCTAACCCTAACTTTCTAGCATATACTGTGAAATCACAATACTGTACAGAGAAACATTGTAAATGGATAATGACTTGCAGTTGTTATGCATTACATCATGGAAAGCAGCATTTCCCACTTCTCAATTCTGGAGCTTCACTTAGAAAACCTGCTATTTCAGTGCCTCACGGGGCTCCCCAGCTCCACAGGTGTCAGAGCCTTCTATTTATCTAAATCACTTCTGCTATCAGCTGTGGAAAAGGTAGTATTAAAGCTAAATATGTAAGCCTTTCCAGACCTGAACCTCATCCAATTCCATGCAGACCTGCACAGGTGTCTCTGAACACTGATCTCCAAGGCTCCAAGGGAATACAGATCAGAAAGGCCTGTGCTGACCCTCTCCAAAACCAGCAAAGGGTAAAGATTGTTTGATTTACACGGGCTGTATATGTAATGATTGCCCTGCAAGGTACACCTGAGTGGATAAAATATGGTCATAATTTTTATAAACTTTTATATTGGATGGTCTTTTTGGAGAACTAAATGTAGGCATATAATTGCTATCCAAAAATATAATAACTTACATACCACAGTGTATTACTTACATAGAAAGAGGAAGAGAGTGAAGTGCTTCGCAGGAGTACTGTTAAGTAACATTTACAAAAGTCCAGAGTAACACAATTGTTTCCAGCATTCCTCAGAAAAATCTTTAACAGGTCTGGAACAAATAAAAGGAGTTTTCTTACTCCTCTTCACAAATTGGCTAGCCACATAGCAGCCTAAGTAGAAAATTTTCCTTCAGGTAAGAATCTCTGTGAGAGAAATGCAAAATGCAAGAGACAAGAGGACCCTGTCCTCCCACTGCAGCTGGCCAGAGAGCAAGCCGGCATTTCCAACATAGGACCACAGCAAATGGCAGCATGAAACAGACAGTCTGAGTTCTCACTCCGCCATACATACCAGCATTCAAAAAAGTTCATATTTGTATCAAACTATGGCCCTAGTGAGAACAAATGCCATAGAATTTTTATCGTTATGCAATTTTATATTGCGCATATAAAAATACAGTGCTCACTGCACAGTTGAGTAAAGCTAAAATTCATCCCTAGAAAATCTGTGTAATCTTGTGTTTGACAGTACAGGACAAATATAATTCATGAATAGAAAAATACAGAAGAGATGCAGAGAAAGGCCAAAGGAGAAAATGATAACATGAGGTATTCACCTGAAAAGGCATTTATCAAAATTATAGTTTTCATCCATTTCTGGTCACTTAATATAGTTTCGTGAAAAAAATAGCTTTTAAAATGAAAATACACATCTCAGAAGTGAACATGGGTTTCTGTCAGGAACAGGCTACACAGAAGAAGCACAGAGACATAACCAGAAATACACGTGGGACAAGACAAAGTTTGTTTCTGTGTAAAGACCTGATCTATGGGGAATAACAGGGCCTCCCTACTCTAACCATCCCTGAGCCCATTTTTATGGGATCCTACAAAAGAGCTATACCTGCTGGTATGTATACCTCTGCATCTTCACCACTGGCAGTAAATTATGAGAAGGAAAAAATAAACTAACTTTTTAAGGATTTCCAGTCCTTAAGGAATCTGTTTTGATTCAGTAAGTCTCAAGTTTGATGCCCAAAGTATCACGGGGAGCAGGCTTGCACACTGAGGTGTACACACACACAGACACACAGCAAAGCCACACTGCTGGGATTGTGCCTGTTCACTTCCACCAGCCAGGCTGCACTTTCATGTGTTGCCTTTGCAGTGATGGTGTTAGATATGTTTCAGACATGAAGAGAACCATAGGATGGAACTCTAGCTGTAATTTTATAATCACTCATCTGGAAGAATATTGTTACATCAGTGTGACACTTACTCCAGTAAGCAAACACTGCTTACAAAATCTTTTTCTAAATGTGTATTATTGGCAGGGCACTGAACATTTTACTAATGAATAAAAATCAAGGTCCTTGTTTTAAAAGGTTCATAATCTAAATGAAAAGCATAGGCTCAGAACAGATTATGTGATGAAAGAAGCAAGGCAGTAGACAAAAAATTCTAGACATAGATCTTCGGATTTCATACTTTTAGAGAAAAATAAAAATCAAGATTTCCTTTAAAAAGTAGAGAACAGTCCTACCTATTAAAGCCAGAACAAGAAAGCATTTTGGAATCTTCCATGCTTCTCAGTTATGTTCTTTTGGGGTCTATTTTCATCCACTTTTTTGCAGAGGTTTCAGCCTGTGACTGAACTGAAACCAGCCAATCTCTCTTTCTGGTTCATCTATATTAGCTCAGTGCTGTTAAGTTTGTTTCTCCAAAACAGCAGGGTGCTAGGATTTTTTAAAGGTTTCCACAGAAATTAGGAGGAGAGGCATATAATACCTTCAACTCAAATTTATTTCTTTTAATTCATTTTATATGCACTTGGGGCCTAAATAACTCAAGAGTAATTACTGAAAGTAGCCTGTTGTGTGACTTGCACCCCTTCGTGAGCAACTATTGCCTTAACTCCAGATGCAGAGTGTTTTGTAACATGACTAGGCTCCATACTCACTTTGTGGAGCATACAGACAAGCAGTGGATCCATTTTTCACTTGCATGCCAGAATAGCTAAGCATATGTGTACAGTTACCCATTTATATAAAGGCCAGCAATCAATTACTGCTACTAGAAGGAGCACAGACGCAACACCTCACAACTGTCTCTCTAAATAGTAGTGCCTGCTAAGCCTGCCCCAATAACAGATTAAAGTTATTCCTGATAACACAATGTAGTCCTTAATATTTTGACTAATAAATGCCAACTTCTGGAAATATGGTCTCGAATAACAATAGCAATGACAGGCAAGAAATTTTAAGCATTCATTCAAGTTGCTGGTCTCTGTCCAAATCATTACCACTCATAGTGTGGCTTGAAAACTTTAAGACACACATTTGTTTGAACAGAGTTCACTTTGTGCAGGACAAACAAGGCATCTCACACAAAAAAATTCTGTCAGCTGCACAATGTACATATCATTATTACAGATCTACAAGTGTGAAATACAAATCAATGTGCAAGGGTTATCAGAGTGAAAGGGCAGAAATGAGGAAAATCTGGAACCAGCTAGCCACATTTCTCTGAGCTAGATAACTACATCTTTCCTCTCTTCATTTTTCCTCTCCATTACAAGCATCTGGAAAAAAAATTAATAAGGTGTGTTGGGAGGGGAGTCATGTCTGAAACCTTTTTCCCTTGCTTCAATAAGCTGGAAATCTCAGGATCTCTAACAGCTGAGATTTTTTTGTCCTCAGTCCAAAGAAAGGGGGATGGGCTTTTCCTTTCTTAGCACAACAATTTTTTTTTTTTTTTGAATACAGAGACTGACTTTTTTTCTCTTAGAGACATTCTTTGATCAGAAAACATTTGTTCAGAAACTAGATTTTAGATAAAAGAATTAAACCAGTACTGTTCTTGGGATGTTTTCTGTTTAGATTTTCCATGTAATTCTGAATCTACATTGCATTATGTAATATAGACAGACACACATCTGGCTGAACACACACACACTGTAATGTAGTCTCAGAATTAAATTTCCTTAATGCATATATTCAAATATATATAAAAGACACAACCTACATCTCAAAAAATAACAAATGGCAGAATTAGCACTGCTCATGAAAACTTAATTCATCCTCCTTTTGGGAATATATATCACCAGGCAGTACAAGATTTTATAACTGCACCACCTTCTATTTTTGCATGGGACCTTGACTCTTTGTTCTTATTTTCCTTACCTTCTTCATTCAGTATGTGATGGCATGAAGTCATGTGCTGTGTATAGGATTCTTAACTTCCTTCTGAGCATTATGGCCAGCCTGTCACCATGTTGCCTCTTCCTGGGCTTAGAATTAAAAGCCAAACATGTTGGTTAGAGGGGAAAAAAGGGTTTTTCCTCGGTATTTATTTCAGGATCGTTAGGTGCACCACATCCAGCTAGAATGCACCCCCGAATACACACCCCGAGGAATGCACACACATGATGGTTCACATATGAAGTTATAGACCTTGCACATTAGCATAGCTATCAAAGATTCCCCAGTGAGAGGCTCGAGAGAACACCCGTCCTGAGGAATGTTCCCCCTGGATGGGCCTATCTTGGTTTACAGAATGTGTTCTGAAGAGGACCTTGGTGTCTGGGGCTTTCTGACCCTCATCTATGAGGCTTCCAAGATGTTTTGTCTCTTGCCTTAAGGAACTTTGGGTCTAAGCTAGTTATCAGACTTGGGGAATTACAAGTATGTGGGCTAAAAGCACTAAGGACACATAAAAGCTGTATAAAAGGGTATATGAAAGAGTATATAAGAGGAGTATATGAAAAAGCAAAAAATCATCATGGCATCAACCAGAGTAACTGAATTATTCTCAAACACAAGTGAATATATCTGCCTGAGACCACTAGGCTATTAAAAAAAACAAAACAATACCATATTAATAATAATAATAGTAACAACATACAACTTAGGAATTAATGAGTTACTAAAATTTTCTCTTCAGAAGAGTTTGTCAGCTGAAGAATCTAGTTTAAGACATATTGAAACAAGTGTCTCAGAATAATAAATGTTCCATGGGCGGGCACATCTTTCACTAGACCAACTTGCTCAAGGCCCTGTCCAGCCTGGCCCTGAACACTTGCAGGGATGGGGTAGCCACAACATCTCTGGGCAACTTCTCCCAGTCTGGACCCATGTCTACGACTGCCCCAGACCAGGTTCAGGCACTTGGACTTGCTAAACTTCATGATGTTCTTGTTGGGCTCATTCTTCAAGCTTTTCTATCATATCATTAAAACATATCAATTTGGAAAAACAATTTCCTGAAAAAGAAGCGTATTTCAACAGCAAACATATTTTCTACAACATTCTGAAACTGGCGCATCTTTGAACACCAGATCCAAAACTTCTCTTTGAAAATATGCAGCCTTATAAGAGATAGGTAATCGGTTTCTAGTCAACTGTCTTAATTAATATATGGAATACAAGTGAATTAAAGTTATGTAAATACCTTAAAACTTGCTTTTCAGACCTTGTACTCACAAAGTTAAAATTCTTCCATGTCCCACATACAGGTTTACAACCAATAATACTGTCATATGGAACTAAACTTGTCCAACATGGTCTTTGACAAGTCCAAAATATGAAATTTGTTCATTTGGGCCAAACAGGTAACCAAGCATTACAGTAAATAATCCATTTTTGTGTAAATATTATATACATTTTACAAAGGTATTGCAGAGCAAACAGATATGCAGTTTCAGGAAGACTGAACTAGGATCAAATTTTCATAGAATCATGGAATCATTTATGTTGGAAAAAAACTAATTTCATCAAGTCAAACCATAAACCTACCACTGCCAAGTCCTCCACTCACCCTATTCCTAAGCACTACAACTCTCAATCAGTCCAACCATTCAGCCCTGAGTCATTTTTGCAGTCTTCTTCTACCTGTGGTTCCTGCAACTGCACAAGCCAGTGCCTGAACTGGAACCAGGGCTCCAGCTCTCTCCCCAGCACCACTTCTGGGAAAAAGAAAGGCAGCTGGACATGCCCGCCATGTTCTATGTGCTGAATTTTATATCTATTCAGAGAGAAGACATATATGCCTTGTTAATGTGGATTGTCCACGTTCACTTGGAGTATGTTTACAATACAGCATTCAATTTAAGAAAGGCCACTAGTGTCTCACTGAGATACTGATGTTTCCCTTTTCTGAGCCATAGTGTCTTAGGGCTTTATAGGTCAGCTTCCTAGTGAAGAAGAAGCAAAAAATCAGGGACAATTTGAGAGTATTAGAGTTTACATATTTACTTCCATACATGCACAAACACTGGATGAGTAGTGGCTGAATTGAATAGAGGTATTGTACATCTCTGCTTTCAGAATTCTTTGTATGACAGCAAAGCATGGTTGGCCGAAAGCAACTTTGTCTCAAAACTTTAGGATATTGGAGCAGCATAAAGCAAATGGCTCTTGCACCCCTGTCATTCCCTCTAATGAGGTATAGTGTGTTTTGCATTTCTTCCCAAGACTGAACATTTGCTCAAACACAGAAAAATAACTTGGTAGACATGTACAATACCACCACCTAGTGATACCCTGCAAGAGCCACCTGCTATCCCAGCACTGGTGTTATGAAATTAAAATTCTCAGAGAAGCACTACAAATACTCAAATACTGATGCTAATCTATATAAACTATACTACATCTTAAATTGTTTGTATATAGTGTTGAAATTAATTATTCTTAGAATAATGTGTTCTGTCAGTGATTCATGAGCAAGCTCAAGGGAGAAACAGAATTGAAAATATTGAAAAGAAGGTTTTTGAGTTATTAAGAGATTCACCAATGCTTAACCTTTTAAAGTAAAGATTTTTTTAATCACTTAGTTGAAAAAGTATCATTATTGTTTAAATTAGTCTCTTGTAGGAAAAATAATCCAATTTCATTGAAAAGAAAAATATGTATGGTTTAAGATAAATTTGGTCTGATTCTGAGCAAAAAGCATTTGCAATGACATGTATTCCATGAATGTAAAAAAAAAAAAAAAGGTAGGATTGTACATAGCACAAAGTTCCCAGGTTGGCAAAAATTGCCAAGAGCGAACTTCCCACCATAATAAAACCACATTTTTTTAATATGTTGCACCCCAAGTATTGAAATATCTTAGCTCTTCCTTGATCACTTTTTTTGTATATACAAGGATATTGTACACAATACATGTCTAAATTTGAATGTGGCCTCATGGACATTCATACTTCAGATGTGCCAAAACTTGGACATATATAGAATGCACTGAATTTCACTTTTAAAAGGAAAGTTAACATCAGTGAACACAAAGATTAGATAGTTCTAAATCCTTAACCTCCCTTGCTGAAGACAGTGGAAAACCTCCATTAACCAAACTAAGGTCAAAAAATGCACATATGTAAACATGTCTCTGTGTGTCTACATATCCTACATATGCATATATACATTTCTTTCCATGGTTATGTGTATATAAGTGTAGACTGACCTTAGAGGAAATCAGGCTTTCTAAAAATAAGATGATGATGGATGATCATTGTACAATGGTCTCCTTTGTTTCTCCAAAGTTTGTGCATGCCACACTGTGCTAAAAAGCATAAAAAATAATTAGGATTAACCTTTTTAAAAATGGAATTCCTAAGCCCTACTTCTTCTCAACAGCAGTCCTAACCCTCGTCAGAGATAATTCAATCTGCGGCAGCAGCAGGAGGCAGCTATTTAATGCCAGTGGATGGGGCCAGAGCCATGGGAAGTGCAAGGCTGTAGCTCCTGCATCCACAGCTGCTGCATTCCTGTGCTCAGGACTGAGCCACACACACTACTTCTTGTGAACAAGGCTGTCATCAGTTTGACTTTTTGCCTCTTTATCTTTGTTTGGCATCTTCATTTACATAGATCCCAATTATCCCCTCTGCATTCATGCATTATTTTAAATGTCTGGGATTTGTTTTTGTTTGGTTTAACTTAAATTTTTTAAAAACTCCTTCAGTGCAGCACAGCACTATGAAGGGATCCATGCTTCATCTGGGAGAAGCAAAACAGAATCAGCACCACACTAATGGGCACACCTGCTAATCCCAGACCCACACCACACTGACTTTACTGCACTACATGAGATCCTGCAGCTTCAATCTGATCTGCACCATAGTTGGGAGTGTGAGCTTATAGTGTTATACTATGAAATCTTCTTGACTCAGATATCCCCCAGTTGTTTTATTTTATTTGAGAAAAGAAGTATCATCATACATACTGCAATTTCCAACTCTTTCTGTGACATTTACAGAAGCGGTGCCTGTGTGATACCAGTGTTGCTCTGCACCCTACAGCTGAGCTCCACAAGGACAGGAGATGGTCCCAGGGCAGTGACTGCTCATGCTGTGGTACCCACAGTGGGCTACAAGCTCTATGTGGCAATAGGAACAATAAAAAAATCTAAAGGACTTCATGTTCATCTGTGGCCATGGGACTCAGCACTTAGACACTGGAAACAAAATGTGAACTGTATGGGAAATGTGGGGGCTCCTGCCCTGTGTGGACACATGGCTTTTTGATTTTTCTCCTTTACGTAACTCATCTCCCCTTGCTACATTTGGAAATATTAAAATATCTTAATTTGGGGTATAGACTGTACCAACTTCATTTTAATAGTCTAGGGTATACAGAAATCTTCAATGTGGATCTGCATTTTTCTAATATTTTTTTGTGTCACCTCACTCACATTCTGTTGTCATCTATATTTTCTATGCTCTGTTTTCACAACTCATTTTCACCTTCCCACATGCAGGATATCTCTGGCAGGAGACATTTATATTGTAAGTAACCTGAAAGTTTGAGTTTGCACTTATTACACTAAAATTGACAGAAGTCTTGTAGCAATGGGAAAATGCATGGCCCTCTCTGGCCTTGAAAACACAATGTATTGTACATGGGACCTACAGTCTGTTAAGCCCGCCAAGTACACAATTCTGCCATTCTCTACATTCATGTTTGCCTATAAAACTTAAACTTTTATTTCATTCTACAGAACAAACTTGAAGTGCAAATGAACGCCTAGAAGAGAGCAGAGGTCTGTTTGCACCTGATTCAATGGTGACTTCAAGGAAGAGAACCCTCTTATTTTAAGATAGGAGAGAAGAAAAAATGTCGCTGAGACTCACCACCCGATTTGACCAGAGAACCAGCTTTAATAGTAGTGCAGCACTACTTTGCATGTTTCCCCTTAAATAAAAAAATAAAATAAAAAGTGCAAGTAGGTAAACACATAAAAGAGACTTGGGTTTGGCAGTAAGAAGGACTTCTGGGGAAATCCAAAAACTTACAGTGTATGGATAGTAAAATGTTTCTTCTTAAGAAAAAGAGAAGTTGCTGTACTCTGGTTGGGCACTTCCCGAGGATCTTGAAAGAAACCCTGGCAGATGAACTGTGAACTCACAAGGGAGCTTCAGTAGATGGCACTCCTCCCCCTGAGTCAAGACAGGGGCTCAGATATGGATTAGAAGCTGTTCTTGTAAGGGGAAGGGGTCAAATTGTCATCTATAAGAGTTGGGATTTAATATACACATATACACAAAAACATTCATATTCAAGCTGTAAATATATATAAAACTTAAACAGTCTAGGACCCAACTTGCCTGGAGATACCTTTCTCTGTATGTCTCAGTGTGACCCATTTCATTCTAACTCCAGCTGTGGTGGTTAGAGTAACAGCTGCTGTGGGGCCTGGAATGGACCAGAGGAGCAGACAACAGGCTATTGCAATATGAAATTGCTTTTGAATATGAGGGGAATCTGTTAAATCTTCCTGTTTCCACAGGACATGACAAATGCAGTTCTTCAGTTGCCCTACTTGGATAACTTCTATTTGAAAATACAAAATCATCCTCTTGTTCTACCCAGGAGATGTTTGCAAGGTTTAGATAGTTTTTGTAGTTGTAGAGAATTTTTTAATTCTTTTATTATGTTTAGAACCAAAAGTCCAATAAGTGGTTATTATTAATGTATATAGGGGAAATATTATATTTAAATCTAGCTAAGTCAGTCCTCATGTCAGAAATATTAATTTACACTGCAGTTCCTTCTGTATGGATTTTCCATATATTTTAGTCAGTGGAACAACATTTTCTTCATACTTCCTGAAGGACCTACCAATCCATAAATATAATTCACATATCTTTATGCTATCTTCCAAATCAGAGTTTGGAAGAAAATTGTAAAGTCTAATGACAAATAATCTTAAGAGGGAAAAATAAGAAGATCTAGAAAATAAAGAATTGTTGGAACAGATATTAGAATTTTCCATTGCAAATTATCGCCATGAACCGGCTGTCTGGGAAGCACTCCAACCTGATGTTGGGTTCTCTTTGATAACGTGGTGTTTCTAAGCAACATTTCTAGTCAGTCCATATGTATGAGTGGTCAGCCACCACTTGGAAACTTCAAAACATGAATTTCTTTTGTTAGATGCAGATCCAATTTGCTGCTTGGTTTTCATATAAAAAATACAGCCGGCTTTTTAAGATAGAGTTTTTTAAAAAGGGGAAAAAAGGAAGCAGTGCTAAATATTGTTACACATTTCAACACAGAGAACAACATGTTTAATTTATTCAATACTACATTAATGAACCCCTTTTTAGTTCTTAAGCTAAGCAGATGGGTATTCAGGTAGCATGTGTTAAAGTTGTCAAGAATTTATGTTCTAATTCCTTTCACATAGCAGCCGTAGGCACTTCTTACATAAGAATGACAGTGATAACAATTAGCTGGTCTCTTCAGTCAATATGTTTCCACTACAATCCTAGATTAAATATTTTTCAGAATTTGAACCTGCTGAACTAGAATTTCAGAAGTTCATTTCTTTCCAACCTTGTATGTGAAAAATGTGTGAATTCCAATCCTTCTGAGTCATGGACTGCCTGTCCAGCTTGCATCTATGCTTTGCAGGCATTCAAGTTCAAGGCATATATAATGATTAGGTAATTCATAATTTAATTTGGAAACTGTTCCTATCTTACCCAAAGATAATTATAGTTTGATATGTGTTCGTGTCACTGATAAATACAGAACAGGCATGTTCCTGTAAAGCAAGCGATAATCAGTTCTGCAACAGACAGGATCTCTCATTCTGACAGTAGAAGGGACCCAGACCAGTTCCTGGCTCATGGACCTAGACGGAGACCTGTAGACTGCGGGCAGGGATGGGAATACAGTGGAACCACAGGAGATCACTGTGTTTTGTGAAGTTAGGCACCATTTCCTGTGGCTGTGCTTGCATCTCAAAGAGAATGACTTCAGATCTCTGGCAAAGACAGTTGCATTCCACACTCATTGCACTCCACACTCAGGCAGAAAATATTTTAGATTTCTATAAAATCATCCTATCAAAATGAATATATTTTATCAACTCAGATCTGGAATACATGCATCCTACTAGTGCTAATTATAACAAGACATATGGTGAAACAGCATTTTAGATTGAGACAGTTTGGGGAATTTCTCTACTATGATTTCTTCTTGACACTGGAATCTGATGGACATCTGTCAGGATGTAAGTTCCAGCAGGAATGTGGCACACTCCGCTCCTTCTGATCCTTTGCTTCCATATTGACATAAAACCCACAGTAGGTGACAGAAAAGTTGCTTGCACCTGGTTCATGGCTAAAAATACTGAGCCATTAAACTTTGATGATCCTCCATTTAAATGAAGCACACTTGGATTAAAGATGGCAGCTATCCAGAGCAAATGGTTATTTCAAGTCTGATTCCCAGGAAAGATAGTAATTGAACTACAGATTAGTTACCAAGAAACAGATCATCTGATACACCTTATCTAAAGATACCCGAGGTATAGCAAGGGATTTAAAGAAGCTGTTTCCTCTGAGATTACTTCAGAAGACAGAAAGGGGGAGCAGACAGGACTGAGAAAAACTCAGTTGTTCAGACCTGAAACTGCAGAAATGTCATGAAAATTCTGACTGAAGGACAGACCATCCAAGATAAAAAGGAAACTGGAGCAGAAGGCTGAATGCGGAAATGTTTTGTCCACAGATGTGTGCTTCTAGTGCTAGCTGAAGGAAAATGGCATGGTTTTTATCACACATTTGTTCACCTCAGCTATTCCATATCCTGGAGAAAAGAAACTGTAGGTTTATTTGACCATAATGTGGAGTTCTGGGAAAAGGTGTGCATGGAGAAGTCGGGGAGGAGGCAATGGGCTCTAGGAGTCTTCCTTTTCTGAAACAATACTAGATAAAGAACACATCAAATAAGTCTGCCAGAAAGAGAGGCTAAATCTTACTGAGACTAAATCATAAGAAAGCCTAAAAAATTTAGATATCTTGTAATATTACCCAAACATAGCAGCTTGGAATGTACAAAGAGAACTGAGCTTTATCAAGGCTATGACACACACAGTCCTAGTGAAATTAATTCATCTAGCCTGCAGCTATGTGTTCCCTTCTTAGCCCACTGGCTCCCCCTGTTAAAAGTCACGAGAGTATTTCTGTCACAGGCTCTCCCTTTCACAACAGCCAGTCTTCACACAGGTCTGAATTTTGACTGCCCTTATGAATCATGCCAAGGTGGAATACATGGAGAGAGGGGCCTTTTTGTCCTTCTCTAAAGCATCCGTCAGGGACCCAAGTGGTCTATGGACTTCCTGAGTGCAGCAGGAAAACCACCTAGTGCAACTTTTTGCATTTCATGACCATGTGAAAACATGACCAGATGGATCACAGCTGCAGGCAGCTTCCCTCCCTTGGTCTGGCTGCAGGCACTGGGGACACCTCTCACTACAGTACCAGTGGAACAGCATTTTATGCCTTTCTCCACCTCCACCAGTGCTGGCTGAGGTATGTTTTTCTCAATGTGCCTGGAGTGTCTTCATGGAGAGACATGATTCTCCTCTGGAAACTTACTGAAACTATGGAAGATCTGTATCATGCAGTCAACATGACATCTTTCAACATTCAGCATGAGCAGAACCTAGGTGACATAGAATTTAAACTCCTGAAGTAAAATAAATAAATAAATAAAATGGTGTTGATTTAAGACTACAAACATACAAACATAGCCCCTGAAAAATACAGGTGGAGCTTCAAGAACAGAAGTCATGAAAGAAATTCATCTGTAGAAAATTTGTCACAAAGACACTGAATGAATTTGCAAATAAAGGAAGCATTTCCAGCCATTAATAAAGTTATGTAAATTATTCTTGAACTTTTTTTTAAACTAGTGCTGAGTTCCATGAGCTGTGGGGGATTTCCCACAAATATGTTTGTCACCAAATGTTGTGAAGGGATCTGTGTGACAGTTAGCTCCCGGAACAGACCTTGAGAACAGCATAGAAATCAAACCCACGGTCATTCTAGCAGTTTCTTTAAAAAGCAGTGAAAAGCAGGTGGTTAAAGAAAGTATAAGTGCTAGAAAAACAATATGATATTTTGTCTATTACATCACTCCAGCTTCTAGTGCCATGTAGATAAGTGACTTCATAAGCCAGATGTTCTAACTTTGTGGTTAACACTGCTTGACTGATTTTCTGCTCAGGATTTTAACTGGCCACTACATCTGTGGTTCAGACCATGGGCTCATTTCATTTCCTTCTCTCATGAGCATTTCCATGCTTTCTACCATTCAGGCCACTACACGTGAAGTAACGTTTGCCTATTACTTCATTTGATTCTTCCCATGTTAAAACTCAGCATTGCTCCAGAAAACCTCTGGGAAAGTAGCAATGAAAAGATTAATGAATGTAACTTTCAAATTGTGCATGTGTTCAAAGGCTTGATTCAAAATCCCTTTGCTGACTAAGCAAAAACAAACATAGATATGAGTCAAATATACACTACCACCAATGTGATTTTGTTGTGAGAGATGCCAGAAAATCTCATGACACCTGAAAATTCAAAAGTGATATAAATTAGATTTGAACTTGAGATCCCATGTTACTGGGGTTTGTTCCCTGATTTAATTGAAGCAATAGTGTTTTCATTGCAAATACAAACAGTTGTTAATTTGACAATGACATTTGGAATTATATTTACACAATGTGCATCAAAATATTTTTCTCAGTTAACAGGCTTGGTGAATATTCACAAAAATCCAATATATAGCCAGAACAGAGTTTAATATTACAGTACCAATAAATGTTACAGTCCCTTCTGATTACCTTCACCAATCTCACCAGTCCATGATTTTGCTGTTCAATACTCTGAAAAGAATAGCAGAATCATTGATGGGTCATTCAAATATCTTTGGATGCTTGATAGATTTGTCTCTTGCCATCAAGTCTGTAAATATGGAACAAAGACATTAGCTTTCTATACCATAGTGACACCCAAACTTTAAATTCACCAGATGGATCAGTCTTAAAAGGCTCTTTCACATCTTTGAAAATGGGGTGAAAATGATCCATGTCACAACTGATCAGTCCAGCAGGACTGCCATTTGTCACTCCCTTTCTTTATTTCCTGAATTTCCAAAATTTCTTGATCAAATAGCCTAGGATGAAGCCATCCTTACTGGGAGCTTTTCATTTTCTTTACCCAACAGCTGTTGCAGTCTCAGCAAAAAACCATTTTCTTGGTCTAAATCCTTATATGCCCCAGCATGTAAATAAACACCGTATCCCAAGTACCAGATCTTTCTGCTTGGTTCCTGTAGCTCCTTTTAAGCTCTTATTTTAAGATGGTCTGAAAACCTTGATTATCTTTCCTTGCTCACCTCAGTCTTCACCATGACATTTTCCTTCCTCTCTCCAGGACCCATAAGATGTAAGCCCTTCAGTGACTCTTCATAGCCTGCAATGGGAAGCTTCTTGAGGAGGCCAACAGCTAGCCTGCCTTCTGGTTTGTCCATTCATTCTTCCAGGGAGAAGCCTGTGTACACACCGACCTCTTACTCCCCTGCTTCAAGCCTTTTCATGCACTTAACTGTCCTGTTCTGTTGTTCTCCCTTGTCCGCTTTAAAAGGTTCATTCCTCCTCCTATCTTTCCTATCCTAATCTCCCACCTGTCAGATTTTGCCAAAACATCTTCTGATATAACATCTTCCCCATAGGGTCCCCTCACCAGCAAAGGGGCTTTTCCAAAAAACTTCTGCAAGCCTGTGACCCATCCTGCCCCTCTTTTTCCAGTTATTAGATTCAACCTCCTTAATCAGTTCCAGTTGAGGTGCAAATGTTCAACCGCAGGAAATTACGCTTTGGTTTATTTGGCATCCCTCTGACAAACACTCCCCTACTTCACAGGATTGTACAGGGTGAATCCTTCCAGGACCAGAATATTTTCCCAAGTCTTGGTTTGACTACCCAAAATATTTCAGGGTGCAGAATCAAATTTTATTCTTAAAATGTTCCAAATCTTTTAAGAGTTAGGACATACTTTATTTGAACCTTCCACCTCGGTGATCAGGAGTTGTATCCTACACACATCATGAGATATCCTTGGAGCTCCTTACTTGCATGGAGTCAATCAGAGCATGGGCAAGTGGGGCTCAGCACCGTCAGGCTCCCTTTGCCGTGGTGAGGTGGTACATGCCCTGGCAGTACCTTTGCAAACTGCTCTTTCTTTCATGGCTTTCTTTAAAAAAATAATTCCATTGCAGGCTTTGCCCTTCAATGTGCTTAAGGTTAAGCATGTAAATATTTTAACTGATGTGAAAGAAATTGCCTACATGCCTGCATATGTGATTAAATGCTTTGGTGGATCAGGCCAGAACGCCAAACACACTGTTGAATCAAGAAAAGAATATGTATATAAACAAGATCTTTCCAAACTGACACAAACATAGCACTTGCATTTCTTTAAGAATCTCGTAATTGAATTCAGCCCTGGCCTAAATGCACTGTTTTTAGTAGGAAAAGGCTAGAAATTAATTTAGCTTTACTTCTTTTTTGATGTGAAGACAAACTCCTCAAGTGAAAGTCTGTGGTGTTAATTTTTATTAGTTACAGACATATATTTCATCAGTTGCTATACAATTTTATATGATGATTTACAGTATTGACAATATGGAAAAACTTTAAAAATATTTGGATTTCTATTTTTACCAAGCTTCAGTTGCTTTTATGAAAGATGATGTTTATGTTATTGGCTACTAGAGCCCAGCTAAGAACATCAGAACATTATCCTGCCCTGCCCCTGCAAGTAATGAACTCTTTCCCAGTCTGTAAAATGTTGATGTTTTGTGGTTTCCTGAAAGGGAGATAGCAGCTAGCTGTTCCTGCTCCCACTGAACATGATGTCAGGGTTGTCAGCTTGTATCAGAGATTGCAACCCCCCTGCAGGCATCAGTGCAGAACTAGGGGAGAAGCACCCCTTTATTTTATTTTACCATTATGACTACTGCAAGTAATCTTCAATTTGATAGCCCCACTAATATCAGCCTGTTAGCCACAGCTTCATGCTCCAGGACAAGTAGCAGTGATGCTTTTATGACATCAAAAGGAAACAGGGATTTACACATACTATTTTTATCTTGATTCTGGTTTTTTTTACTAGTGAAATTACTTTTAGTAGTTGCTATGAATTTTCTTAAAACTTACAGCACTTCTTTCTTTGCTCCTACTTCTACATTGAAACATATCACAAACCATTTTAAAAGACATTAAAGTTATCCCTCCAAAAGCCTCCCAATAGAATTCCTACTTTATTCAGTCATTTATTCTACACTTTGAGAAGACAGAGCTCCAACTGATTGCTATACATTCATATAACTGGGAGTATTTGTGTGGGATAACAAAACTGATGAAAAATTAGAAGTGACTATTTTTGTAAATGGATTTGGAAATATTCCAACCTCTCCAATGCTCACCTCCTGTCTACAAGTGGAGGTTCTATGCACCTCAAACATGCCAGCGTTAATGAGAATGATCTCTGCAAATGTGCTGCATGTAGCTGGAAAGGAAGAGACTCCAATGCTCTTGCTTGTTAACATTCTTCTTTGTTTCTGCCCTCTCCAACTCAAACGTTTTCTAGATGTTTTTCTGGCAGCTTAAGCAGCATTAATGCATTCCAAACTAAAAAAGTTTCTACTTCAATATCTTACAACTAACTCAATATGTACTGACCTCAAACCCAGGATAGTAGTAATTTGATATTGCAGCTCATTACTGTTACTCCCAGCAAGTTTTGCCTTGGAAGTGCCTGATGCTTCCCCCTCCCTCTCACACACACCCTCCCACCCTCCATTCACGATTTGTTTTTAATTGTTCAGGAGAAAAAATTCAGACTGTGAGCCAACAATATATTTCCAGGGGGTACAAGATATTAATAGAGCTACATCGTGGCCCCACATATCGTAATAAACTGTGCTGTAATTTGTTTACCCACCGTAGACAGTAACTAACATTCAGATAAATGGAGTTGGCGCCTGTGAGATTTATGATATACTTCTGTGCTTAGCAATGTTTAATCAGGGAGTTAAAATATTACAGTGTAAAATCCTTTACAAGCATGCACAAACAGAGAACTACCATTAGAGGCTTGGCAGACATACCCGGTGTCAAATAGTACCTCCAGACACTCTCAAAACACAAAGAGGAATATTCAAAGCAGCTACTAACTGACTAGCATTATTTGAGAACCACGTCAGAGCTCATTTTTTTAGGGGAGCTTGCTTTTGAAGTGACAGAATGATAGGCAGGGACAAGTGGGCTTGTCTGCAGAGCCCATCAAGCTGAAAGAAGTTGGAGTGGGTGGAAATCATTGAGGTGGGGGGAAGGGAGGTGAATTTTGGTCAAAAAGGTGGTAGATGCCTGTCACAGAGCTTAGACTGTTTGGATAAGACAGGCTAGCATGTTGGGGGATCAGCATGAAGCATCACACCTGGAGGAAAAGACAACTAGCTCCAGCCTCAGTGCCATAAGCCTGGCTCCACAAAGTCTAGCCAACATCTGGAATGGATATCAAGAGACACAGTGCAGCCCTGACTGGCGCTCTACTCTACCTTTGTACTTTTCACTGCAAATTGAAAAGCAAAACAGACATCAAGGATATATTTATATAACTGTCTTCAAGCTGCATTTTCTACTCCCATCTGCTGCACATGATAAGTTTCAAGTGTTTTCTAATAAAAAAAAGGGGGTTTTTTTATTCGTTGTTCAGTATACAGACTGACCTTTTTTTATTCACAGTTTTAAAGGAACAGTAAATATTTTACAGCCAGAGGAAGTGTCAGCACTGTAAGAGTTTCTGCTATTGACATTATTTAACCATGCTGGCTGTTGAGCCAAATGTGACAGGGCGTGAGTCTGTGCGTGTGCAGATATCTGCATTTGCCTCAGTGTGCAAACGAGCTCGTTTGTGTGCATTTGTATGAGCACATATGCTTTGCAGAAGAACGTTCCTGAGAGTTTTTCACTTTATTTTCACATCACGCTGTTATGTCACTCGCAGGGGGAAGTGAGCCCTGTGTGTACAAACAAGAGACCCTGTGGTAAACTGCTCTTCAGGAGGGACATGCTGAAGGAATGCAGCCTCCATATAAAAAAGGCTCTGGTTTTGCTCTCTGCTTCCCAGCTATGTAGCAGATGAGGCCAGATCAGCCTTCTAGTCAGGTTGATTAATTATAAGGGAAATAACCAGGATGAGAAATGGTTACATTTGACTATGAAACTTTGCCTTCTGACCATAAGACACCAAACTGTGCCTGGCCATACATGTTTTTTTGGTGGAGACACAGAGAGCATGGACCGATGCCCTCCTCAGTAAAACCAGAAAGACTCAAATATTACAAAATACATTCTGGATCACATGGGCTATGATATGTATGAGTAGCCATGAGAAAGTAGAGTTATCTGAGGCAGTCAAGTTCATGAGAGACAGTAGGAACCAGAGATATCCAGCCAGAAGAAGTATCTCCTCTTTAGTACAGAGCCTGATCCCTATCTACCTCATTTATTGGTATAAATTAGAGACAGCTGCATTAGTTGGAGTTATATTCCATGTGAAATGTTCAGGAAAAAAAGCTTTTTGAGTCCACAGGTGAGAAGTTTCACCAATACTAGTAACTGGAATAACAATCCTAGAGAAATTGGCTGGAACATCAAAACTATTATTTGCTATTACTTGTTGCTCTCATTAGAAAGGAGAATCATAGTGGGAAAAGCTCCAGTTTCTCCCCATATTGAAAAATTCCAATTTTCAGGTGTTTTAGTACTGTGAACAGGAGATAGGGATGTAAAACAGGCAGTTCTGTTTTGACTGCACAATTCACCTTATGAGCCTAAATAACTAGTAATATCTCTGTCCAGTCCTTTGTAAAATACATATTATTCACATATTACAGGGGTAACATGAGGCTTAAACAGTGGTCCTAATTAAAATAATCCTGAATTTTGTGTTGGAAATTTATTGCTGTGTTATAGGCATTTATTGAAGCAGAAATATTTTTATTTTCCTCCGTGGGAAACAGTACCCTTTTTTCCATAAAATGGCCTTCAAGGAAAAAGATGTGTTCTTTAAAAGAAGTTTTATTTTTGTAATAAAATATTTTTAAGTGAAAAATATTATTTATATCAACATTTCCTATATGAAAAAACCCATCATTTCTAATTCACTTTACTTGTAATACATTTAACTTTTCAATTCAAAAGTGCAATATAAAATATTATATTTATAGCACTGTAAGAAGTTAAACATTGAGAGGCCCCATGAATTTCAAAAGAGTTAGGAGATGTTCTTAGCTGAACTTTTCTAAAGTAATGTCTAAATCGGTATAATCTGAAAAGTGGATCATTCCAGTACATCTATTGAAAATCTTTCTGTGGTAGCTAATCACACATATTTGCTGTCCTCCACAATATGAAAGAAAATACAAAAATCTGATTTTCATTTGCTGCTGTGTTATCAGCAGCAATTATTTTGTTAGACAGCTTAGAGTTTTTGTATTTGGGGGATTTTTTTTTACCATTTAAAACCTATAACTTCACTTCATTTGGAAAATGATTTAACATAGGATCTGTGAAGTGAAACTCACAATATAAAGTAAAACTGGTGAGAAATCATAGAAAAGGAGAAGCCTATTCTTTAACTGAAACCAGTCATTCTGAATGAGTCAGGCAAATTTCACAGACAAAAACCCAATTAATAAGTGCTTGCTCTCCTAATTTTGAAAACATATTTTTCCTTTGAAATCTCACTGGCAAACTTCAGGCATCTTCCCAATGTAATTTTAGAGTTTACTACTTCTGAAACTATGGTCCCAAGTGAATTTATCATGACAAAAGTAGCATATGACAAAAAATGGCACATGCTTTTAGAAACTGCGGAAAGAAACTCCAGGCCACTGTTTGGACATAAAGAAGGAAGTGCTTTTCACAGCAGTACTTGAGATGTGTTTTGTCGTGCATATCCATTCAAAATAAAAGCTCCATGAGTTTGCTTTCTGGATAGTAGGACATTTAATTTCCCTTTTAACAGAAGAGATCATAGATCAAAGGAAAGCAGCCAGGTGGGTCAGAGGGAAACACCAGCATTTCCTGACCTCATTACTTGTTTACAGATAAACACCAGACAGCTGTAAAAGTGACAATATGTTTTCTTATTGCTCTCAAGAGCAATAAGAAAATAGAATTGAACAAATTAAAGAAACATAATTATATATCCAAATTTGAAAGTCTTGAGTTTGTTTAATAATAAATGTTACTATAGAGATTTAGAATATTTTCATTAATATGTCTCTATCATTTATTTGTATTGTTTCATTTATTAAATTCAAATGAAAGCAGATTTTTTTTTTTTCATTTCAAATGAAAGTAGTAAGGAAACCAGAAAGCCATCTCTATGTAGTTTGTAGTGACTTTTCAGTACAGGTCTGCAGCAGACCATGCTACCAGATCATCTCATGCAACAGAGAGAGTAATGACGTTTGCATACTGTAGAGTTAGACATCCCACACTGAAAGGTCCTGACTGCAAATTCAGCATCAAGATTACATTAAACTCCTAAAATATGCTGAGTGAGGTTCAGTTTCTTTGTTCCTCCCTCACATTTCATGTGGTATATTTCTCAAACAGAGAACCTGCTCATTCTCTCTGTTTACCAGTAGATAAAGTAGAACTGAAAACACTGTGTTGTACTGGAATGTGAAGAAGTTCAGAGTGCAAAACAATTGCTTGCTACAAAAATAAAGGAAGGCCTCTCCTATGAAATCTATGAACTCAAAACAGAACTAGTCGTTGCCAATAACTTTAACTTCATTTATCTATATTTGGCAAAAATTGTGCTGCAGCTGGAGATGAAATGCTGAGCTAAATAACTGCAGCGACGTGAGCTCCAAAACAGTAATTACTAAGCTGTGCTGCCTTGTGTAAGATTTTACTTTTTTTTATTGTATTTAAAGAAACTCTCTATCTATGTACAGTACGAGAACTGCCTGATCAAATAATGCCTGATTGCAAGGCATCTCAGCTCCACTGTCAATATAATTTAGTGTTTAGCAAGGAAAACATGTTTTTCATGAAGCCAGACTACAATGCTGTGCAGGGCAGTTTAATCATTCTACATACATTTATATTGTCTCTAATTGCAAGGAGTAACTCATATTAAACCTAAATTTGGCTTATCATAAACAATGAATGTATTTTTTTCTTACTATTAGAAAAGCTAGTAGTTTTAAAAGGCTAAAAGAAAGGGGGACACAATCCCTTTCTTCATGGTTACAAGAACAAAAAAAAATATTAATAATGTTGTTGGAAGAACTGCTCACCAATGTTATTTCTATCATCTATCTTTTTTAAAAAGAGAACAAGAAAGTTGGGGGCATGTTTCAGAGTCATATCTTCTTTCCAGGTGGATGTTTTTGTTCTCAAAAGAGAAGCCCAAGTAGCTGTAATTATGGGTGTTCTGTGGTACTAACGCCAGGGCATGTTGACATTTCAGAGAGAGAAAAGGAGAAAATGAAGTGACACATGAGTGTTCTTCTAGTTGTCCAAGAAAATGGATCCTGATGCCATAAATCTAGCTCCTTCCCAAAAAGTAATGTGACTGAAATAATATCACAATGCCAGAAAAGCTGACTAATTGTCTGGATTCCAAAACTGACATAATTTTTCCAAGATGACATAGTATTATTAGTAGTATCTAGTCCCTCAAACAGTGAGTTTTGTTCTCATTGACCATTTTTCTAACTCTCTTTCTCTTTACTTCCACAGACAGAAATCCTGATACAGAGTCCTCCCTTCTTTCAATTTCTTGGCCATTCATGAGCTTTTTAACCCTAACAAACACAAATTCTTTCACTATCTGTCATTTTCTAGATGCAGTCAGCAGAATTTCTTTGGGACAAACTGCCTTTCAGCAGACGGTCCCCAAATATTTACGGCCAATGGATTATTTCTGTCCTTCAAATGAATCAAAATTACCCTGCACTCTTATAATCTACTTGAAGATAATAGAAAAATTCTTAAATACAGTTCCAGATTTTATCTGCAGACCATATCCCCTGACTCCATTGACCGACCATGAATGAATATAAATCTACTGAGCTATTGATGCAGAACTGGTGACATTTGTTCATCACCTGCGTCCTGGAAGCACCTAAGTCAGAGAAAGTAGCCACGTAGATTATAGTAGCTCATATTGCTTAATTTCTCACTAACTTCATCAGTGTTAGATTTTTGTGTGCTTAGGGAGAACCAAGGATGTTTATATGTCCTGGAATGCTTCTATATTTATTTCAACATTCTAGTAAAGGCAAGAGATAGAGGTTTGCCTCTTGTCACCTCCTCTCAAATTTTGAGCCTGCCTTGTTTCATTGAATAAATCTTAGTCCGGCACTATACTTTTGCTCTCATTTTATTTCTCCAGCTTAGAGCTTGTGATTTCATCCTTTGTTAAATTGCTTGACTTCTGGATAGAAAGGAAAGAAAAGCAATGCAAAGCAAGCCAAGAAAAGGGATACAAGTGCTGTATGAATCTTCAGAATTTTTGATCAAATTTATCCACCTTTCATCAGTGGATATAGTCTGTCAAAACCTGGTTTCTCTATTCATTTATCCATACTACAGGTCACTCTTGTAGTTCCATAGAGATATTGTAGAAATATTTGTTAACCTACAAAAAATCACCACCAAAATCATCTACAAGCTGTAGTTGTTCTCATAGTACTTGTTAGTACAGCAGACCTTTCAGAATGGAAATGAGGCATTGCTGAGCACATGCATCTAGCAGCCATTTGCATCCCTAGACCAGCTCTGTTGGACTGACTGAGAAGCTAATTCCAAAGTCCCTCTAACTTGATATTCCAGTCTGAACAGGTCAGTGATTTGTTGCTCTTCACAGCCAGGTCCTTGTACCTTGAAGGACATGAAAAACACATCATGGTTTACTCTTCCATTGCACGGTCACTAAGAGATGGCAGAGTTAAACATTTCAACAGCCATCATTTTAAACTCAGTGAACCAAATGAGCCAAAGCATTCCAACATCAGTGCTAATGCTTTTAAAATACAGTTTGTTTTCTGTTTTTACATCAGAAAGCTCATACTTACATGGACATCCTGGTAAAAGAGAGAGACTGCACACATATTTCCAGGGTAATCTAACTTGTACCAGAGACTGCTAGGGATTAATGACTGGATGTTAAGGATGTTGACACTCTGATATATGGCTCTCTGCTTCTACTTTAACATCTTACAGCCATCGCACATGTTGAATGTTGTTTGGGCTGTGGTGTTTCAACATAACACGAAGCAGGAACTACAGCAACATATAATTTACAATGGAGATTCTACATTTAACTTTCACATATAGAACGCATAGAGAATTCTTCCTTTTAAAGTAAAGTTTCATTGTCCGTTCATCACACACCACTAATCACCAGCACTTAGGCATCTTAAAGAAAATGATGTACCGTGTATCAGGAAAACTGACAGGGCAAACGACTGAAATTGAACACATCTGTACAAATTGTGAAGAAACTGCAGGACTGTTAAACAAACAATAATAATTGCAGTCACATTTCTTTTCTAAAAATGGAATCATTCCCCTGCCATTTACAACAGTTTAGTATTTATGCACCTCCACAGTTCTTCAAACCACTCTTCTTCAGTTGTTCCAAGGCCTAGATTGTGGTTCTGTCGCTTTGGAAAGATCAACAACTAGACAAGCACATAACAAAATAACATGCTGGCTAACTCTTTGAATTCAGCAAGATAATAGCACTGAGGAATCTTCTCTTTGCTAACAAGATTACATTCTGCTTCAAAAAGATTTTCGTGCACATGGATGTCTGATTGCACTTACTCTTCGCACTGAGCTTAACCCTCCATTATCTAATTCACTGCCTTTTATATCTTCTATTCTGTTCTTTGCTATTACATAGGAAAGACTATGGTGTTGAAACTTGTGTTAATGTATGTGATTACCTTGGCAATGGAATTATTTGGCATCGTCTTCTTCAAATTGCTGATATGTATTGGCTGTTCTTTGTCTGCTAGGGAGTTTTCCTCCTCTGGGCTACAATGTCAACTCTTTTGTTCCCAGTTCCTCTGCAGCAGACTGGACATAAAGTCTATGGCCCCTTTACAACCACTCAGATAGAGACACAAGAAAATAATAAGTCTTCTAAAATGAGGAGCTTCTTCTGGAGCAGAAAGCATTTCAGCTGAAAGTCATGTGGTAAGATTTAGGCAGCTCATAGTTTTTCCCACTCCTGCCTCAAGTAGACACTGTGCTTTGCCCTTGTTGAGATGTGCATCTTCATTCACATGGGGTGCTGACATCCTATTTTTGTAAGATAGCCGCAGTGCAGGTAAATTACAGTCACAGCAGTAAGGCAATTCCCATTTCCACACTCTTCTAATCTGCCTCTGCCTCACTTCAGCTCTTTATGCTGATTTGAGACAGTAATTCTTTCATTTTTATGCCAGCTGAGGGCCAGGCTCACCAGCCTCTGAGCTTATGGTGTATCACCTCTGTGAAGCTTATGGGTTTTTTTGTTTATACCACAGAATTCACTTTCACCTGTTAAAAGAATAACTTAACTCCATACATGGGAACACCCTCCATATTTCAGCCAAACACAGCATTGCTGTCATTCTGGCCCGACTATTGCCAGTGAATATTCAGACACAAGACAGTGATAAACCTCATATTGAAGCTAAAGTGTCTTTTACAAGCAAGTGCACTATTGATAGCTTGTAACCTGCAATCATTTAAAAGGACAAGCAAAATCATATTGGACATTATGAATTGTGGTTTCAGACAAGGAAATAACTGAGTAGCTCATATTATTTGATAGCATTTTCTGAAGGGAAACTATTGTCCTAACCTTTCTAAATAAGAAAAAATAAAATACAGGAAAAACAATTTATGAGGCTTTACACTAGACTCAAGGCCCTCAATTTTCATTTGCTTGGTTGGCCTGTTGGGATTTTTTCCTTGTTATGGAGATATTTTCTTTTCTTATAGAGAGTGCAATATTGTTCATAACAAAGGTTATACTGTTGGTAGTAGATCTGGCCTGAATATCATTCAACTAACTTTAGCTATAAGGTCAGAAATAAAAGTTACCCTGTTATTAAATCCATATTTGAGCACAAAGACTTTGCTAGCACTTTTCTTCATATGGCAGACAGGAGCTGAGGAGAGGCAATAGTGAGGGACAATAACAATGGAGTCTCATTCATCCTAAAACATTGCATAAAAGTTAGTTTGTAATTTTTATCAGCCATGCTGAACTGTTTTCTCTTAAATTCCCAAGAGCAGCAGGGTCAATCAGGAGAGTATGAGAGTGAAGATTAAACAGATTTCCTTTCCTACACTTCCACTCAGGTGAGGGGGAAGGGCTCCAAAAAAAAGTTATTTTAACTGCATTCTTTTGAGGAAAAAAATAAAAAATTAAGATGGTGCCTTTTAATTTGCTAATTAACAACTTTTACTGTGAAGAATACTGCCAAAATGGCTGAGATTATTTGATAAAGATTCATTAGATAAGAAGAAAAATAGAAATTAAAGGAATTAAGATCTTGGATAATTCAGAATGTTCCACTGAAGCCAACAGAGCCAAGGATGCTATTTAGGGTGCATAGTTTCCAAATTTTTGTTTCCTGTATTTTCGCATATTGCCTACTAAAGCAGTCGTTGCTAGAAAGTCAATAAGTGCTGTGGGGTGATTATATATGTTATGTGAAATAACACACAGCATTTGCCCAAAAGTATAATTGTGGGAATCCTGAAATTATTTGAACAAGTGCAATAAGGGTTTGAGAGCTAGATGCTGATAATGTTGCTGTCTATGGCTCTGGTTACTTACTCTCTTCCAGTTATTACACCTCTACCCAGACACATGAGACTGGTTCCATTCTGTCCTTCACTAAACACAATTTTAGCCCAAACCACTCTTCTCCAAAGAGAATGCCCTAGACATTTAGACTGTTCAGACACTCTCTACTGTTATTTTAATATTCCTTGAGTTGACAAGAAAATAGCCCAGTAGCCTAATGGCTACTGAGCCTGTAGACTACCTTAGCCTCAGGGACTGTTCTGAACCAGTCATAATGTGACCTGAATATAATTTTAAAATCTTTCATTTTTTCAAGCAAATGTCTTAGAAAGAGACTGCCAATCAACCTAAACACTAACCTCCTCAATCTGTTTCTGGTGATGTCTCACATTAATTGGTTATTTATATACCCAGTGAGTAAATCACAGTTTAGCCCAGTGGTTAGAGCATTGCTCTAAGAAACATGAAAGTGGCTTCTCATCCTCTTCCACTGATAAAGTCATTAATGCAATTGAAACAGTAATGACTTAAGAGCATTTTTACCAGATGGCTCACATTTTCTACTATAAGTAAGACACCAGGATTCAGTCTTTACTAGGAGAAAAGAGGGAATGTATTCCACACTGAATAAATAAAGGATCAACACTCAAGACACACTAAGCATGGAGGAAGAAGAAGGGTAAAAAGGAGATAATGATGGAAATGACCCTGTCTCAGGTCAAATAGACAGTAGGTTAAAAGTGGAATTAAAATTCAACTCCTGTCAGCTGGAACATAGACTCATTTACTGAAAAGCCTTGCCTGCCCTCACTTCTTTTGCTGCTAGTTTTCCTACCTTATCAGCCACATTCATCAAGCCACTTCAGGTCACCTGGCTTTAGAGCCTAAACATGCACTGACAAGTTGTCCCTAAACTCCATTTCTGGACACATTTCCTCCTCTTAATCTGGGGTAGCTTTTAAGACAGTTGAGGTGAAACATCCCTCCAGATTGAAGTGTTTGACTAAAAGAGTGGCCTATAGTGGTGAGACTGAACTGGGATGACTTCATTTCAGACGCCTGAACTAGGAAAGAGAAACCTCTATAATCCAGCTGCCCTGTCCATGTACAACACCTGTTTGCTCTACAGAGATATCATGATAGTTACTGTATGTTCCAAAATCTTCAGAAAAGGTATCAAGTACCTTTTCACTATTTTCACTATTACAGTCAGATTCAAATTCACTTATAGGCTGCTATTACTCTTCAATTCTAAGAAACCCATTCTAAATTTTTACAGAAGTTTCAGTAACAACAAAGCTAAGCTCTAACAACATGGTAACCATCCTTAACAGCTGACTTTTTTAATGGCATCCGAGACAAAGAATAGAAAATGTTTCCGTGATGCTGACCAAAAAGATGTGCCATCTCTTCATGAATAAGAGAAGGGGAAAAGCACTCCACAACTGAGCATACTCACCAGCTGGAAGAGAGGGAAAGGCAGTGGGCAGGTGCAAAAAAGCCATTTTGGGGCTCTAGCTGGTTTTCTCTGTATTCCAAAGGACAAACAGCAGAAGAGCTTTCTGTGTAAAGAGACAAATCTAGATTTAGTCCAGAAGTGACTAGTCATTTAAAAAGGACAGTATCCAAACTCACACATTTTTAAGGATTAGGCCCATCACACACACACTGTTTTTCAATATTGTTCTCTGCAATAAAAACTGAGATTGTTTTCTGAACAGGATGCCAGCTGCTTCCTGTTCATGCTACTAATACATAACACTGCCATTGTATCCTATCAAGGGATCCTCACTCTCATCACTAGCCAGCAGAACAAATACACTGTATTAAGTAAATCCTCAAAAAAAGCTACAGAATCGATTGGTGTAATTCAGCCCAGTCACACTGACTTCAGCAAAATTTTAGTCCTGCTTAGGACCTAATCTGATTTGTAATTTATCTTTCACATGATTAACTAATTGCTGTACGCTTATACATAGGAATTCCAATTCTATAGGTTATGCTTGGACCACATAGGTAGTCACACATATTATGAACTGTCAGGTGCACTTGCAATGAAAAGGTACAAAAACAGCAGAAACCTCCCTGTGGCATGAGCCATCTTGCTCTCCTTTGCCACAAATAAGCAGTCTCTGACCTTCTGCAACTCTTGCTGTGAACATCCCCTTCCCTCCCAAGAGGCAATCTTGCCCAAGAAGCCACGGCCTCATTCCATGTAACTCAAAACTGCTGTTACCATGGTTAATATTTCTGACTTGATTGGCACCACTAGTAATTGAACTGCAGTCTCTTGAGCACAGCAAGCTCTATTCATTAGCTCCTATTGTGTTAGGACACTGCATCAACCCACATTATTTTTCTGTGTTAAGGGGAAAAAAATCAGCCATGAATACAAAGTTATGTTGCCACACAAGATCACGCAGTTTTGCTCTTGGATTAATTTTATGAAATTAAATAATCTATTACACATAAATTTTATTTATGTCAATAACAGTGCAATATGGGATAAGGCACCTTCATTTTGACTGCATAATATCATGTACATCTAAAACCCAAAATAGTTTAGTATCAGCTTTATAAGAAGGCTTTGGGTTTCATCACCATAACAAAACCTTTGCAGTCTTCTGTCTCATTTTCTCACACTTTATATAGAGTTACACTTTATATGAATTTGCTGGTTTGAGTCTACATGTGACAGAATGCTATATAATGAAAAGAACAATATACCAGAAGGTTTCCTGTATAAGGAACAGGACAGAGAAGCTTTAAAATGAAGCTTCCAACTGCCTATTCAGACCAAGACTTTATATCTTTTTTATATTTCAGTAGATTTTATAGGTGACACTATGGTGTATATATAAAGAAATTAGACCAATTAATTCATAAACCTTGACAATTTTGAGCTGACAGTTTAATAGAAGTAGCCAAAATCTGAGAAATCTCTTGTATTCTGATGTCATTTTAAAAATCCATAAATTAATAACCACCAACATCAAGGAGGTGGCCATACCAGCAAGTTGTTCCAGAACGATCCTTCTGTTCATCGTGCTACATTTTCACTGTAACAAATACCCTCCTGGTTTCATCTTTGAAAAAGCTTTCAAGTTTTGTCTTCTTTATTCCTTTTTCCTTTCTCCCTTAGACAGGACCATGTCTGAGAAATATTCATCACATAGATTCTTTCCCATGGGGAAAAGGGAAAAAAAGAAGACAGTAAGAGAAATACAGGTGCTAAAGGAAAAAAGTTTTGCTTTACTCCTTCAGCCTGCCTTGGCATTGTGAGATGGATCTTGGAAGACTGAAGAGTTTGCAGGACTTCGGAAATGTGAGTTAGAGAAAGGTGGATGCAAGAGAGAGCAAGAGACACTGTCAAATACTGACAGTGGACAAACTGCTTCTCATTGTAGCTTGTTATTAAGTGGAGTAAGATATTGTTCACATTCTCAATGCTCTGAGAAAAGTTTTCACCTTTCTACAACTTACACTCTATCTTGAAAAAGCAGTAATTTATTCCCAATTTCTTCAGTTTCCAGCCTCACCTGAGTCCGCTGTATTATGTAGAGACAAATAGGACAAGTCACACAAAACAGTACATATTCTAGCACTCATACAACACAACGGCGCAAAAGAGCAGCACTGAGAGGTCTGCCTCCCCAAGGTCACAGGATGGGTGGACCTGTCAGTGGTTCTGACCTGTTTCAACTTTGTCTGAGAATGTTCAGTGCTTGGAAGATCAGAATAATCTAGTTGTGTCCCATTTTACACAAATCACTATAGAAGCACACAAAATTGGTGGCACTGTATATTTAGATCCTTTTCCATAGCATATAGATAATAACACTTATCTTTCCCTTTATCATTGTAAAGCTTACTTTGTATTTGCAAGGTACTTTGTTGATAAGACCGGCAGTTGCCAAAAGAAAATTCATGGCACTGTGAAAATTCCTTATCTGGTGCATGCCTGCTGCTGGGGCTGCATATGAGGAGCACTAAGAGTGACAAATAGACTGTGAAATGCAGTATTAACTGAACCTGCTTCATTCTGAGTGAGCGATTCTCTGATGCCTAAAATGCTGGTTGAGCCAACCTATCAAGGTTCTGAGGGCACACACTATTTGTCCCTTCCCCACATCAAGTTTAGATTAGATGGTCCAATAGATTTAAAGTCATTAGAGAGAGGACGGGCCAGCAGAAAATAACTAAATACTCATTTCTTAAGAAAAAAATGTTAAAACTAATTATTGATCATCTGTCTCATTCAGCAGTCTCTGTCCATGCCATTCAATAACCAGTGTAGGCACCCTTTGAAAAACCATTATATGTGATCAAATAATAGTTTTCACGTGCCAATGGATATGTCTTCAGGCATCAGATAAAGGCCTGTGGCTCTCACAATACTGATGCATTCACACTTCTGATTACCTCATTTCCCAACTGTAAGTCATTTTAAATATAATCTTGCGTTAATTTATCTTAGTGCGGGCATAATCTATACAGCTATATGTCTTCTTATACCTAGTCTGCATTTTAAGGTTAAACTGGTAACTTGACACACCAGCCCACACCCAGCACCAACAGCACAACAACTCCCAGAGCATGGCACACGTGCTCCTGTAGCTTTACGAGTTCTTTCTTTCTTTCTCCAGGGCTCTGTTAGGAAGACCATTGCCAGCACATAGAAGGAGGTGATCCTGCCCATCTACTCAGCCCTGGTGAGGCCACATCTGGAGTGCTGTGTCCAGTTCTGGGCTCCTCAGTACAAGAGAGATGTGGAGCTCCTGAAGCACATCCAGCGGAGGCTGCAAAGATGATTACAGGACAGGAGCTTCTCTCTTATGAGGAAAGGCTGAGAGAGCTGGGCCTGTGTAGACTCGAGAAGGGGTGTCTGAGAGTCATCAATGTCTCTAAGTATATAAAGGAAGGATGCCAAAAAAATGAAGCCAGGCTCTGCTAAGTGGTGCTGGGCAATAGGACAAGAGGCAATGGGCAGAAACTGATGTGCAGGAGGTTCCAACTCCAGTATACTGGAGTTCCAGTTCCATACTTCCAGTATGAGGAAGAGCTCTGTTATGCAAGCGACTCCGCACTAGAGCAGGTTGCCCAGAGGGGTTGTGGAGTGTCCTTCACTCAGTACGTGTTCAAGAACTATCTGGACACAATGCTGTGCCATGTGCTCCAGGACTACCCTGCTTAAGCAGGGAGGTTGGACCTGATGCCCCTCTGTGGTCCCTTCCAACTTTACCCAGTCTGTGACTTCTGCTTTTTCTTTCACAGCCCCATCACCATGTGGAATTTGTAGCATTAAGTAGTCCCACAAATGGTCATCTCTGGCATGCATTAACTATACACCCTTATTTCACAATTTACGCAGTCCTCTTCAAGGTCCTGCCGGGACCACTGCAAGCAAATCTCATGTATGAGCAGACTGGTTATTTTCACGCCCGTCAGCTTTCATTCTTTTTGTTGGCCAACATGCCTGCTACATAAATAATCATGGTTTAAGAATAGAGCTAAATTCTATTCCTCTGTTTGACATACTGAACTAACTGCGAATATTCTCAGCTCAGCTTTTTAGAGCAGTTTGTAAACAGCACAAAAACCAGATGTGACTCAAAGGACGCTCTCATGTAAATATAAAAAGTCATGATTCAAAGTACAATGTTAAGTCTCAGTAATTCACACCAATTTGAGCTTTCCATTTCAGTGGCAATAACCCTGACCTGACAAATACTACTGTGTAAATTTGTATAAAATTGAGTACATTACAAGGTATCAAAATCATAATAATAGCAGTGGACTTTTCCCTGGAGCCCAGTACATACACACAGATTTTCTAAAGCACCTGAGGAATATATGTGCATAGGCACTACTGAAGGTCAGTGGGATTTCCATGGCTAAATCCCTAGGACCTGTCGGAATCAGTCCCTTGCAATTACTAATTCAGGTACAATATACAGCTATTCGTTTCTATATTTTAATATAGATAAAGCAATAGGCTTCATTTGGACTGATCCTGAATCACACCTGCCTAGATACCTTACTAGTGAGGTAATACATGTTGGTAAAGTCATCTCTAATGGGAGAGAGAGCATCTGAGTCTGGCTGTGGCTGTTTATTATCTTTGCTTCTATTCTCTTGAGTTTTTTCTCTTTATGTTCAGTGTGCCCCATTCTCAAGATAATTTTTTCATGTGTGTTTTGATATACACAGTGTTTTTCTTCTTGGCCACACACTCTCTTGTCTCTGTATCACCAGGCTGAATTCAGAAGGAATTAGTGACTTAGCTGCTTCCTCCTCCAAGTTGTATTTATGATAATGATGACAGCATTTGGATTAACTCCATCTTGTTTTCTGATAGAATTGAAGCAAAATTAAATGTGTTTGTTAGCCAGACATTAGGGAAGTTTTTGGAGTTGGGGGTATGTCTGTGGTACCAGAACACTGTCAGGGACAAAAGAAACATAGTCACGCAACCCCTATACTCCTCCACCCATACCCATCCAGACTTAACTCTCCCTCGCATTCCCAAACATGTATGTGGGATTCTATCCCAGACAGTCTTGCAGAGCCCACTGATCAGCACCACTCATTACAGTAGAACACCTCTATCCATTACAGCACAATATACATCAGTGAAGCAGCAAATCATCCACATAACACAAGGCAATATTGTGCCTGCATTATGGAAAGGGAGTGTTCCTGAAGCAAATATCAAGTGCTGCAGGAGAAACACCCAGCAGGAGACTGCACATGAGGTCTTCTCCCTGTGAGCCCCGAGAGATGACAGACGTGGATACAGCACAATGCTGCAGATGGGCTACACAAAGAGATGTGCACTGGTCAGCAGCTGCTTGGACACACTGTTTGCTGTTAAGTATTGGATTCCACTGAATGAAATGGTCCCTGTTTCACTGCACAAATGTGAGGAACAAGTGCAGCAGAGTCCAGGTGTATGAATGCTGTTCACTATGCTAACACTGAACTGGCTTTGAAACGGTTTTGTTTGAGTATTCAAACAAACAATAAAAATAAAAGTCTTTTTAGTAAAATTTTATCTTAATATTTGATCCAGACCCCCAAAGATATAAGCCATGTGAGGATCGAATCCTGAGTTCAGCTCCTTCACAACTAGAAAGCAGTAAGATTTAATTATTTTATGGCTGGAAAATAAATAACAGTCTCTGTAGGAAACTGCAAGTAGCATTGCAAAAGATTATCCTTATTTGGTTTTGTTTTCTTTTACACAGGGTAATATAGTTGCTGAATCATTATTAATAATTGTTTATGCCACGGTAATGCCTTAAGCAACCCTGCAGGACAAACACTAAAAAGGATAAACCCTAAGCAATAGCTCCAGCAGAACAAGGGAGATTTTATTTTCCATGAACCCAAAGCCTCTTGCACCTCCAGTTGAACTGCCTCCCAAATTGCCAGTGCTACCCATGTGTGTGATAAATGGGGTGCTACTGGGCAAGTGGTACTACCTGCCTTTCTTCTGCTGTGGAAATTCAACCACTCCTCAGCTCCTTAACTCCCCAGGAGATCTGTCAAGGAAAATAAAACAAGCCTGGCATGCACTCAGCTATGATAGTCAATCTGAATAATTCCCTAGCTTTGGTATCAGGCACCATGCAGCTCCCACTCACCTCAGTAGGAGGGAACTGGCCCTGTGCATTGCCCAAAATATCATTATGATACATGAAGTCTGTCTGGAAGATTAAAAAGGGGACATATTGCAGTGACATACGAACTCTTTTCAAGTTGTGCACCCTAGGAGATAGATTACATGATGAACATGTGCAGTATGCCTTTTCCAGCTTGTGCTTCTAAGCTGAACTGTGATGTCCTTCCTGAAGAAAAGCTGCATTTTATCTCACAGATAAAGCTGGCTATCCTTTCAGGAGGAGCCTCTCAGAATTCAGTTCTCAGGTACTTGAGTGCCTAATGAGAAGAGATTCATAACCTCTTGCCTGATGAGATTTTGTGTTGTCTTTCTCTTTGGGGAGAGGTGAAGTAGTACATTTCCATTCAGAGAAAGGCAAAGAAAAAGGAGCAAGCCTTGTGATGTAAAACCATCATAGTCCCTGCCTGCCTCCCGCCTACCAAAGCTGTTTGCAAAGGCAAATCCACCTCAGCTCCATGCTTCCCCTCTAATTCACCATCACTTGAGAGAGAAGAAAGAGCAGACAACACACAGTAATTTTTAAAAGGCATTAGGAGTAATATTGTGACAAACAAGTCAGCAGCATTTCAACACCTCCAAACACAGAACAGCAGAAGTGCGCCTGTCAAAGCACAACTACAGAACAATTTCTGGACTTGCCATCCCCAGTGTAAAGTCCGAAGATGGGAAATCTCCAGGAACCTGAAAGACACACAAAGATAGCCTCCCTTCTCCCAGCCAAATTGATCTGGGGACCTTTTCACTTTTTATGTCTTCAAAAACTTCCCCTCAAAATGTAGTGGATGTTAGAGTTATGAAATCTGCTACACCTGGACTGCACTATTGCTGAAAACAGATTATCTGAAGATAGTAATCTTTTAATAACATCTTTTCCAATTTTCTGTTCTCCTCTTGTCATTGATATGTTGTCATATGCTCAAAATTCATTATAATTATTGATGCTAAGCTTGTGTCCCCCGGCTGGAGAAAACAGGTTAGCATGGGAGCTTTTAAGAAATCAGTCGCAAAAAATAGCCCTCTTAAAAATAAATATATTAATATATGGGGAATAAATAATCCAGATAGCTAGACTAACAAAGAGACTGGTACTGGATATATATTTAGACTGTGTTGAAGTGTGATTTAAAATGCTAGGTGCCCTAATCCAGCTTTTTACATTCACACCAGTTAGTCCAAGGTTACATGAATTTGTATCTTACCTGGTCAGTCCCAGGAACAGGCAAAACTCCATGTTCCGAGGCCCTCAACTCACATCAATTCTTTCATCAGATTGCCTACTGCTCCCTTGCACCTTTGCTCCTCTAATACTGGGGCCTCTCTAGGTACCACATTTGGGCTGGTGGTACAGAGTTGCTCAGACAATGGTCCAGCTGGATGTTATCACCAGGTACAGAACATCCAGACCTGTCCATGTGGAGCCTCCTTTTGCCCTAAAGCATAAAATTCAGCCCTTGAGATCTTAGCTCCTCAATGCTAGCCACTGGGTTACCCCAGGGCTACCAGGCTGGTACCTGAGTTTGGCTCTCCAGGGCTCCAACAAAAAAGTAAAATGTATTGGTAATGACCTATCTCTGCTCCAGCTGCATCTGTGTTATGCTGCAGCTCTGCAAATGTGAGCAAACTAGAGATCTTTTTCAGACTAGAGATCTTTCCTTAGGGTGGCCCAGCCCCCATTTTAACACAGTCAAGACCTGAACAGGATGGCCATATCCTAACTGCTTTTTAGGGATAATTCTTGTTACATGTTCTGTCCCATCCATCTCCAGCTACGTATTGGTTAAATCCATACGGGGACCTTGCTGGCAGTTTATGTGTGGAAAATCACAAATCAATGCCTGAGCATACACTGCTAACCCAGGTTAGATGTAGCTTCTGTGTCCTCAACTGCTGAGGCAGAGATGAACCCAAGATACCCACTGTTGTCCTGGGCTGTCAGCACAAAGTCTCACTGTGGCCTGCTCCACTCAATATTCCAGGAGCAAAAATTTGGGTGCACTTTTTGTCCTAAACACTCTCACACATGGTGCTCGGGAAAGCCTGGGTGGCATTTAATGTGGTGGTTGGTAAACCAAGACCTGGAAAGTGGTTTGAAGGACTGGTTAAAATGTTGTATTTTAAAGTGTGTGTCAAGACACTCCAAAAGAAGCAAAAATAGTGGGGTTTCCACATAATGGCAATAGATATCAGAGCAGCCTAAAGGATTAATGGAACAGAAGTACAGTTTTGTCACTTTGATACTCAGTTTCCATGTAGCCTTTTAAATCAGCTTCCTCAAAATCCAAACACACTCCCCTCTGCACAGAACCATAATACACACAAAAAGGAATATGCAATGCAATTTGGAGAGACAATATCAGGTTGGAAAATTTTGGACTATTTCTCTTACAGACACAGTCGGTGCCAGTTCTGTGTATCTTTCTACCTGCACAAACGAAATAATTACCAGACTACAGCATTCTGCAGTAATGATCATTAACTGCAGTAGCAATATTGCAGACTCTAGGGCCTTATTGTAATCTTCCTCATTTCAGTGTTAAACTACTCTAACTTCATTAGCTTCACTGGAGATACTCCACTTTACACCTGCATAATTGAGAGCAGAATCAAGCCTCCACTGCTGTGGAAAATACTGGGTAGTGCAGCACTTTTCAAATAAAATGTAATTAACATGAAATTCTAGATCCATATTGCAATTTGCAGAATGATCACTCTGGGTGCAACATGACTTCCAACTCCCTCTCTCGTCTTAATTTAGTTAGAAATAGGGCTGCTTGTGTAATATTTTCTCCATAGCAGCAAACAGAGGCATATTTCTTTTTCTTTTCCTACTGTTATTTTTTTCTCTTTATAAATCTTTGTCAACAAGGGATTACTAGCTCACCTGAGAGAGACAGTTAAAGTCAGATACTTGCCCATAATTAGGGAAACTTGGAATCCTTGACAGTGAACACCTGGCTTCTCATTACTACCTGAATTTTATACTTCCAAGTGTTAATCTCTCCTCAGGGTTTGCCTTGGAGTTTCATTCTGGTATTCAATGAAACCATCAGGTTTTCCAGGCACTGACACCTTTGAAATGTTTTCCACATGGGAATCAATATGAAACATGTGTGATTATTACTGATTTTTCTGTGTTGATTTCTATTATGGTATCACCCTGGAAAAATAGTATAGACAGCAGTAATAAAATCTTTCATTGAATAAATTTATGCAGCAGGGAGAGTTGTGTTTAAGGGGGCTGGTTTGATGGGGGGAGGGGGAGGCATTGCTATGATTAATGGTGTTATCATGATTATAACTTGGTTTAAAGCATTCTAAGAACTTGCACATTTTTTAGCCTTGAGAGTAAATTCTACCAGCACTTCTTTCCTCTTAAAAGCCATCATTGCTGCCATTCCTTATAGCTCTAGATGAAATACGTGGGCTAGCTGGAACCTGGGAGCATGCTGATGGTGAACTCCCAGCTAACACTACAGGGCTACAGTTCAGGCAGATTACTGTAATTTCCTTTACTTTACTGAGTGCAGAGTTTCCTTCCCAACCTTTACCAGCCTTATGGGCAGGAAAATTTTCTCATTCCTACAAGACCAAATGTACTGGTAACTTTGTACTTTTTACTCCAGACACTGGAAAACCCAGGTAAAAGGATATCTTTGGGGCTTTTCTTCTGTTAACCAGAAGGATTTACTATCCTGTGCCCGAATAAGAGTTGTTTAAATCATTCCAGACCCAAAGCTCTTATTGACTACTGCAAGGCAATAGAGGTAATAAGAAGTCAAAATCCTCTGAAAGAAAAACACAAAGAGTCCGTGGAGCTGAAACTCACTCAGAAGCATGAAAACAAGTGACTTTTAAACAACAGCACATTTGGTTTTGGAAAACACCAGGTGCCAATGAGAAGAAAAATATCCAGGTTATCTTACCTTGATCAAGTCCAAGCCCTGATGCACTTGAAAATTTTTTAAGTTTTCAGTGAAGTCAGGAAGAGCAGACTTACTGCAGGAGTAAGTAGCATGCTTGGTGAAAGAAAATACGTAAAACTTGTTTGGGATCTGAAGTGGGGAAAAAAAAAGGAAGCAAAGCAGTTGAAGATTTTATAACTGATCTAAGCCTGAGCATCTGAATTAGTAGTATTTAACTGATAAAAGTGCAGTTTTCATGGAATCCCAGAAGAAAAACAGAAAAAAACTGAGAAACCCCAAGTTAACCTATGGTGAGCTTTATATGTGAAATTAATTAAGAATGCAAAATGTAATTAAAACATCAAAAAATCAAAAGTGCTGATCAAAGCAGTCTTTGTCTTGAAGTTCAGTAATAAAAAATCGAAAATTCCTTTGAACTACAAGGTTCAACTCAGATTTAAATGTCTAATGTGTCAAAGATGCTAAAAATGAGCATCAATATATTCCAGCAGCACAAGAGAGTGTTCTTCCCAGAAGACACAGGTAATTTCATGTCCCTATTTCCCAGAACTCAGTTTCATTTAAAAGCAACCTGAGTCCAGTTCTTACCACTGCCAAAGGACACCTGAAAATTTTTCCCTGGAGAATAAGATTTCCTTTCTTTATTACACAATTATGATTGCAGCTCTGGATACAGGCCTGGGAGACACTGCTGCATATACTTTGAAGGAGACTACATAACCCTGTTATCAGAACTGGAATGCAAGCACATTTCCCCAGACCTTTAGCGAGGTCCTAGATGCATGGCATTTCCCAAATTCCTTGGGGATATCAGATAATCTTACCAGTCTCCTGTTGGTTGCTTGTGGAGCATCTACAGAGTACTGACTCCTACTCAGATGATCTCAGGTTAAAAAATAAGTATATCTTCATAAATATATGCTTCAGATTATTCAGAAAATAAAAATAAAATAAACCAAAACCAACCAACCAACCAAACAAAAAAAGCCTCAAACCTGTACCATAGGAACAGTGTACATTATGTACCTATATTTGTAAGTAATGCAAGGCAAAGTTTAACTTAGATGCTTCTCTCCTCAACAATTTTTCAGTCTCCATTGGCTGTTTCAATACCTGAATTAACCCCTTTCTCCTCAATTCCCTACAGTCTGTTTTTCCTCTCTGTTGTAATACCCTTCCTGTCTCTGCCTTTGATTTTATGCAAATTTGGGTTGTCTGGGGTGATGATTATAGAACTGAAAATAGAGTAATACAGTAGTCCTGTGCTAGAGTTTTAGACTCAAACAAAGCACAGAGGATCACTATCTGCTCTGCTGGGAGAATTTCTGAGCACTCAGTGCACCTTATGCAATTCTTCAGATCTTACTATTTGTCTTCCAGTTATGCGTGTCAGGAATGAACTGCCTCACAAGGCTACAGGGCAGATTTGTGCAACAGTCCAGCTCTCTGGGACTGGCGTCTTGCATCACAGACTTGTGCCCTGCCACAGAAATGACACAATGCCAGCTTTCCCACTCTCAGTCTTCATATATCTAATTGTATCTGCATATAGATTGTAATATATGTAATTTAATACTTCTGCAAGTCCCACTTCCTTTGATATCAGCTTCTCTCATTAGACTACAGTTCTGTTTTCTGTTAAAAAACCTCCATAGATGAGGTCATGAAATATGTTGTGTTGGTGCCTCCTGTGAAGAGTTGGTGACTGCCTCAGTAAAACTGACAAACTGTGTTCACTGATGAAGTTACAAGGCAAATTGTTGGGATCTGAAATGTTTCTATGAATTCAACTCATGGGTTCTCACAAGATGAGGAACTCTGAGGAAATGCTAATCTTAACAGCCATGATTTTATCAATTTTGGCTGAAGAGATTGACTAATGGACTCGCTTTTACTGCCTATCAAGAGAAATGAGGAATAAAAAAAAAAAATCCCAGAAGTATTTTAGAGACATACACAAAAGCAATGAAGAAGGGTCAAAAAACTCATAGGACAAAGAAACATACATTCATGTGATAGGGAGGATCTGACTTAGCTAATGGATCAGCTCAAGATGTGGGAACATTGTCTTGTTCAGAAAACAGCAAGAGAAATACCTAAACAGAAGGAAGAGTACCTGCTTCCAGCCTAAATTATGTACCAGGGGAATAAGGAAAAGGCAAAGAAATATATATAGGATTCATCACATTTATCTTGTGCTAGTAAGTAAGGTGTAAAAGAAAACCTGAACAGAGACCTCTGAGATAGTATTAACAAATATACCCATGACACTCTGTATACTTGAAATGTAAAATAGTGTGCTCACATTCTTGCCAATAGTGATTTTAGGAAAACATGTTTAAATTTGTGAAATCTAAAGAGTTGGTGTTTTGTTTAGAGGAGGGAACCAAAAAAAATGTTGTTTTGGATGAGAACAAATGTTTCATTTTGTGTTTTCCAATTCAGTCAACAACAAAATATACTTCATAGCTAGCATCACTTGTGAGTCAGGCATATACACAGGAAAACAAAAAAACATAGATTTATGTTGTCTGTTCCTCTGGAGAAACCCAAAGCAAAACTCTGTTTGACAGACAAAAAAGGAAAACAGAGAGGAAAGAATTCTTATTTCAAAATCTCTAACTGGATTAAAGTGACAGGGAACAAATGACTACAACCCTCAGGAGCTGAGGACTTCCATCTCTAGGTGTGCTGGTGTTTCTAGTATAAGCCCCCACTTCAAATATAACTACAGAGATGAAATTGATTTTCTGGTTTTATGACCTTTTTAAAGGCACATTAATGTTCTACATAACTGAGTATTTGCACAGTACTTTATTATGTGAAATACCATTAATTTCAATGGGAGTTTGTGTAGTATGGTAACGATGTCATTAAACAGTGCTGTTAAACTCATTGGGCTATTTACCATCCTGAATTACACCTGGACAACCCCTCCCCCTGACCAGCATGGCCTCTCCAACACCTCTGTACCTGAGCCACGTGGTGTGCCCCTGCTTCCCCTGGCTAGCAGGGGCCAAAGACCAAAGCTCTGCAGCTGCAGCTAATGACTAACAGGACGTTTTGAGACATGGCCCATGTTATATCCCTCTGCACAAGAGCAAGATTTGTCCAGAAGACACTTACAGACCTTTACTGTGTGGCTATGCCATGAGACAGAATGGTTTCATTTATCACTCTGTCCTAAAATGTCCCAGGTTTATTCTCACAACAACACCTTTGTGAAGAAGAAAAAGAGGAACTTAATTCTCTGGGGTTAAACTGATGCACACACAGAAGATATGACCTGCACACAGCAAATTCCTCCAGCAGCCTGAGCCATGAGCAGCATCCTGGCTAGAGGCTGCTTTACAGACCCATTACTGCTGCAATCAGTAGGAATATCAGTATGTGATCTGTTTTATAGGTGATTATTTCCATTTTAATCCATGGATAATAACTTGCATGTTCAAGAATTTGCAAGACTTTGTCCCTTTAATGTTGAGGCACTACATTGCATCTTCAGGAAATGCTTGGAACAGGGGAGGTGAGTAAGCTGCACCATCTTTGAAGTAGCTTGAGGAAGTATTGTGCTCAGCATCACTGCTCTAAAGTATCATCAAACCTTTATCCTGTGTGTGCCAAGTTGAGGGAAGACCCGTTTCCTTACTATCCTATCCATGTTGGTTGCCTTGAAGAGAGGAGAGAAATTGATTCACAATTAGGAAATGAGAGGCTGGAGTGCCGCCCTGCAGGAGATCTGAGGCTTTTGATTGATGATAAACTCAATTTGAGTCAATAATGTGCAATCAAAAGGACCAACCATATACTTGGAGTGCATTGAGGATGATGTTGCTAACTGATCTAAAGTGATTGTCCCATTATACTCAGCATTGGTGAGGCCTCGCCTCGAGTACTGTGTATGGTTTTGGGCTTCACAATATCAGAAGGTTTTAAAAATTTTAGAAAGTGCCCAAAGGAGGGCAACAAAGATGGAGAAAGAACAGTTGGACATGACTTGGATTGGCTGAGGATCCTAGGTTTGTTCAGCTTAGAAAAGAGGAGACTGAGTGGTGACCACATTGCTGGCTGCAACCCTCTCAAGGTGGGGAGCAGAGAGGGAAATGCTGATCTCCTCTGCCCAGTTCTGGTGATAGAACACAAGGGAATGGCTTAAAGCTGCATCAGAAGAAGTTTGGATTGGACAAGTCCCTTCCAACTCAGGATATTTTATAAATTTATGAAAATACAGCCCCATCCTCAGCTTTCCCCTAGATTTAGAGGCAGCATGAACAGACCAGAAACCAACAAGGGGCTGGTAAGAAGGAAGCTCTCACTTTCCATCTTTACATCATGACTTGTAGCTCAAATCATCTCTTTGACTTTAACTTCCATGAGTTTCGTTCTTTCCCAATAATGTTTTTTTTCTTCACAATGGTTTCTTCCTGTCCCACTGAAGTCAACGAGAAATAAGATCAAGCTCTTTATTTTTCTTTTTGGGGTTTTTTTTTGGTCTCTAATTTGGATTGCAGTTGTATTGATTGACAACTCTACTTAAACGGCATTGAATTGCTGCCCAACTCAGTAATCTACTTTGGTGTCTTAATTAACGAGAATCAAATTTGCATTGAATTGTTTTTCTTGGAGATCTTTTGGGGTGGTTTTCAATCCAAAGGTAAAGATTTTTATAAAACTGCTGCTGATTTTATTTTGTAAAATTGCTTTAGATAAAGATATTTTTCTTCATCGCTTACCTCTCAGTACTTGCATTTTCTTGTCATATTTCCTTCTATTTCTTTTTTCCATTTTTAATGTATTCTTTTTTCCCTCTTATTTTTTTAATTAGCTTCCTATTTGAATTTAATTATTTTTTTCTCTTTCAGCTAACTCCTGTCTTACACAGAGCACTATCTCACAACTCCCTTCAATAAAGCTCTGTCTCTTAGCTTCACCTGCCTGTTTGAATTCTCAACTCTCTATTTTTTTTTTTTTACTTTTCTAATCTCCCTTCCCCCAATAATTCTTTTTTAACTCGTGAGTTTCTGTTCCAGCCACAGAGCCTAGGTTTCTCCCCTTCTGCTTCCTTTACATCAGTGCAGTTCTCTGGGTCCCAAATGAGCAGTACCAGATCTGTACCCTTCTGGTGTAGAGAAGAGTCAGTGCCACAAAGCGAATCCAGTTAAGAAAACTGAAATGTTTCCCTTTGAACACACTGGGAAGCAACTGTTCAAAGTATGACAAATAATGGGAAAAATTTTCACATTTCTGATCCCATGAAGGGTGAGGAGCATTGCACTATGCAGATAATAAATATTCCTTGTCTTTACCCATTCCCTACCAACATTTCACTTCCCACTCATCTTCTTTCTACAAAGTTCACATATGATGTCGCTTATGGGCACAGATTCTGATCTTGTTTTACTGCTGTTACACTGCCTCCAGTGCGTTAATTTCTGTTCATTTCTCTTGAGTTATTCAAGCGTTAGCAAGAGCCGACTCAGACTCTCTGTAGGGCTGGGATTTTCTCTTTTTTTTTTCTTTTACTTTTTAAATTTGATGTCCCAGTTGATCTTAAACAGATGGCTTTTTTCATTTCAGGAGTAGCTTAAGTCTGCACTCTTGAACATACAGCAGTTATCAGTTAATGAGATGACTTGTACCCTTGTCCACACTTGCATCACTACAGCTGCTTAAATGAGCTGATGTGCTGCAACTGAGGATTAAACCATCTCTTTCAATCCTGCATGCACTGCAGCACAAGCTACTCACTCCAGCAACCACAGAAGCGATTGCAGTCCTGGGAAACCAAGATGAGCAGAAACCCTTGTGCATTAAAGGTAAAGCAACTTCAGCGGTAGAAAAATGAAAAGAGGAACATATCCTCTCCCTGCCGTTCAGATGCTGCTGAATTCCCCTACCATTTTATTTTCAATTATATAATTCTTTTTGTATTTTTCACATCTTTTTTTAAGCCACCCACCCATGCATCATTTTGTAAGGTGGACTGTGAACCTGCCAGAGTTAAAAAGGGTACCCCAAAATTCATGTCTGTAGACTACACCATTCCAAAGCCACACACACAGAGTATAGGAAACACGTCCTAGAAAAAGAAGAAAATTCCTAATGTTAGAATACAGTCTGTGGGGCTTCATGCTTCCATGGTGAGGTAACCACTCTGGTACTTTGAAGCGCAAAGAGTTACTTTTATAATAATGCTGCATTTGTTGACACCACAAGAAACTCACAAATTCTGTTAAAATGGTTACAGAGGTTTTAATCCAAGTGTTGAACCTACCCCGATATTCAGCTATAAATGACTACCTGGCCATTTAAACCAGGGAGCTGAAGATAATTACATACATTTTTTTGGTTGTTATTGATTACAGAAACACCACAACCTAACTATTTCAGCCTTAGGGCTAACTAGATTCAGATGTACCCTCTCCTTTCTATGGAGAGGGCAGAAAACAAAGGTGCTTTAAGGAAGGCTTGGAAACTGGTGTCTATTTATCAGTGCAAAAGTATAATTTGTTCAGAGAACCTAAATTAATTGTTTCATTTCCCTGTTACAGAGATAAAATTAATAATATTTCTTCATATGTGAAGGTAACATTTGCACTGACATGGTTATATTTGCCAAAACAAGAAAAATCCTCAGCGGACAAATATTTTTTCTGTCATACACTATTACTCCCTTGTCTGAAAAAATTCTGGATTAGACTTCTTTGACTTATTGAAGTAGAGAGCTAAGGCACAATTCTTGTAAGAAGTCTTATGTAGTGCGAAGACTCAGCAAGATCCCAACACAGCGCTAAGCACTATGAGACATCTACAGAAAGACAAATTCATATATCCACTCAACCCTGAAAGATATTTATTCCATGCAAAATGAATGTATCATTCCAGTTTGATGGTAACTGAGGTCCATCAGCTAATTAATTGTGTGCAGCACAAAAGTAGTGCTGAAGGGACACAACAGTCCCTGACCCGGCGGCTTCACGAGCTACTTCCCCATCCTTTCTTTGTTACACTTGTGTGAGCTCTACACACAGGCAGCAAGTCTTCAGACTCAGAAAGGATTGAAAATAAAGCACACCAAAACAAAAACCCCATTGTGTACTTTCTGATTAATTTTTGAGTGCACCTGAAGCAATTACAAGAGTAGTACTGGTATTCTTCATACAGCCTGTCCCTTAATATGCACCATAATTAAAGGAAACTTGGATCCCAACAGACACGATCCCTAAAGACTTGAGAGATTGGTGAGAGGGGGAAGGGGAGCAGGGGAATATGAAGGTCATTAAACATAGCCAAGGCACCTCTGCTTGCCCCTCTCAGCACAGACCAATGCAAATATGTGGTCTGAAAATTAACACAGTAAGGAAGGGAACATCCCACTGGGGGAATCAATACCCAGCAAAGGATAATGGGAACCCTGTGCAAGCAGCTGTGATCTGCCCTCTGAACTAGAGCACCCGTCGAGGAAAACAGTCAATGCTGGTCAATGGGCAGCTCTCCTTACAGCTCAATTCACAGTGATCATTACCTGGAACCAAGGCGGTGGCATCCCATGCTGCCAAATGGTGTCCCTTTCTTGCTGCATGCAGACAAACAATGACTTCCCCAAACAATTGGCACTGCTCTTTTTAATCTTCTTATTTGGCCTTTTGCAGTATACAAGGAGGATCCATAGAATCCTCAACTGGAAATTAAGTTATTTAGCTTAATTTCAGAACCTGTCAAGGTATGACAGGCACTTCAATTCAGGCACAGCAAGGAATTTGAGTTTAATCATTTCCATCAGTGCCATGTTTGTCTTGTACTTTATGATTATTATTAATGAATCTTATTTATTACATTGTCAAGAACAGTAGAAGAGCTGACCTGGACATGCTCCAAGCAGGTTGGTATTTGAATTATTCTCTACACAACAGAGAAATTTTGCAGGCAGTGGCATTTACATTTCAGTTGCATCACTGAAGACCACCCTTGTCGCAGCCTTTGTGCACATCTCCATACAACTGCACTGGAATATAGTAAAAAGGGGGGAAATGGATATAAGCAAAGAATCATGTCTTTCATGGGGCCATTGGACAGGATGAGGAATTAGCCTGATGCAGTCAGCAACAGGTCCTGAGAACATTTCTTTCACTCAGAAGGACTTCTTGTCTCTGGTATAAGTAATAACAAACAATATCAAAGTCTGCAGATTTTTTAGAAATTTTAAGCGTGTCATTTTGACCCATGACTGTATGACTACTCCTGATAGTCTCCAAATACTGTTGTACTTCAGTATCCTGAGATAGTGTGAAATATGTGCAGTAAACCGAACTCTAAAGAAATCAAAGCCTCATTCCTCTAACTGCTATGTGACTACTCACATGCTCAAAACTAGAAGTGTGCTTCATCAGAACAGGGTCTGTGAATCTTCTTCAAATACAAAAAGCCAGAAGAATGTCTCCAGAAGTTCGCAGGAAATCATAACAGCCACCAAAAATTACTCCAGATCTCGTGGTTCCCAGTCCCTCACTCTCAACATAATAATATCCTGTTTCCCACTAGAGAACCCAGAAATGTTAACAAACACAGAAATGCAGACTGAGCTTACTGAGATGCCAGCAAGGGCGCTGAAAGGTAGACAGCTGAGCAGTGTACTGGAAAATGACCAGATATATTTAAACTGGCACGATCCAGTTAACTACATTCTGAACTGGTGCCAAAAGTTCAGGGGCATTGTGAGCACATCTTACATAAGGGACACGCATTTCTGCCATCTACTTCTGCTACTGAGCACAGCTGAGTGGAGAGCAGGGAGCAGAGAGCAGAGGATATCCTAGATTGTTCTTTCAAACTTGACACAGATTTCCATTTTGTCACGTTCTTAGCATGTGTGTTTATTTTCCTTGAATATTCAAGCATTTGGTGCTTTACAGTTGCCAGAGCTTATGAAAAGTGCATATTTAGCTCAAAGAGTTCCCAGATGTGAATTTCAAAATGACACTGTGTTGATTAGCTATAGAAGGCAGCCAGTCAAAGAGCAGGAGCAACAACATGTGACTTGGCATTCCCCAGCCAGCCAGAAAATAGTCACCCATTTTATTTCTCATGAATTTTCCAAAATCTGGAAGTACAGCAAAAGTTAAAGGCAGGAAAAAATGTTTCAGTTTTCTAATCCATACTTAATATCTTACCTTATCATCACTACTATTTTGCCTCCTCCTTTTGGGAAGGGGTCTTGAGAAGACCTGTGGAGTCATTGGAAAACTGTTTCCTGGACTTAAATGTTCCTCCTTAACTAAAGTTATCCCACTATGAAGACACCTGGGGCTCTGCCCCACCTCTGGGAAAAAGATGAAATTACAGTGAAATGCCTTTATTTTCTCTAAATGTTATGCATTGTTTGCAGCTGATCATTCATCCTCACAGCTCCCCCCATGAATGATTCATGAGGGGACAGCTGTTCCCAGGGCCTCGGCTCCTGAGCTGCACATACCACGGGAGGCTTCCCCAGGCTGGTTATACCAGAAGCCGAGCACCTGAGAAGTGCTAATACTTCTTCAGCTCAAAGAGCTTCATTTTTTCAAATGAAGGCAAGGCTACAATGCACCTTAACAGTGCAGTTAAGGTGTAAGGAATGGGTAAGTGGGTTATATAGAGAAATATAAAATGTTTTAAAGTGTACAACAAGCCAGACTTTAAGCAGAGGTGGTGTCAGTCTGATCCGCTGGAAATACTGGGATTAAATACCATGTAGAGGATTCTTCTAGCTTCTACAAAATGCATGCATAAAACACACAAAACTTCATTAAAGTGTTGACATGTTTTGCAGATACTTTTTGGTTTGTGTCTTATTTTTCAAGAAAAGGACAGTATTTAAACTGTAGGCACTACAAAGGACAGAGTAAAGCCAGTTTTCATATCCATTTATGATTTGCTTCTGAGTCTTGTCTTTGTATAACAAGCTGTATGTCTCACACTTTCATGAACAGGGTGTATAGCACTTTCTACTGCAGACAGAACTAACCTCCTAATGAGGTTTTCCAGCTTTAAGTTAATGGTAATTTAAAAACAGTATCTTCCCTCTCTTTCTATTACCTCAACTGAAGAAGAAAGGCTTAAGATAGAATTTTTAAAAATCTACTCAAAAATCACTGTTGGTAATATTACAGTAATTGTTATTATAAAACAGCTATTTTTTAAACACAATTACAATTTTGCCCTAAGAAAATGGGAAACTGCCAGTAGAACTGAAGTGGCAAACAATTACTGCACCATGTGTAATTGTGTGTTGCACAAATCAGGAACATATCTTATACTTTCTTCTCCTCCTTTGTATCCTTGCCCTTTTTTAAAAAAAAAGCTAGGATAAATTACTTCCAGGATTATATTCTACTAGCAATTTTAGGAAATCCCTAGACCCCAACAACTGTACTGAAAAAAGAGTGGTGCAACTCTTTCAAGCTCTACCAAAAAAAGAAAAGAAAAAAGATTGGATTGCCAAAATCTGATGCCATTTCTAATAAACAGCACAGATGTTTAAAATACAGAGAAAATGCTACTTAGAATTTCGGGTTTGAACTCTTTGAAACCACTTTGATTGAAAAAAGCATCATGCACTGATATTTCAAAGTAATAGTTCCTAACAGGAAAGCTTCTAAATCTGCAGCCCAAGTTTGGAATTCATGTCACTTCCTTCTTTAAGGAAGAGTAGTTGACAACAACGCAGAATGAGATTAACTGGTTTGTCTTTTTTTTAACCATACAGCTTTTGTGTAGGTGTTCTTTATCCTATTTGGCTAGTGTTTTCTCTCAGCCTTATACTGACCTTTCACTCATACCACCACACTCAGTCTACAAAGTATTGAAGGTTATTTATACCACAATCATTTTTTATACAGAAGGGGGCAAGGGAAACTCAGTTGTTTGCATATGCAGGAGGGCAATTTAAAACAGAATGAATTTCAGATGCAATGCCGGAATTCTTTACCATGTCTTCATAAGAGATGTACAAACCACTTAGTCTGCAGAGAACAAGTCACACATCATACATATACAGGAATTACATGGTTTGTGGTAGACCTCTCTGACAGAGCCAGACTCTGTTCTCAATCTCTGGAGACAATGGGCTTGTGTTGATATAAAGTTGCAGAATTTGACTTTAAATCAGTAAGCAGAAACACCAGACAAAAAACAACAGGCCTCTGCAGACATATGTCATTGATCAGATATTACTTGCACATGGAAATTTTTTTAGTTACAGAAGAAAACCTTTTGTTGTCTCCAGAAAATCCAATACTACATCTAGGCAATCAAATGTTAAGTAGCTCCCTGAAAGCAGCAATGGTCACCTTTGCTGTAAGGGAAGACAACCATGGGAGGGTTTCCCTGGGGAAGAGGCAATGTGTCCAGCCACCTTTTTTCCCATTAGCAACAGTGCAGTTCAAGTTCCTCATCACAGAGACATACGGCACCAGCACCATCATACCTGCTTGCCGCTGGCCACCAGCTGGTTTTGTCTCTGTTCGCCACCTCTTGCTGAGTCCAGCTGTCCAGCCAGATTTTACCCAGTGAACGGTGCACCCATCTGAGCCTTGAGCAGCCAGTTTCTCTGGGGAAATGGTGTCAAGGGTTTGACTAATGTCTACGTAACACCCACAGCCTCTTCCTCATCCACTGATCACCTTGTCATAGAAGGAGATCAGGCTGGTCAAGTAGGAGCTCCCTTTCATAAACCCATGCTAGCTGGGCCTGATCACCTGGTTGTCCTGCACATGCCACAAGATGACACTCAGGATGATCTTCTTCACGACATTTCTCAGTACCTAGGTCAGGCTAACAGGCCTATAGGTCCCCGTATCCTCCTTCCGTCACTTCTTGTAGATGGGCGTCACATTTGCTAAGCTCCAGTTAACTGCAACCTCTCCAGTTGACCAGAATTGCTTACCAATGACTGAAGGTGAGCACTTCAACCAGCTCCCTCTGTACACTTGGGTGGATCCCATTGGGCCCTGTGTGTGTCTAAGCGGTGTAGCAGGTCGTTAACTATTTCCGCTTGGATTATAGGGCTTCATTCTGCTTTCCATCTGTGTCTTCCAGCTCAGGGGCCTCCTTAGGGGCCTGGGAACAAGTGGTTGTATGTTAAAAACTGAGGCAAAGAAGGCATTATTACCTCAGCCTTTTCCTTATTCTTTGTCACTATGTTTTCCCCTACATCCAAAATCCATGGAGATTGTCCTTAGCCCTCCATCTGTTGCTCATGTATTTATAGAAACATTTTTGATTGCTCTTTATGGCAGTAACCAGATTAAGTTCTAGTTGGGCTTTGGCCCTTCTAATTTTCTCCCTACATAACTTCACGATATCCTTATAGTCATCCTGAGTTGCCTGCCCCTTCTTCTAATGGTCAGAAATTCTCTTTTTTTACCTGAGTTCCAGCTAAAGCTCTCTGTTCAGGCAGGCCAACCTTTTTTCCCACAGGGTAATCTTTTGCCACGTGGGGATGGCCTACTCCTGTACCCATGGGATTTTCTTGAAGAATGTCCAGCCTTCCTGAACTTCTTTACTCTTCAGGATTCCTTTCCGAGGGAGTCTGTCAACCAGGCTCCTAAACAGGTCAGAATCTGGCAATGTTGCAGTTCTGCTGATCCCCCTCCTTATTTCTCCAAGAATCAAAAATTCTATCATTTTGTGATTGCTGTACCCCAGATGGCCTCTAACCATCACATCACCCACTAGTCCTTCTATGTTCACAAACATAAGGTCCATCAGGGCAACTTCTCTTACTGGCTCACTCACCAGTGCTCAGGAAATTAAAACAATCAGCCCAGTTGTAGACCTCTGTACCCATGACTAAACCCTTCTCCAGTGTTCTTGGGTGATCTAAGAGAGATCCTACAGGGGTTTCCTCAGTTGAAAATAGATGAAGAAAGGAAAAATGTTACGTATGTCATGGGCAAGATGGGAAATTCTTTGAACCAGTTAGCACAGCAGCATGTTCGCAGTGACTTATGAAATATCTATGGACTTTAAGCATTGTTCTGTGATGTCTAATAAACCATATATATATGACAAAATAAAAAATTGAAAGGTCAGTTTTTCTTAGAGTAACATTCACTACATTTTTTTTCTTTGCAATGCTTCCATTTCAGTTTCCACAATGAGTTCTTTCGCATCCTTACTTGAACACAGTAAATATTCGAGAAAGCACTGAAATAATTCATTCAGACAGGTGCATACCTCAGAAAGAAACCTAGCTACATGAAGGCCAGATGGAAAGGGAATGCTTTTGTAGGTGCTGTTGTTCACTACCTAAAACATCACTTATCTTTCTGAAGAAGTTGTCCTAGAATTATGCCAGACTCTTTTTCCATAATACCAGTAGGCTTCTATGCATATGTTTATATCCAGAATGTCATCTCTATATTCAGTCATTTGCAGAGATATTTGTGTGCTGTGACTCTTTGAAAGGCTACTAATTCCTGCAGAACAACTAACCCACTGCCACTAACCTATTGCCAAGCATCACTATAGGAGACAAAACCTCACCACTCACAGCAAACAGATGCTGAAACTGTTTCAGATCCACTCTGCCTTTGTGAATGTACTTTCTATGTAGTAAGTGGCAAAGAAAACTGCAAAGCAGAGATTCGACTAAATTACTTCCTAAGGTCATTCCAAACCTAAATTTACCTCTAAATCTATCACAGAATCACAGAATTAGTTGGGTCGGAAAGGACCACAGTGGTCATCTGGTCCAACATCCCTGCTTTAGCAGAGTCAGCCCGGAGCACATTGCACAGGATCGTGTCCAGTCAGTTCTTTAATATTTCCAGTGAGGGAGACTCCACAACCTCTCTGGTCAGTCTTGTGCTTAGTCACATGCACAGTAAAGTTCTTCCTCAAAGTGAAGTGGAATTTCCTGTGTATCAGTTTCTTCCCTTTGCCTCTTGTCCTCTTGCATGGCACCACCAAGAGGACTCTGGCTCCATCCACTTAAGAACCTCCCTTCAGATACTTAAATAGATTGATGAGGTACACTCTCAGGCACCTCTTCTTGAGTCTGAATGGGCTCAGCTCCCTCAGCCTTTCCTCAAAAGAGAAATGCTCTAGTCCTTTAATTGTGTTTGTAGCCTCTGCTGGACCCAGTCCAGGAGTTCCTTGTCTCTCTTGTACTGAGGAGCCCTCCCTCAGCCTGCTGGAAATGCTCTTCCTAATGCTTCCTTCCTAATGCACCCTTCTCAGCCAAAAGGACATACTGCCAGCTCCTGGGCAGCTTGTTGTCCACCAGCACTCCCAGGTCCTTCTCTGCAGAGCTGCCTCCCAGCAGGTCACCCCAGCCTGTGCCAGTGCCAGGGGTTATTCCTCCCCAGGTGCAGGACCCTGCATTTGCCTTCGTTGAATTTAAAACTGTTCCTCTCTGCCCATCTCTCCAACCTCTTGAGGTCCTTCTGAAGGGCTGCACAGCCCTCTGGGGTATTGGCCACTCCTCCCTGCTTTGAGTCATCAGGGAACTTGCTGAGGAGACCTCTGCCCCTTCATCCAAGTCATTGGTGAGTGAGTTAAACAATATTGAACCTTGGGAGACACCACTAGTGACAGACCCTGTGCCACTACCCTCTGAGATCTGCTGTTCAGTCAGTTCTCAGTACACCTCCCTGTCCAGTCTTTCTGACTTTGCCTACGGAGACATTGTGAGAGACATGGTGGCGATGTGGTACATGAGACAGGAGCCTCTCTTAGTTCAGAAACCTGAGGATTCACCATCTGTGATTACTAAGATGTTATTACAGTTCTTCTATCTGAGGTGAGGTAATGCATGGCTCACATCTTGATCATGTGAATTGTCTTCCTCTAATATGCTTTTCCACATAAAATACTAATATATTGTCTTTATAATTAATATACTTGTAAATTATAAATAATACAATTCATTATGTAGCCCACACAACAAAATCTATTGAAAATAGTGTGAGCTAAAATAAAATTCAAGCAACTCTTTGACAATTTAGCAATGTCTGTGTACTGTACTGCATCTCTTAAGCAGAAGCCCACACATGAAGATAGAACATGAAGCACCTTTCCTGGGGCTTTATAGCAACAAGGGTTTTACTGCCAGGAACAGCACAGTTCTCAGCCATGTTCAACAGTTGTGCAACACTGATTTGGAGCAATATCAGAAGGGGATCCCCACTTTGCGACAAAAATAGGGCTGGCAAAGTTGTGGAAGGTGACAAAACTTAACAACAGATACAGCATGTGGTGGAAGGAAATGCTGCTTAGAGCATAACGTAACACTCACAGCATTGCTGTTTGCAGGAAGAGAGATGTTATTCCTGCCTGCCCCCCGCCCAACACAGACACACTCACACATTGTAATGAATCACAGATTAACCACTACATTATTCCAGCAGATTCAAAGGGCTGTTGTAGAGTAGAAGCCTGTGGGGGTGGTTGTCCTGCTGCTAACACTGCCAAAGAGTTGCCTCATTTCACTTGAGAGAAGGCATTCCAACATTACACTAACAGAAGGGCTTAAAAAGCCTCTTTTCCCATGTATGCTGTGCATCATGAATGCAAGCCTCAGATATTAACCACTTCAGGTTATTTCAACTAACAGTCCACTACCTGGTGTGCATGGCCAGACACTCAAAATCCACAGAATGATTCGAAGTATGCACACTTCAGTGGAGAGACATGCCCTGACTTCCATCCTGGCTCACATGGGCTGAGGGTCAGGCTCTAGGAGTCTGCACATGACTGGTAATTTTTAAATGATTACAATGAAAGGAAAGACTGCCTTTTTAATGTCCAAGCACAACAGCTGCAATGTCACTGGGGTTATGTTCTGAGATGCTCCTAGACTGCAGCCCAAATAAGCATCTTAATGATACTTTGAAAGTATGTAAACCACTTCTTTTATATGCAATGACAATTCTGTCTGGGCACATTGTCTGTTTGTCCAGCCAGAACAGAATTAGAATTAATGAACTAGATTCTACTCTGATTTGCACAACGTGCAGCTACAGTAAAAATAAGAAGGTTACACTTTGTGTAAATAAGGGGAGACTTGGACTATTTTATTTGTGACAGTGACCTTACAATTAGATAACACTTTTCACGACTATGGGATGTCCAGGTTCTCTGAAAAGCGATGTGCTACACAAGGCTCTGCTTTATTTACATGTATCTATTGTTTAACAGTTCTTAACCAGCAGATTCAGAAATTTCATACAACAATAAAACTTTTTATTAAAGCAACAGAAAGTTTAGGGAAGGAGACTACAACTACCTGTATAGGAATTTGGAGAGCATGCAAGCACTTCACCTCTACTTGGGTAAGAAATGCCTTTGGAGCCTTTAATGATGACACACAATGATGATCTTGTCTCGTTGCCATATAGACAAGACAGCTTATCTGGCATAGTGTCCCAAAGATGAGGACACGGAGGTGACAGCAAATAGTGTTCCTAAAGGTGTATTACTGATTCAAAGAACTATCATTCCTTAGTTGCAGTAAGCCTTATGTATGGCAATTGTGTTACTAATTATGTTATATATTGAAATTTCAATATATTAGCATTTATATAGTATAACAAATATATCTGGTGCTAAACCAGTAGCAAAATATAGGCTAGCTTCTTGTCTTTAAAAAAAGATAAATAAAGTAAGTTCATTAGGGTGCACGACATTGTGTACTGAAGGGAACAGCCAAGGTCACACAAGTTAGTACTACTGACATCTCAAAGGAAGCAAGCAATGACCTAAATGCAACACAGATGAACATAATGATGGTTGACAAAACAGTAATAGCTGACTGTATTAGTGGGAGGTGAATTAGGAACAGACCAATGAAGCAATATTAGTTCCAGCAAATCTCTCATATTCCTGCAACCCTCATATTAGACCAGTGTAAAGGCAGCAGCATCTCAGGCAATATCTGATGTATCTCAAGGTTATAATTGCTGTCACTGGCAGACATTTGGCTTTTCTGGGTTTTTCTAGAGCATGTGAAGTGTTATGCAGGAAGATGTGAGCCTGTCAAAAGCTCTTCCAGTCTGAAAGACAATCCCCCACTAATTTATAAATCCATAAAAGAAAAAAAGGAAGAACTTAATCCCAAAACTTTTGACTTTTTGTAAGTAATGTCTTGCTATATAAAGTAAGACAACTTAATGAATGATATCTCCTTGTCAGCACCGTGCACTCTGCACATTTCCTCATACTAATAGACTCATTAAAATCTGGAGACCAGAGAAGTTTGTAGCTCTTCCCCATCCTGGCCTTTCACTTGGTTTTATCCAGAAAAGGCAATTGTCCTTCTTTTTTCACTTTCTTCTTTCTTTCAATGACAGTTCCTGCAATTAAAATAAGACCTGGGGAACAGGGTTCAGGGGAGAGGGGAAGTATGCTAGTATAAAAGTACTGAGAAACTTTAAGAGGTCTCAGCTGCTCGTTAGGTGGCATCTACACAGCCACCAGTGTGCAACTGAATAAGGGAGATAGGTCTTAGGGATAAACAAATCAAGTGTGAGACTCCAGCAATCAGATGGAGAAGAGGCCCCTGGGAACTGGCAGCATGGTCCTTGATAGTAAAGTGACTTCAGTGAAAACGTATGGATGCCAGCATATGGTTATGCCATCTGACTCCTTATTATATTTTAAAGGACAGAGGTCTGGTAATATCATGAGGTTATAATGCTACAGCAGTCCATAGCGTATGTGCTTCTGCCCAAGTAATATATTTTTCTCCTTCACTCACCTATCAGGCTGTGTCTGTCTGATTGACTACAGCAAGTGACTTTGGCAGGGCAACACGCAGCCCTGAGGAGGAAGGGCTATAACATATTAATATAAGAATGTAGTTGATTACAATATAAGCCACTGAAAGTGAGCTGACTATAGCACAAGACTGGAAGAATGTGTCCGTCTGCAGGGTCCCGCCAGGAGAATGCATCTATCTATGCCTACAGTGTGTGGCTGACCCCAGGCAGCTGTCATGCAATCGGAGTGGTCTGATGGGGTTGTCACCTATCAGCCATTGCACTGCCATTATTGTGGTTTTAAATACACCTCCTGTTGGCAGCTAACTAGGGTTTCTCTCCTGCAAGAGAGGAGGAGGGAGTTGTCTCCCTGGGTCTGTTAAGAAGTTTGTGAATCTCCACTTTGACAGAAAGTTCATCCTTCAACTTGCAAATGCCATTCAGCTCTTGTACTCAAGGGAGTGACTCCATTATTAAGAATCTGATTTATTTTTAATAACCCTTCTGCTGTATATATAGGAACACCCTGAACATTATAATCTAAAAAAAATCCCTAAGGGTAATTTGTTTTGGAATAAATATAGTGTCTGGGATTTTTTGAATAGTGAACTGTAATCAAAGGAGGTGCATTTTTTATATCTGATGTTTTATAAGACAGCACTGGAGTGTATAGGGGTTTTGTTTTCTGCTTCTGAAATACACAACCAGCATTTAAATAATAAAGCATTACAAAAAAATAGATCTAAATAAATTCCTAATAAAGAACAACCAGTTCTGCAACCAGACCTATCAGGCCCATCCTGCCTGAAAGGCAAAGAGTCCACCTGCTCTGAGCTGGCTGCTATATTTATATCTGTATCAGACTGGGATTTGCCAGTTACTCTCTGCCAGTTGACGGACCTCAGCCCTGCATGGTCCCAGAGAGGATGCTTAGGATAACTCTGCATGGGGCTGTGGCCACCCTCTCCAGTTGGTGCAGCATGCCTTCCCTTGCCCAGCTCCCCTTTGGAGCAATGGGCCCCTTCAGGCACTTATCTTCTCCTTGGTGGAGCAGCCCATTGACTTTCAGCTCCCACCTCCCCTCTCCAGATCTCCTGCCCCAGAGGTTTCACAGGGAAGCACTAACTGGCCTCACCTCTCTTTCTTCCGTACTGGTACATGGGAGTCCATTTAAACATACTCGGCTGGAGCTTTGGATATCACCCTCCATACACACGGATCAAGAAGTCTGAGCTTTTTCCTCTTCAGCTATGAGCTATTAGTATGTGAATGTTTTGTCCCTTTCTTACCCTAAAAAAGAAAGCTTTAAATGTTATTTGCTTTGGATTCTGAGAAGTACAAACTCTACCACATGGCAGACACATGTGAATCCATATGCTAGCATGTCTGTAAAGCCGAGAGAGATTAAAGCCTAAAGTTTCTATTAAATGCTCTCCTTTTTCTCTTGCATGCAACATTTTTAGATCAAGCTCTAAATGTTCACCGACTCATGAATATTTTTGAGCCAGCTCTGCTCACTATGATAAATCATACTGCTTGTATGTTGGTTTAGTGACAGATAATTACCTGAAAACTTCTAATGTAAAATGGTTTATGGCCATCTGAGGGGGAAAAAAATCTGTGATCTTTGCCTGACTGCTGGAACAGTATGACAGAGGAAACATACTGTATTCAAGCTCCATAGCATGCCAACTTTATTTCTTTCTTCTAGAAATGGACAGAACTGAAAGGAAAATGACTGCTGGCATATTGTGAAAGTACTTCCAAGTGTGCACAAGCTTCAGTGATAGATGCAAACACAGACAAAACCCTTCATAGGCAATGAAAAGTTTTGCAAAGAAAGCTGAAAAGCATCCTATGAAAGAAACAGAACTATCATGGTTAGTCATTCCAACAAAAAGAAACAGACGGTCTCTAGGCTTGTGTTCCAGAGTCAGATTTATTGTAGTTGCTAAGCCACATATAGATATTAAAGGATGTTATTCACAGTGTAAAAGCCGCATGTCATATTTGAAGCCATGTAAAAAAAAGTAAATTTTCTGGCTTCACAGATTTTTTACAAGGATTGCATTGTCTCCTGGAAAGTCAGCTACCTTGAATCACCTCACATGACCATGGTGCATGACCATAAAAACCAGAAGTTTTCTGACAAGGTATACCCTGCATGAACTGCCCTGTGATAGCAGCTTGGACGTAGACTTCACACATCTGTAAATGTAGGACAGTCTCATTTAGCTGATTCCTACTGGCCATCACATACAACCCTTAAATTAGAGATCCCTCTGGGATAAGGAAACAGTTGTCTTCTGCTCGGGTGAAGAATGAGAAGAAAACTACCCATAGACACCAGAGAGTTGATATTCTTCCTCATGATGTTGACTGGGCAGCAGCGACTTTTACTGGAGTCATCATCAGATGTCTCACATGCACTGCACCTGCCCCGTGATAATGAAAACAGAGTTCTTGCAGTTCTTCCTCTGCCAATCCTCTTTTCCTAAATCAGTCCTAAATGCCAAGTTCTTTGTAGAATAAGGCATCCCACAGTTCTGGAGAAATATGAAATTTCATTCCTTTGGGATAGAAATGTAAGAGGTAATGGAAAAAATCTTCTCCCACTGCTGGGTGGAAGTGCATTAGCATAATACACGATTTTGTACTTAGCCTTAAAAATGTGTTTCTTTTCTTGATTAAGAATAACTCACATCACACCCCCACAGAAGGGAGTGGGAATTAGATGATCTTTAAGGTCCCTTACAACCCAAATCATTCCATGATTCTAAGATAGTTATACTATCATCATTAATACAGCATCACTCAGAGTATTTCAGCTCTGAGTTCTGAGGAAGACCTGATAGAGTTCTTGTAGAATGAAAAGAAATTTCACTATCTATTTTAATGATCAAAGTATGCAAACGAAGACACTTTTTTGCAAAAGAATCGAACGGAATAAGCTGTCAATATTGATTTTCAGTGAGATCGGCACATTAAATCCCAGTAGATAGCTTTGAAAATATTAGTCTGAAGAGCTCAGCCAAGAGTGAAATTTTGCTCAGTAAATCCAGAGAACACCACTAACATCAGCTGCAGTTGCACTGAGTGGGAAGGATGAAGGGTAATTACAGTCCCAGCTGCCAATTCACCTCAGTTGCAAGTAATCACGATTTGCACTGGAATTAGGAGATGGGGAGACACAAACACTCTGAAAATCATTTTTGTGAAAAAAAACCAAAAAAAGCCACTTTTATTAACTGCTAGAACATGGACATAAGCACTTCATCTGTGTTTGAAAATCTTCACCTCAGTGACTGGGAAAGGTCACTAAATCTGCACAGGGATGTGAATGACACTAAGATTATTGTGATCCCCAACAAGCTGACTATGACTCTTTTATTAAAAATATCATAAAGTACTTTGGTTCCTACCCGGATTATTACTTTTGCATTTTTTACAATTAGATACTGATAACAATGAACTTTGCACAACTACCATATTTTTTTACATAAAGTTATATGTATTTGTAGTAAAAGTACTGTTGTTTATGACATAATTATTACACTATTAAACCACTGTTCTTTATTAAACTATCCAGTTGTTAGGCTTTTATATATATATCTGATAAACTAGTGTGTTATTCAAACAGCCCCTCTGCTAGAAAGAGTTATTTACAGCATAAAGGCAGATTACACCAGTAAACTACCACCACCTGTAGCTCTTAGGGAACCTCTGCAAGGATAAAAGAAGGCACGGCTCTGCAAGAGCACCACTTCATTCCTGACTCCCAGTCTTCTGTAATGTCCAGTGTTTTTCATGGACAGCCGCTGCATACAACTGGTGTTCTAATTTAGAGGAAACTCCATCCTGGGGTGTTGGTTATAGTAAATAAGGAGACAAGATACTTAAGGCAAAAAATAGAGCTCTACCATGTCACCTCCCATTCTTAGCATCAAAAGTCATTTTCATACTACACCACTAAACATGACTACCAAAACAGAAATTGAAAGTGAAATCAAAGAAATTTCCTAGAGAGAAAAAAATCAGTTTTAATGTTTTGCAAAGCTTTTGTCTCAGTGGCTTATTGATAATACACAAAATTTCTCTCACACCATTCTGCACATTTATCAGAAAATTTTCAATAGAAAACACTCTATTGCTTTCAGTGGCCAGAGGCCAGCTTTGAAACAGGCAGGTTGGCCTTACTAAGCAACCACTGTCTTACAGATAATGACGCAGAAAGCTACAGTCCAGAGCATCTTATTGTTCTCATAATTGTCCTATCTGACCACCTTTAAGAGCAGATTATTTGGAAGCAGTAGGTAAAGATTAATAAATTAATGCCTTTAGTAAACACACCTGCACTTTCTCCACAACAAATACTGTTGATCACTGATCTGTATCTAATCTCTTCCTTTCAATGAAGCATAAATTCAGCCATGATTTGGATCTCAATCCAGATTTGAAAGTTAGATATATAATAGGCCAAACTAAGTCTATGATAAGCAGACATTTGGAATTCAAGAAAGAATATGACTAAGAACAATGCTATCTCTTTTTTAACCCTAGCCCCCCCTCTTTGTAATTTTTTCAGCTTAATAGTGTCAACCTGCCTTAAAAGCAGTCACCACAGAAAGCAACACGCTTACTTATTACTGAGAGGCTTCGCTTTGTGCTCTTCAGAGGGAAAGGAAAGGAAAGGAAAGGAAAGGAAAGGAAAGGAAAGGAAAGGAAAGGAAAGGAAAGGAAAGGAAAGGAAAGGAAAGGAAAGGAAAGGAAAGGAAAATTGTTTTCCCCTGAATCATCTTATTAAATTATCTCCTTACAGTAGCTGAGCTAATTGCTTTTAACCTGTGATTCTATATTGTCGTTTCACCTTTGCTGACTATTTCCTAAGCATGTTTCTTATCAGTTTCCCAGAAAAAACACTCCACCACTTAAAGTGATGTAGTCCTCCACTGAAGGAGAGGCAAAGTACCTCAGAGTTTCTCCAGAGTGAGTTTTAAGGATCTGAAATGCAATGTTCAATAGCACTACCCCTTATTCTCAGTGGAAACTATCCTACAGTGGAAACTATCAGGTGAGTAATTACAAACAGTAGCTAGAAAACTCCACTTTTGGACTCTCTGGGAGACATCTCATTACAGCCACCTCTCAGGCTTCTCTGGACACAGGCATTTCCCTAATATTCCAATGTAGCCATAAGTCATAGACTTGAAGCAGGAACTAATCCAGGTAAATTTAGGAGCAAGGTCAGGAAAAATGAGAAAATATTCCAAAGGTCAAATTGGATTGTCATGACGGCTGATTGTAAGCTTAAAATACATAAATGTAGACCTGTTGTCCTGCAGAAATTTTTATATACTGCTGTCACATACTTCCTAACCACAGAGATCACTAGTATCACTCAAGTACCCCAACATTGTTATTATCACATGGAAAATATTACAGAAAAAACAAGCTCCTTTTTTTATTAACCAGTCTGCAAATCTCTCCTCAACTAACTGAAGGGAGAATGGCCTTAAGCTGAAGAAGGATAAGTTTAGACTAGATATTATGTGAAATTTATTTACTGTGAAGGTGACGAGGCATTGGAACAGGTTGCCCAGAAAGGTTGTGGACTCCCCATCCTTGGAAGTGTTCAAGACAAGGATGGATGGAGCTCTGAGCAACCTGGTCTAGTGAAAGGTTCCCTACCCATGGCAGGAGCTTGGAACTAGATGATTTTTAAAGACCCTTCCAAACCATTATATGATTCTATGTGCAATATCAAGCATGCTATGATAGGAAACATCATTCAAAGAGGTTTACACAATTCCACACACAGTCATAGTGAAACCAATAGAGGTGATACAGGGATCCACATAGACCTGACTGTTCCCCTTTCAGGTACGTATTAGAGGCTTGGACTCTATGCAATCAGCACATCAGCATAAATTTGTCTATACTTCGACTGCACATTTTCCTGGCCTTCTGTATACAGAGAAAATACACATCTAGTTTAGGTCTAAAGTCGTCAGATTATTATTTTCAGACTAAATGTTGTTGTCTGGATTATGTGCAAAATGGAAAAGACAATCCATGTTATTTCTATATTATAGCTCAATACAGATGAGTCAGATGATGGCTGTTTTCTAATAACTAAATGCCTTTTGTCTTTCCAGATTTATATAGCACCATGCTGATTTTAGGATCGTAGTGATTTGCCAAGGACCATTTTTATTATCAGAATTTAAAGATCAGGCCCAGCAACTGTGTCTCAAGAACAATCTTAGGCACACAGAAAAATTTAGTGAATAATAGATTAATAGATATAGAAATCTAAGGTTAAGAAGATGAAAATTGCATTCAAACATTCCAGTAAAAAAAATATTTGCCATGTTTATTTGGAAATAAACATCTAATAAAATCTACTAAAATCATCAAAGAAATTAAAGGTTATACTTTTCAGTTTGCACCACCCTCTATTATGAATATCCCAGGATACTGTCAAAAAGAGCACCTATATAAAATTCCCATTTTTCATCTGAGGTAAATTTTGAGTGCTGTCTTGCAGGACAGGAGAAGTTTGGAGCATCACTGCAGTTGCGTAAGCTTTTAGTAGCCTGCACGGCTGAAATCAATCAATTTAACTCAGACATGTCTGGCTAATAAGTGTTCAGAGTAGTTTTCCTTCTACTAGTGCAGTGTGCAGGTGTGTCATATGCTGTTCTGATATGGCTAGCTGAGTACAAACACCTACCATAAAACTCATCCATGGCTGTAGTGACTGTAAATCCAATTACCCTAAAAATGGCTGTTGTACTTACGAAGTTCAAGCAAACAATGCCAGGGGAGTTCTTTGTGAAATCTTTTCCCCAACATCAGGACAGTCCTCCATGAAGTACAAAGAACAGGTGTGCATGTGAGCTAAGTTGTCTCTATTGTTTTATAACAAGCCCTCTCATTTTTTGTACTTCAGCCCTGTGTCCATTAAATGCAATTTAGTGGGATCATCAGAGCTTGAAAGGACAGATCAAACAGCACTGAGAATCCCAGCTGTGCAAGCCCCAGTTCTGAGTGAACATTAACCTAGGCATTCAGCACTAATTTATTCTACTTGATACAGGAAGATGGTCTATTTCTGTCTTGCATGTTGGCCCCATTATTTTTTTTTTACTTCTGAAAGAAAAGTCATACAGACAGGTAGAAAAAGAGAAAGAGAGATTAATGTATTTATGTGTGACAAACTAAGGCAATTTTTATATATGTGTATATGTACACGCAAATACATGTGGCAAGGAGAATTATACGTTTATCTCTAAGCTAGTTTTGGATATGCACAGGACTGGACTAGGATCTCAGAAGCCCCGTCAGAGGAGCAGGCTATGTCTGCTGTCATTATTATTGTTGTTGTTGTTGCTGCTGTTATTATCGGTAAACGCAATGACTCTACAAGCCCGTATTCATGTCTCTGCAGTACCACGGCTGAAACCTGATGGCTGTGGTACCATGGCTGAAACCTGATGGTTAAGGCTGAGGATTGTGCTGAAAGCACATTTTTTAGGCAGAAGATGTCGATCAGTGATTGTACTTTAAAGTTAAACAGTGAAACAGTGTTGAGTTTGGTTTTTTCTTTCCTTTTTAGTCCACTGTTAGCTAAAACTTCCAAGCAGGGCTTCTACTAGCATCAGAAGATGAGAAATGTGCACAGAGTAATTTGTCAGATAGGCTGCACCTCATCTGATATAACTGTATGCATATGTCTCCATTTTACAGTGTATTTTTTTTAACTATGAGAGATGTATAGTGGTACAAACCTCGAAAGCTAGTCAAGAACCAAAACCTGCAATTATCCCTCAGGTAAAGGAAGGCAAAAGTACAGGGGTTCGTGTCCATGATGATCACTGAACAAATTATTAAATTATGGACTAGAGAGTTGCTAGTGTTAACTACTAGTGACATGGCTCCTATTTAAACAGTAGCATTTCTATTGCTACACCCAGCACTGGGGACACCCAGGGAAAGGATAACTCGAAAAGGAGGGTCACAGAAGAATTGCAATTAATGACCAAAGTACAGAAATAACCTTTTGGGAGCTTTTCTTCTCTCTCTCTTTCTCTCTTCCTGTTCTTTGCTCTATACCAGATTGCACTACATGGAATATCTTGCTTGTGTTGATGTTTCCTAAGTACTGAAGTTTATTTTAGATCAGTGAGGTGAAAAACCTCTGAAAGCTCATGAGACTCCCTAAGCCCGAGAGTCCAGTGTTTGCACCTGTCAGGATCACAGTTTCCTTCAACAGATTGCTAACTTGGAAATTTAGCAGACACACTTCTGCATTTATTTCCTTTCCTGCCTTAGCATGAAAAGAAGCAGTATTGTGTAGGTAACGTAATCAAAGGTTCCACTTGTCAGATTAAGTGGATTGTGACTTTTTTCAGAAATGAAAGAAAGCTGCAGCAAACTCTGTCTGCATTGCACAGTCCCTCAGGTACACGGAAACAGCAGTTAGCTTGTCCTAGAGAATGTTAGAAGGATTAAAAGACTACATAAAAAAGGGGAGACAAAAGGAGTTACTCTGATTAAGGAAAGCAGTGGTTGCCTATGTGTTTGTGTAAATCTTCACAGTCACATGAAAAGCCTAAATAACTTTTAGTTAAGGATTCAGGTTCTACTAAGGACAAGAACTATGAAGACACAAAACTAATTAACGCAAAATATTCAAAGTCATGGAGCACAAAAAAACTCTTCAATATCCATTTCCCTTAGACACATTTACAGTAGTGAAATGTACATCCAATAATATCAGACAAATTTCTTCCACTGAAGTATTGCAACACTACTTCTTTTCTTCATTCTTCCTTAACTTCAGAAATAGATCCAGTATTTAATTTTTATATAATACATATATTTACAAAACAGAAAGTGAACAGATCCAGGGATGTGGACATTTACAGGCAGCAATTATCACAGAAAGATACAAACAATACAGAAAGATACAAACAATTTTCAGTCTGGAGGTCAACAGTTTCAGAACCTCCTAAGCTCATTAGCCGTCTAAGTTCCACAGATAAGCCCTGCTTTAAAAAGCAAGAAAATAAGAGTCTAAACTTCACCAAAAATGGAGAATCAGACTCCTAGGTCACTTCCAGAATTCAGGTAAAACTTTACTTGTATTTTTCAGAAATGTGTGCCTGCAGTCATGAATCCTTTTGGAAAGTAATACTGGATATTACTGGAAAGTAACATGAGCCTTCAGAAACCCACATGCTTTTTATAATACAGACCTATGACCTCAAAGTATCTTGACCTCACCTACAGGGTGGCTACATCTGAATCTTGCTTAACTTGGTGCTGCTTTGTGAAAAGACCATTTGCTTTCCATTCTATCAGAAATGCTCAAAAGCTGCTCCAGTTACTGCTTTGCCATAACACGCTGTAAACCAAAATCACAACCAATAGTCAACATGAACAAGTGTGAATGAAACACTACATTGCCTTCCCATTGCCTTCTCCCTTTGTACAAGCACCCCTTTGATGTTATCTCAACAACACTAAGGAAGAGAATTGTAGGTGCCCCACAGCAGCTCATCATCTCAGAATCACATTTATGCTGAGCCAGATCCTCCAGCTTTCGTGCGAGTTTATGCTGACAGTGCAGAGAAAAGCAGCTGCACAATAATGGAGACTCCTGCCCTACATTTCTATTTCTATCTAGCCCAGAGGAACCATAAGAGGATGACCACATCAATCATAAACAATCCAAATGTATTTTGATGCATACTATGAAGTTGGATGAATGTTGCATTAAAAAATGTTGTGCCTATTTGTTAAAATAGAAACCATGAATGCAATTACTTTGTGCTTCGTGAATATTCAGTAGTTATGTTGTGCTGTTAATATGTTCAAAGGACGCATGTGTGCATTGAAATATGTACAAGCACATTTGTGCTAATATTGATGGAGGTAACATTCTCATTGCCCTCTTGACATCTCTTCATCAAAAATCATTTCCCCAAGTCAGGGGACAGGGACAATGTTATGTGTGTCTCTTAATCTCTCTAATACAACATATAAAGCCTGAGGTAAAAAGATCATTACAGCTAAAGGGATTATATAGATTGTTCAACAAAGGAAAGCAATGAGGGAATTACCAAATATCAAGTAAAATATATAGGAAATTCATAGGTGAAACATAAAATAATATTCCCTAGAGTTAGTTGATACTTCACCATTCCCAATCCATCATAGTCATATCGCAAAGACCTTGGAAACTTATCTTCATTTTTTAATATTTACAAGGGATATCTAAAGCAGCAACATACAGTGAGGAACAGCCTCAGTCTGAAGTAGCTTTCTTGTCCAAAATGAGCAAGTGAGGTGAGTAATAGGATGAAGCCAATGTAGATGTATTCTGTAGATGCTCACACTCATGTTTCCGAGGCATGTCCCCAGCACTGTGGAGATGCCTGTTACAGGATGGCTCTCCTCAGCTTTGCTCAGCATGGAAAATGGTGGCAGGCAGGGACACAGACCAAGAAGTAGAAAAATGCTCGCTCCTGCCATAGTATGCCATGGGTAATTGACAACTGTGGCCAGAACAAAGATAGAAAGCCCCTCCAACCTCTTTTCCCCTGGTAAATAGATGCCTAGGTAAGCCACAGAGAAGGGAAGATATTTGTCCTGGTAGTCCTGCAATAAAGTTAGGAAACCCCAGGCTTCCCAGCTCTCAACACACTGTGCTTTTGATTAAAGCATATTTTTTCCAAGTGCTCTTTTAAGTTAATGCCACACTAAAAACCTAGCTCACAGCTTGTCATCTATTAACAGGCCACACATGCATCCCATCCATCTTTCCACCCCCAAAAAAAATCTTTTTCTGAAAACTATATTCCTCTGTGCCTTTGAATACATAGTCTACAAGAACTGTGATAGGGAAACTCAGATTGAAGGCTACAGATCTCAGCAATAGGCTTGCATCAAGTGTGAGCCATGAATTCATCGTTGCTGGCCTCTGTTTCATCACTGATTTATGCAGAGGCGCACACAGACCACACTCACTCCTGAGAAACCTGTTCAATTGTCACTGGAATCAGCAAGAAGTCTTGAAGGATTTAGGCATGGGTAAGTCTTCTGAGGAGGTGTTTTTTGCTAAAGAAAGAAAATTAACATGGCAAACTGGCATCCAATACAATATGACCCATGTAGCATTTTATTTTCTAAGCTGCACATTTGCTGCCTACCAGCTTTTAAAGGTCAAACATGTAAACTTAAGAAGGTGTGTGTGTATACTAGTTGCAAAGCTCTTTTTTTGTTAGCTCTATGAAGCAATAACCCATGAAATATAGTTGATATCTCATGGGAACATTTCTTCATGCCTGCAAATATTTAAAATTGCACTTGTGGCACATAAAAGATTTATAACGATCTCACCCACAAATATAAATTTTATCCCACACAGGACAAAAAGACCTAGAAGCAGAAGTAGTGAACAGCTGAACATGAGCACAGTGTCATAAATTCATAACACTTACAGCTTTTTAACAACCAGTCATAAATGTGACTGATTTCAATTTAATTTATGAGACTTTGAGATAGAACCAGGAATACCTCCTCAAATTTAAAACTGAGTTTTAAAACAAAGTGAGTATAATTATGGCCTTACTAGGATGTTAGTTGAGGGAAATGGGATTGTGGTGGCCATCTGGAAGGTCCCTGAGCCATGCTGCATGTAGAGGGTCAGACAACTGGAGCTGAGTGGGCTCCACCAGCCTGCAGTGCAGATCCTACTACCACTCCAAGTCACCAGCACGTCCCTTCCCAGCACAAACTACCACAAAGGGACACATTACACAACTTACTGTCACCAAACCTGAGGTTCCTTCTGTGGGTACAGCTGGGCAACAGATGGCCAAGTCATCCATCATGGAAGTGTTGTGACTACTTCTCGTGCAGGTGACAATCAGATTCACCTCATCTCCATGGCTCCATCTCATCCCCCAGATATTCATGCAACTCACACATATTTAGGCAGTTTTGTTTGGACTGGAATTTTTTTCTGGCAGTTATTTGCAGGGAAAGAATATTTGGGAAGGGACTGGAAGATAGGAAACACCACCAACCAAGACAACAGGGGATGAAAGAAGAAGTGAAACATTCTTGCTCAAGCTTGCTTCCTCAGGCATCACTAGAACAGCTCGTATAAACCAGACGCCATAAAAACCTTCTCTTTCAAAAATGAGGTTACCTTTCTCCCACAACTGTATTGTTTCAATACAGAATCTGTGGTAAAAAAAGAAAAATCTGAATGTCATCTACATGAATCTCATAAAATCTCCAAGACAAGACCTGATATCTAGCAAGTCAACAGAACTGTTTATTTTCTTGGACATAGAGACTGAATTTTATTTTGGGTCTGGCAAGAGGAAAATTTTTTAAGTACCCTGAGGAGTCAAAGTTTGCCTCAGAGCTCTCTCTTTCTGCACCTGTCAGAAATTTGATTTACTTTTTTTTTCTCTACTGTACATATTGGCAGCTTGGAAACCTAACAAACAAATAACTTGTATATTTTTCCTGTAACTTCATCAGGACAAAAACAGAAGGGAGAAAACATGCTTTACTACCTAAGCTTTTTGCTTCCAGCTTTATCTTATGTTGCACTTGTTCTTACACATGGAAGATAAAAAACAGTCCCTTGTGTTGCCTATGTGTTTGAAATTGAAGGCAAAATATTATGCCACAGTGTGAAGTTGTAATATTGTGCCTATTAAAACATCAAAACTAACTCAAAATAGAAAAAGACATGGTGAGGTCAAGCAGCAGATGTATCCCTAAAGGTATGAACTAAGGAGGACATTTCAGTCCAAATTATTTTTATATGTGTGTTGATAACTAAAGCATAATTCTTCTGATTTTGAAGGATAATATGTTTGCTAATAGTTGATGGCTACATCATCTGAAAAGGTAAACATTTTTATTTTATTGATTTTTTTAAAAAAAATTTAAAGCATTTAGATTTTCTTATCAAGAAAATAATTGACCAATTATGAAGACAAAACTCCTAAGGACTGACAGGTTAGTGATATTTATTAGTTACGGGTAGGTAGGATCATTAAAGAGCAACATGGTGGTTAATGTGAAATGTAATAGCGATCTGAGGTTCTTGTATAAAATTGTGCAGAAATAACTGTAGTCGGTCCTGGATCAAAAGATAATGCTGAATTGTCACAATGCTTGTAACAATTCTTAAAGCAGTTTGGAAAACAACAGAGATAATGGTTACATGTCCTGTAATAAGGAATTAGAAATTGGCTACATATACTACCAAAAATTTAGCAGTGTCAGCATTGGAGTCTGAGGAGATGATCTGTGCTTTAGGAAAGGCATAGGAAAAGAAAAAGGCAATGCCAGTTGGCAGAACAGCCCTGATGAGCTTGCAGAGCTCTTCACCTTAGAATAAAGTGGTTAATATGAAGAGCTCTTCAGTCTCTGAGAGGAGCTCTTCAGTCTCTGCACCACACTGAAATCATGGCAGTACCCGAAGAATCCAGATGCATTCTGAACTGGGGTGCAGAGTTGCGACAGCCAAAAGTTCCAGTCATGGCCTACGTCCCCACTGATCTGATTTTTTGCTGAAAGCCCAGCTGTCTTTTTCAAGGTCAGTTGTCCTAATAAGAGGTACATAGCTGTCTTTAAATACCCATTTCAGTTTATATTCCTGAGACCATCTTGATTACTAAAGTATTGCTTCAGGTTCAGGGAACAAGAATACCTTCCTCACCCAGAAAAGCAAGAGAATCAATCCGTGTTCAAGAGTTTCACTAAGAAGAAAATATTTAAAAGTACAGAATAGGATTTTTTTGCTTAAACGAGAAATAACATTATCACCCAAAATACCTCACCTTTCAAAGAAGATAAAGTAGGCTCAAAGTGCTGAAGAAATCCCACTGGAAACATCACCTATGACAGTTAGTGGGATCTTTCCCACAAATACAATTTGGGCTAAGTGATCCTCCATTTGTCTGGCCAAGAATTAATTTGGAAGCTCTTTTAATTTTCTGCAAGTATTCTATGATTGCCTTTTTGCCTCCAGCTTAAGATGAAGAGGCTAAACCAAGAAGAAATAGAGCTGCTTGTGTAGTCAGCACATGTCAGTGAGCTGTGTCCTGCTCTGAGTCTGGCTTCTATTCCAATGGTAGAGGTCCAATTCTTTCGTTTTCTGCTTCATCACAAACATATCAGAAAATTAAACTTAATGAAAGCAGAACTGGAAGACTTTTCTTCATCTGTGTTTAGTCTTCCACTCATGACAGCTTGGATGTTAAATTTACCATTGTCTCCTTTAAAATAGAGTGACCCCTAGGAGAGGGAAAGGACAGGTATTTATATCCTAATAGATGCAGGGACACAACTCACATTTACACTGGTGCTTCAGCTATTAACTAAAAATTAATATGAGTTCCTTAGAGGCTGAAAAGAGCAAAGGATAACCTTTTCTTCTTGAATCAGTGGCTTGGAGAAATGATTGGAAAAAACTGAGCAAGAGGTTTCTATGGTTTTAGTTCTTCATGTCAAAATACAGTTAGCATATTTGTAGGGTATTTTCAATAAATTCTTTCAAATATGACAGTTCCAATACCACAGTTCTGATGTAGGCTCATTTCCATTTGTATCAAGGCACAAAATGTGACCATATTCAGGTAGCCTGTAGCAGAATTTCAAATGTCAGAGTATCTAGAGCACCTACCTTTAAAGGGTATGGTGAGGTTTCATTGTTTATTGCTGTCACACCCTGACTCTCAGATCACTCAGTGGGAAACAGCAGCCACAGCCACCAAACCGGACACCATTGTAGACAGTCTGAAGAGCATCTCATGCCTGCTGTCAAGATTTATTCAAGAAGTTCTGTATGTTCCTATGTAAAAATAACTGATTCCAAAAGGCTCTGAAACTGTAAATATTAGGGTTATCAGAGCTAAACAATTAGCAACTGAGTCACACCAAAAGAGCAGTTACTCATGTTCACAGTACAATTTCAGTAGCAGATCCTAAATCTGCCCTACTATAGTGACTAAAACATTCTCTCTGCTCTTTCAGAATATTATACAATTGCCATCAATATTTACCCACCCCGATTAAAACAAGTATTCATCTTAGTGCTCCAATTACAGGTAGAACATCTGTGGAGTTGTAAAAGAGAAATAGCCAAACACAGTTTTTCAATGCTGAAGTGTTACCGTTTTCTCCTCTTTTTTTTGGATGTATAACATTCCTATCCCTGTGATGCAAAGTTTAAGCTGAGCTAGTTCCCACTTTGCCACCAAAAGGATAACATATGGTTTTAAATGATTGTTTGACAGCCTAGACACAAAACTTCCCAGATAAGAACTGGGGAAACATTTTAACATTCATTTAACTATTCTGTAGCTCTGCACGTTTCAGCTGGAAAGCCACACAAGCCTTTTGTCGTCCAATGCAGAATGTACTTTTAGTTTCCTCACAGTCCCCAGATTCTGCCAGGTATTGTCCATTTACCGGAGAAGGTAAAATAGGTTGGGGAGACTTTTAAAAAATAGATTAAATTTATTATTTAATTAGAAAGTTAATTAATTTTCACTGTTTTCTGTACTATCCCAGTACTTGTATGCCTTTTACATGCATATTTATTGTGGGATCTTTGTACCTAAAGAAACAAAGATGTATCCCAAACACTAAGCATATCACATCTATTGGTGATCATAAACCCATATTTTTAATTTATTTGATCTTCTTGGACTTTTTCCAGCCTTTTTTCATTTTATTTGGAGACAAAATGTATGGTTACACAATGGTATGCCAAACTATCTTTTCTCCATGACCCATGAGGCACCAGGTAACTAAGTACTGAAAACTCCAGGATCCAGACTTTTCTTGAGCTAAAAAATGACCTGGTCCATACAAGGAAGCATGGACCAGCACCTCAGCCAACAACTGGGAAGCAATAAGAGACACTGAAGGTGGTGGTGATGAAACTCATGAGATGTTGGTACTGGTCCTGGCTCTGCTACTGGCTTACCTTACAACAAAACTGGAAAAGCAAGTTAAAATGTTGCACCCTCTGCAAACAAGGAGATTTTTGGGCAAGAATAAGCAAAGAGAGCCAGATATAATCATTATTCTGGTACAATAACCACATAGCTACTAGAACAAATTGAGTCACATGGTCATCATGTATCACTTGAAGAGCTATCAAATCACAAACAGCTACACCCTGCAGAAAGAGCTTTAGTCATCACGTTGCTTCAGGACACCGTGGGGATTTCTAAAAGGCAGCCAGTACTGGGGAGGTCACTAGCCCCCTCACAGTCTGGCAAAGAGCAGGGGCACACGTGGCTCTGAAGTGACACCAGAGTGTGTATACATAATGCTGCTCTTGACCACGCTATCATTTTTCTCCTTATGCTGATAATTTTCATTGTCCAGAAACTAACTAACTTCCTTCCTTCCTTCCTTCCTTCCTTCCTTCCTTCCTTCCTTCCTTCCTTCCTTCCTTCCTTCCTTCCTTCCTTCCTTCCTTCCTTCCTTCCTTCCTTCCTTCCTTCCTTCCTTCCTTCCTTCCTTCCTTCCTTCCTTCCTTTCCTTCCTTCCTCCTCAACCTGTCACAGTATGAAGATGTTTCCAAACAGAGAACACTGTCAGGGTGGGAATAAACCAGGGCTGAAAAGGTAACAGTTTCCATTTTTTTTGTTTAACCATGTAATCACAAACAGGAGAGAATGGGTAGCAGACACGTGAGATTTTGCTGTTTCACAAATGCTTTTGTTCACCTTCCAACATGCACAGTAGGCATCCAACTACATTTTAGTCATCTACCCTTCAGCTTGTGAGGAACAGTAAGGCAGTCTTACTGTTCTGAAAATGAATGGGTAGACCCACTAGCATTAGACAGACCTCGGCTAATGTAGACCAGGAACAATAGAAGTCTAAGCAATTTACTGCGGGTTTAATGAAACATTCACACTGAAGCAATGCTACTTCTTTTCTTTTACCAGTTCCACTCACTTTATTACACAATCCACTGTGCCTGTGTCATTAAATCCACCAAATTTCTGGACCATAACCTTTACAGATATCTTCCCTTGGTTAATGAATATCTTCCAGACAACATTCATTTTATTGGCATCCATAAAAGTCCAGGCTTTTTTGCCTTGCAAAAGTTAGATTTTATTGGCTGTTTATGCTTCAGTTAGTTAACTAAGAAGTAACCAGCAATAGCCTTGGCTTATCCTGAATTTAGGAACTTTGTCTGGGTCAATACCCGGTGCTTTAACATGTCAGTTTAGCATGATTTTTTTCCTGCACATTTTCCCACAGCCTTAAACAATAGCTAACAATCTCTTATTATTATTTCTTTCTATTTTAGTCATGCCTGAAGGTTCATACTCAACTGTGCATCTATTATGTCTTCCAATACCATCACAAAAAAAAGTCCATGCTTTCCAGAAGCTCACAAGAAACAAAACCAAAAAAACACAAACAAACAAACAAACAAACAAACAAACAAACAAACAAACAAACAAACAAATCAGAAAAAAAAGTGGCAGTAAAAATTATATTGTTTATGAAACATTGACTGATAAGGTGACCTACCCATAAATAACACTTGGAACCCGTAGAAAAGCCACAGAAAGCGGAAAAGGTTTGGGGGCTTTTCTTCTGGTTTCTATGTAAATAGACATCAAATGTTAAATTGATTTTAAATCCTGTAAAGAAAGTTCATAATGCTGTATCTAAAAAACAGCAAGCATGTTTTAGGCATTAAATATCATTTGTTTGGTGAGGTTTTTCCTCCCATATTGGGTTTATTCACACCTCTGAGTATTCACATATTGATGATCAAACAAGCCTAGTAACAAAGCTCAGCCTTATTGAGTATTCATGGTGTTCATTCAGTGATCAAGAGACTGAACTAAGCAGTCATTTTTGATGGTCGCTCGTGATTAGTATGTGATGTCATTGCAGGATCAGGATGCAGGATTTATGCATCAGCCAAGGGCCAGGGCCAGTGTCTGAAGACAGAAAATCTATTTGTGGCAGGGACGCTTGCTAGCAAACCTACAGCGAGACACAGCAGATACCCATGCAGGATGGGGGTTGATCTATTCATCAAGTGTTTCCATGGGGCACAGGTGAACAGGAAAATATTTGTGATTCAAAAATGTTTTCTGACAGTGCAGAAGAAAACAATCTTGGACATATCTGACTGCACGTTTTTTAGCAGCTTTTCCATTTGTAACTCCCATCCATATGTGAAATGAAAGGCCATTTTCTATCCCTGTAAAGTATATAATGGAAGATTTGTCTGTTAGGCAGGTGACTCTTTCGCAAATACTTCTTGAATAAGGGTATTATATACTCTATAAAATCCTTCATACTTTGCACAGAGGGATCTTTTTACAAGTAAAGATTTAGTACAAGGCTCATGGGGTAAAAACAGAGGACATGGGACACATTTTAAACTCTTCTCTAAAACACATGGTCCATGGTGTTCTGTGCTGCCCCTACAGCACCATTTTTCCTAGCCCATTTTAACCTGATGATCTTGGTAATGTAGAAAGAATCCAAAGGTTTCCAGTATATCAATCTTTTTCTTATTATTACCTCTTTATAAGAAAAAAATACACTTGTTGACTACAGTCAAGGACCTCCATGCCCCTCCTCCTTGACTTGCTTTTGGAAAGAAGGAACAAAATTGAGCAATGGATTTTCTTGCCTATTTTTCATTACTCTAATTTAGAATATTTTGTTGAAATACTGCACTGAACAAGAAGCCCCTCCCTTACCCCTGAGGGCATTCATGATGCATTGATATACACGCTAAAGAAAGATTTCTGTTCCACATGGACCACGGCTTCAAAAATAGCAGCATCTCTGCAGTACAAAAGGTGCATTGCTCAGAGGGAGTGTTCTGCAGTCAATGTGATGACTTCTGTGACCTTTTTCAACGAGATGAGGAAGATCATAAGACCTATGCATTGCCCTCTTGGTCCCCAGCCTCCGAGCTGTCGATGTCTTGGTGAGAGCTGTAGCTGGCACATACTTCCCTTGCAGCAGTTGCTATCTGACACAAAAGATGACTTTGAAGACACAGCCAGGCCAGCCACACAGTGCCAAATCAGCACAGGGCTGAACAAAAGTTTTAGACTGATAGCTGTGTTCTGATAATTACACACTATTAAAATATTTCCTGAATTTATCACTGGAAAAACTAAGTCTAAAAATAAAGATTCCTGCATGCAGTAGTCCAGAATTTTAAAAGGTGACATAAAAATCCCAGCAATCACTAATTGTGCATTGAAAGTGAAAGCTGTTTAATGTCTAGGAAGAACAGTTAAGACATCTGGGTTGTTTTCTAAGCTCTGCCACAGACTTTTTGCATCTCCTGGGGCTGGCTACCTAAACTGTAGAAAACTTCTCAGCAGCTGCAGCCTGCAGTGTGCTTTGGAGCCCTGGACCTTCAGTCACTTGGAATGGGGATCCAGCTGGGACACACTGGGGCTTTCTTATGGCCTTCGGGGGAAGTGGAGATTTCATCCTCCCACAGAGCTTGGAGTGAAAGCAAAGAAACCATCCAGAACTCAGGCAAAGTGTGGCTAAGATTCTCCAGTACTGACCTCATCTAAGAATAAAAGGATAGAGAAAAATGGGAAAGGCAATATGAGAAAAAAAAGATAGAAAGTAGAAAAGATCAGAAAATCTCCAGCCCCAGCAGATCCTAAAGCACTTAAAGTCTTCACATTAAAGTGACTGTAAAAATGCAAAGAACTACTGTCTCCATATACACAAGGTGTTACTGTGTCTTTGTGGGTTATGCCAAGAGAAGAATGTGTTGGCTTAAACACATCAGGAACCAGTGCTAAACAGCGGCTTGCATAATTTGAGAAACTGAAAAATATAAGCAATAATACACCCTCAGAAAATTCCCTTCCTTCACTTGCTTGATTGAACTGCACACCCCAAACCTGTACAGAGGTCTAAGTAGTGTCTTAGATACTGACATTTCCAAACTTTTAACTGACATAGAGCAGAAATGCCACTGGAAAAAGGAACATCAACAGATGAGAGAGGAATACGGGCAATTAGGCCTTCACCCTGACACATTTCTCCAGGGAAGCAGACTCAGCGAAGTCAGAAATGAGCAGGATCTAAGACCCCAGTGCAGAAAGCATTTAAACAGGTGCTTTTGATTTGAACAAGACTTGACCAGATACTTAAACGCAGTTTGATGAGCTGATGCTTGATGAATGATTGCAGAATCAGACCTTTACATTATTCAGTTCAAAGCTGCTTTTAAAGACCCTTCACTTCAATGTTTATAATGCTGTCTTCTAGAAACATCACTATTCAGTATAAACCGTGCCTGTTTTTTAATTTACAGTGGCATTAACTCCTGAAATTAAACTAATTAGTTGCTAATTTTCACTCTGTAAAAATGTGTTGACACACTGAGTATAATAAACAGTGGTTGGGTCAGATAAATAGTGTAACATTTACCTGACCCCAAGCCATTACTATAATTAGCTTCCTCTGACACATTACAGTGTGTTCTTCAATCTACCACTCACCAAACATCCAAAAGGACATCTACACAACAGTTCACAGTTGCTGGCATACTGGGGAGAAGTGCTTTTGGTCCCATAAACAGCATAGCAGAACACAGTGTTAAGTCTTTCCAAGGCTTTAAGCATTTTGAGCATGGCTGTTCTTCCAGGTTTTTCCTGTTTTTCCATTTTTCTTTAAGCATCATTTTACAGGAGAGTTGGACATTCAATGTTCTGTTAGAACAAATAAAAAACTTCAGCACCTCAGGAGAAAAAACAGCAACAAATATCCAACACTCATACAGAACTGCACCCACAGTGGAATCCTACAAGCCTACTGTGTATTGTGCTTATTGCCCTTTGTCATGAATTTCCTCTTATTTGAATATCTGGCAGTATTATGAATTTTAAAAAAATATTTAATTTAAAGAAGATTATCAGCTGTTCCAAGTTTTTGAGTCAAATGCCAGATCTTTCCAGTTTTCACTATAAAATACAAACAGGTTATTTTTATAATCTGAAGAATTCTGGGTTGGTTTTTTCTCTTTTTTTTAAACAAAGGAATATATGATGTCATGGACAAACAAATATTGTGTTAGTTTGTTTCTAATAATGGGCACATTTCTAAAGTAAGGATAACAGGAAAAAAACAAGATAAAAGGAAAAAAGATGAAGTTAGTGTTGAATGAATTAATAGCAGGCAGGTGGCTGGGTGGGTGTCATGGCAGATAAACACTGAGATGAAGCCAAGGTAATTATAATTATAATCTGGCTGGGCATGCTGTCAGCTGAGGGTGTATAAAAACCTCGGTAAGTTAATACAGAGATGATCAGATCAACCTCCTTCCTGCCTGATCCCACAAAACACAATCTTATATATTCAAACTCACATTTTATGCATTTTTATTTTCCAAGTAGTTCAGTTATTATGTTTTAAGAGAGCTATTCTGTTGTAACCAGAGTTTAACCAACTTTCCACTCTCCTCATGAATTCCTGGAAAACATGAGTATGTAATCAGCTGAGTCTCTCCTGAGCTCCATGTTTTGCTGGACAGAATTCACCACTTTCTATCATTCTCTTTCGCAGGCTTTCTCTCCCCACTGTACTATTCACAGGGGTATAAAATGCTCAGGCAAACAGAAGTCAATGGCAGATGTGTCGGCAGCGCTTCTTTCTGCAATTTTACTAAATGGATGTAGCCCATAAAAGCAGCCTTAATTAATGGAAACATTTTAAAGGCACTTATAATAAGCTGGGAAAACAACAGTTGCCAAAAGCAAACTTTATTAACAAAGAATGTTTAAAAATTATATTCCTGAATGTGACGAAAGATTTGTGGTGGGTTGACCCAGGCTGGGCACCAGGTGCCCACCAAATCTGCTTTATCACTGCCCTCCTCAGCTGGGCAGGGGAGAGAAAGTATAATGAAAGGCTCATGCCTCAAGATAAGGGCAGGGAGAGATCCCTCACCCATGACTGTCATTGACATAACAGACTTCACTTGGGGAAACTAGTTTAATTTATTACAAATCAAATCACAAAGAAATAAAGCCATATCGTAAAACACCTTCCCCCCAACCCTGCCTTTTTCCCAGGATCAGCTTCTCTTCTGATTTGTCTCCCTCCTCCGTTCCAAAAGTGTAGGTGGAGGGGGCATGGGGCTGTGGTCACTTCATCACAAGGTGTCCCTTCTGCTCCTTCCTCCTCAGCAGGAGGACTCCTCACACTCTTCCACTGCTCCAGCATGAGGTTCACCCCACAGGAGACAGCTCCCACACTGTTCTCCAACATGAGTCCTTCCCATGAGCTACAGTTCTTTAAGAATTGCTCCAACGTGGGTCCCTTTCATGGGGTGTAGTCCTGCAGGAATAGGCTGCTCCAGACAGGGTCCCAAGTCCTGCCAGCAAACCTGCTCAACCATGGATTCCTCTCTCCACAGGGACACGGCTCCTGGTGGATTCTGCTCCCGCGCAGGCTTCCCATGGGCTCACATTCTCCTTCAGGCATCCCCTTCTTCTCCATAGGCTTCACGTGGATCTGTGCCCCATCACAACCCTCCACAGGCTGCAGGGGCACAGCCTGTCTCACTCAGCTCTGGCACCTAGGGCATCCCCCCCTCCGCTGCACTGACCTTGGGGTATGTTGGGTTGCTCCTCTCACATATTCTCACTCCTTCCTCCAGCAGCTGTTGCACCCCAGTTTGGTAGGGTTTTCTTCCACTTCTTGACCATGTCATCCCTGAGGCTCCACCATCATCATCGATGAGCTCAGCCTTGGCCAGCAGTGGATCTGTCTTGGAGACAGTTGTCATTGGCTCTACCAGACACGGGGAAGTTTCTGGCAGCTTCTCACAGAAGCCACCCCTGTAGCCTCTCCCTGTACCAAAACTTTGCCATGCAAACCAATACAAGATTTTATGTGTGCAGTATTTTAAAAACGTATTTCCTTATTCAAATACCTTAAAAATCTTCAAGGACTCACGTTTGGGACATGGCATGTTTTCTGGAGGATGAAAGTGAGACAGGACAGCTTTCCTGCTCCTGTGTGACAGGCAGGAAATGCTTTTACAGTGTCTCAAGAGTCTTCTATTATTTAGAGACCTGAACCTGAAAGGTGCTGAGTGCTCTCAGCTCTCATTGACTTCAATGGGATCAGAGGGAACATCACATCCCATAGCAGATGTTTACCCCACAGAACATCTCCTCTAGCGCACCCCAAACACAGAAACACCTCAATTCAGATCCAGCAGAGCTCTTAGATGTATGCTTAAGTCCCTCCTTAGCCTAATACTCTTCAGCAGGATTTAGCTACATGTCTAAAAATTAGTATGTTTTTAAATATCTTGCCTTCTTGAAAGAAGATGGAATACTTTTTTATTTTCTGTGAAAGATGTGACAATATGTTCTTTTGTTTAAATAATAAGTCATATTTTGTTAAAAATGCAAAAAAACCACATGGTTAAATATATTCTCAAGAGGTAAATAACCTGGACAAACCTCTTGTCATTTTCTAAAGCTATCACAATTCATTTTTGCCAACATACATTTTGCCTTGTTTTGTTGTGGCAGGGATACTCATGGAGAAATTGAATAAGCCCTATGTTCTCGTTGCACCAAAGGAAATGTCTTTCCTTAGGAAAATGCCCCCTCACACACCATCTGACATTGGCTTTCCAATCAAATATAAAAAGTAAAAGCAAACTGTCCGCACCATCTGTGATTAAGTCTCTTTAATTCTTCAAACACTTCTCTGTGAAATGTAGCTATTAGTAATAGCCACATATTTAGCTGCATTTGTATATCAGAGCTGTTTTCTTTCATTCCTGATTGAGACAGAATCATTGTATTATTAACCCGGAGAAGTTCTCTGTGCTTTTTAATTCCAGAATAATAAAACTCATTGGAACTTGGCGGCATTGAGTCTTGCTGACTAATCATTGGCATTGGCTAATGGCAATTTTTAATCAAATCTTATTATTAAATCAGAATATAAAAGATTTAGAAAATGCAAGGTTGCAGCTAGAGGTCATTAGTCATGAGCACAAGAAGTAATCAATACAATTATGGTTGTGAAATTGTGTTGGATGGGCCAGGTGGCGCAGTGTGATAATGCGTTACCCTTTCACCCCGGGCGTCCTGCTTGGATTGCAGATAACGGCGAGTCTGCTGCCTCCCATCTAATCTCTGGTGGATGCTTGAACGTGCAGAAACCACTAAAAGGAATTCAACAAAGTGGGCTAAATTCAATTCTTGGTCACACTGGTGTAAATTTTCAGTGGAGTTATTCCAGATTTATTCTTGTCCCATTGCAAATTTTTTATCTGTCTCTCTTAAAACTAAGTTGGATAATAGGGATAAGCTGGAAACAATCATTTTACAATGCCATCAACAGCCTAACCTACTGTTATTCACTGTAGTGCCAGTATGAAGAAATAAAAATAAAGTCATTACAGATTTATACTGAAGCTAATGAGTGCAGAGCTGGTTGTTAAGCAGTTTCTTGCAGTTCCTTTCTGTTATGAGAATGTGATACTGAGGTTGCCTTATTTTCTTTGTCTTAGGAATGTATTTAAGAAAGGATCGTCAGGAAGAAAAAAAGGGTCTAGGAAAGGCTAAAAATTTTGAAACTCTAGGTAGCAGGTGGAGCTAGAAGCTATCTGAAAAAGCTACACTTCATCCTAATGAATGAATTTATCTCAAATGGGTGAGATGGCACTAGAACAGTTACACTACCTGTGAATCTGGCCCTACTGACAAGTGTTCAAGCAAAAATATTACCATCCGTAATGGTACTTTCCAAAAGACATGCTTTTCTTTATCTCCTTTTGACAAAGTGATTGGCTCAACTCCAGTCTTAGGCAATTTTTTTGAGGATTTCACACAGGCATGTACCTGGCCAAGGGGTGCTGGTCTCCCACCCTTCTCATCAGAGAACATTGAAAAATGCTTGGTTACCAGCAGAGATTGATGTCTGGGGCATTCACACATCAAGAGTATTACCTTCTCTGAGAATTGCAAAATTTCGCTAAATATTTATTTTGGAGTTCATTTTCTCGAACAAAAATATAATCAGTTTCACTTTGTGTCACTGTATTTCTTGCAGTCATCTATATATGTACCCTCTAATGCAAACAAAAGGAAATTCCAACACTGTAAAAATCCTGTGTTCACATGAAGGTGAGATTTCCTTACAAAAGCCGGACAGGCCAAAATAAGTAGGCTATAATGATTTTTTTCTTACTTTTCTGCAAACAGTGAAAATATCTCCTTTTTTATATATAAAGTTTCAACCAGTGAACCTTCATGTATGTATGAATAAGAAATAAAGCTTCACACAAGCTAACTAACTACCAACCATATAGACATAATTGCTTTTGGAAATATTGTACTTGAAGACATTTTCATGTCAGCTGTATGTGTTTGAGTATCATCATAACATGGTGTTTACACCAGATTAATACCATATGCTGTGTGGGAATTATGTCAGGTTAAAAATGGATATATAGTATAATATCTGAAATTCAGGAGTGCTTTAAAATCTGATTTCTGTTAAAGAGCTGCTATTCTAGAACATAAGTTTGAATAACATTACTTTTGATTTACACCAGTATAGTGGGGATAGAACCCCACTTCAGCTGCCTTAAATTTTGTTAAACAAGTGTTAAGATCATCACCAATTAAAACTGTTTCTACACACTGCTAGTGGATTCATGACCTCATTAAGGCAGCCAGAAGTGCTGCCACAGAATCCTGGTGAGACCTTGGATCTGATGAGAGTCACTTTTCTAGCTTTTCTTGTCCCAAAATGATGCCACTCTCCCATGTCTCTTCTAGGCCTCTTGTGAGTCCTGTCAACACATTTTAGCTCAAAGCTGAAAGCACTTCTTTAATCTGCATTTTACTCACTGCCTTAGTAATTTAACAGTTGTCGAGCAGGTCAGGAATAGGAATAAAAGTACAAAAATACAAAAGTGGGGAAAGATGAGGGATGTTTAGAACACAGTAGAAGTGAGCCTAAACAGAAAGCAGTTAAAACCAGAAAAGAAAGGTAAATTAAGGAGCAGAGCCAGAGTACCAAAGCCAGTAAAATCCAAGAGACCTTTCCACTGATTTTAATCAGACCCCCTGGGAAAGACAGAGAGGAGAATAATGAAGGACGTTGAGAGAGATGGCATCATTACGGTAAAAGGGCTTAGCAAAAGGACAGCGGATGCTGACAGCAAGTGAAGGTTTACCAAGGGAGCATCTTCCCACACTGTCGAGGAAGAGGCAGCAGGCTCCTTCCTGGGCTAAGCTGACCGGCTTCAGGAGCCAGACTGCCACATTAAGTCAGCATCATGTTCCAGGTCTCGATTCTGCTCTCCGTGGGCTCATTATCCGCAACGCCAGCACAGTGCTCAGGCTCCCACATGGAGCGGCTTCCCAGTGAGCCAGGGCAGAGCAGGGGCAGAGCAGGAGCAGAGCTGGGTCACCCTCATGTCTCTGCAGAACTGACCCACCTTTGTTTCACATGTAGACTGCTCAAAATTAGGCGAACACCTGATCCCTTGGACAGCTTCTTAAATTCACACCCAACTTCTTCTGAGCAGACCACATTACTCAGGTCAGCAGATTGGATAAAAGGAAAAATATCAGAAAATGCCCTGAGTTTAAGTAACATTACATTATTAAATGTACAACATTATATGAGAGGCTTTCAGAAAATTACAGTATCTGAGAAGATCACAAAAATAAAGGGTGTATGATTCCTTAAAAAAAAAAAATCAGGTCTAAAGATGATTTTTAATTTAGAGTGGATATGCATGCTAGCATCACAGCTTCTCATGTAAGGACTAAAGTATCTTCTAGATACTCCATGGAATGTTTTCTGTGTGCTGCAGTAAGTTCTCCCATGTATTTTCCATTAAAACATATTCATATTATTCACTTAAATGTTACTTAACTCTCTTTAGGATGACAGATTGCCATTTTGAATAAAAATTTAAGGGTTTGCTGTTGATTTGACCCTGATTCATATACTGAGTAGGACGTGATATCTTTTGTGCTAATCTAGTCCCAAGCAGATTTAAATATATATATGTATTTATATACGTGTGTGTATTTATATATATATAAGCATATATATGTTAAAAAAACTATGTTGGAGGATTTAGTGCAGGAGAGCATTAACTCTGTCTTTACATGGGACCTATTAATATGAAAATCATTGTAATATGATTAACAGCTCCTCTTAACACCAAAGAGAGTGAGTCTTGAGAGATTATTCTGCAAGATGATAATGTTTCCCTATCCAGTTTGTAACCATAGGGAAAACTGAAAAAATACGGATTTTGACTTGAACAATAATGAAATGGTAAGTGATATAGCTTTGCTGTCTTATAATGACTGTATTAATTTGCAAGCTGTAGTGCTAAACCAGAATAGAGGTGCTCGAGGAGATATGCCTGTTATCTAGGCAACAGTTAATATGATGAAAATGCTATTTAGAAGCAGCTCCATATTTTTATCATAAATATAACTTTAATTCCTTGAGAGTCTCCATAAAGTCCTGGTAGAATGTAATAAATGCAACATAATCTAAAAGAGAAGACTGTCATTTATAACCATTCCCAATATTAGTTATGGATCTTTTAAAGTTTAAAAGCACTTTCTCTAAGAGAATCTGTCCTATATATTCCATCCCATATTACTTCCCCAGCTTAGAAAAATGACTCAGCTGTGATAAAGAGATTCAGTTTGTACCTTTTGCTTGCTTTTTTGAGTTAGCATTGCAGACCTTATCTATTAATTTGCCAGGGAGAATTTCTCTTCAATGATGCTCTTTTCCCCAAAAGTCAAAGTCTTTTAAATTTTAATTTTAGTGAGGGAAGGATGTACTCCATAAGCAAATGATAATATGGAACTATATACAGACCGATGTTTTATCATCAGGCTGAAAGTGCAAAGCTTCTGTGAATGCAATTCTCTAACAATTGTCAGAATTTTATATTACTGATATTTATATATGACTAGGTTGAATAAGCCTTTTTATTCACTGGTGAGGCTGTACTGTACAGATTTCATGTCATGTTTACTGAAGGTGAACTTAATTTGACAAGACCTTAAACCACAGCTATTTTTTCTATGACAATAGCTTAACTCCAGCTTTTGGAAAACAATATTTTTAAAGATTTCTGGAAGTCAGTGTAGTGGTCTGAGAACTGTAGGACCAAACCAAGCAATAAACATAGGGTCAAAATGAGTAATATACAATTATACAATTCGCAGTTCAGACCTCAGTCAGAGCCTCTCTTGCCTAGCTTCTGCAAGGCGCTCATGTTTTCTCTTGTCTCTCCTTGTACTTATTTGTACATCTCCTCTGTACTTATCACAGTGCAAATATGCTGGCACACTCTACACACACCTTTGGGCAGAAGACACAATAACGAGGCAGGACGAGAAGGAGCAGTGGCCTCTACACGCTGCAGTACATCACCAAACTTGGTACAGTGCTGCCAAGGGCTGTTCTCCTTCACAAGCCACTGTTCCAAGTGTTTCACCCCTGAGGATCCATTTTACAGTAGTATCTAACATAAGCTAACAGTCTAATGTTCATAAAGGCAGAGTATTCAAGACAGCATTGATAGCTGTTTGGTCTTGCCTGGCTGCATAAAACAGACAATCAGTTACTTTTTCTTGGTTTTCTTACAGACTGCTGAATAAACTTTGGGTCTAGACATAGTGGGAAGATCAGTTCAGCAGCTGCATGTTCCTCATGAGACAGATGTCTGCAACAGGCTGAAGGATGTGATGTTGCTACAAACTTTGTAGGCAAGTGTGATGTTACCAAATACGCAGTGGTAGGATGGAGTTACATGATGATCCTAAAGGATAGGGAACAATTGAATCCTTCTGGGTAAGGGACAAAGAGGGATTTTCAAGGAGGGACTGGCTCTTCTAGTCCTGCTTAAAGTAAAGAAAGAGAGAGAAATTTTGGGTTGATTTGTAAGCTTAAGACCACGTCTTCTGATGTTTACCTGTGCAGTAAATTATCAGTTTTTTTCTCCACGTGACAGTGCCATCAGAATATACTGTGACATGTTGAAGCAGACTTCCATCTCTGAAGAAGAAAAACACTAAGGGGAAAAAGTATGGGAAATGTATTAAAATGTGTATTCTGTTTAGATTTTCTTCAGCAAATATAAAGCACTTGAAACTGTTCATCAGTCAAACCAGCAGCTGATTTATTATCAATGAGATGGGAATATTATGAGACAAGATTCTCTCTGCTTATTGTCCACATAAGCAGCTACTCTAATAAGCAGTTGTCTTTCTTTCTATATATTCTACATGTTTATATGATAGTCACAGATTTCTGTATCACTAAACACAAAAGCCTTTACCGCCTCCTCCTGAGATAGACCTGACAGAAGTTTGTTGGGAATCTGAAGGATATTCTCCCCACACTGGTATTTTCCTTTAAACACTTTCATTTTAGGGGAGCAGGAAGGAAGTCCTTCTCTTCAGCTTTTGTGTGCACAAAGTCTCAGTTTCTGTGCAGATTGCAGGATGTTATGGCATTGTCTATGTCAATATTGTCTGAGTGCATTCTTAAACCCTGTAGCTCTGAGCAGGTAGGATTCTGTCTGTACCTAAATGATAAGACTGTATCTGCTACAAACATAATAACATCACCACACACACATGCAGATGGCTACAAAAGAGTAATGAGACATCTGGTTTTGCCAAATATACAACCTAATGAAAGAAACACAGACTACTTTTTAGCTCTTGAGACTTTTTAATCTTTGAATATTTGAGTTCAAGTTCCTCTTGGCTCCGAGAATATTCAGCTTTTTCTTATATTATTTTGTTCTTCCTTCCCCCACTAAAATCCTAGTGGATGATTTAATTACAAATAAGAACCTTGGCACAGCTTTCAATTTAAAGAGAATTTTTTTTTTCTGCTAAATTTATGTCTTGTCTTCAGTGAAGGGACAAGTTTAAATTACAACAGGGAACACAGTCATCCCATAAAGGTTTGGAAAAGCCCTCATTTTCTTCTAAAGCTTAAAATACTTTTCAAAAACTCACTCCCAGCAAGGCTTTTTCAACACAGCTATTAAAATATAAGTGACTATTTTCATTAAGGTTTATGCAAAAAGAATCCATTGTCATTTAAGTCTACTGCCAATTTCTCAGCTGCTATAAATCACCATTATTCCATCTTAGTGGAGTAAAACTGCTGTACATCCAGTGCATGATCTGGCTCCTGTTTTCTATTAACTCAGATACAGGGTACCTAGATGAAATTCTCTAGCCTGTGTTTTACAGGTAGTTAGACTCCAAGCTCTAATGATCTCTCTTCTGCCTTTGAAACCTATGAATCTAATGAAAATTATGTGCATGTATCAAGGGGAAAATATACCTGTTTACTGCACAAAATTCTTGTGCCTCATTTCACAAGACATAGAAACCTGGTTATTTCTTAAGCCAGGATTTCTTTTCACAGTATTGATAATTATATTACAAACAGTAATTAGCACATGAAATTAATAAATCTTTTGCTTCTTCATTTACACCACTTTCCCATATTGTATTAGTAATCACACATTAGCTAATCAGCAGGTTGGGAGGGAAAGCTGCCAAAAGCAGATCTGATAATTGGCAGCAGTCAAACAATCATAGCAGGAAACTTTACACTTCCTGCGGACAAGGCTACTGGTGGAGACAATGCTGAGATAAAACATTAGGGGAAAAAAACTAGGATGCTTAATTTTTTCATGTTAAATTATCTCTTGTAAAACTGGATTCACACATCATAGGGAGATACAGGCACTTTGCACAGATTATATAGATAACCACCATTGGTTAAGGAAAACTTAGTAATCTAGTGATCACCTAGAAACATTCATTAGATTTGTTCTCTGCCAAATTTTACAAACCATTTAAAACTCTTTTCTTTCTCTCTAAGTCCATATATGGTACAGTTATTACTGTAATAATTGAGCACTTGACACATTTCCCTGCCCAACATTGCCCTGAGATAAACATTAACAAATCCATCCTCCAGCAAGGAAATTTAGACACACATCAGCTGAGTTTTAGACCCAACCCAGCACTTTAGATGCCTCAGATAGTATTTAATTCAATATTCTAAATTTTCCCTCATTTACTGCTTAGCCTTTGCACCATCTGAAGCTCTACAAGTGTTAAGACTAAAGTTTTCCTAGTCATCTCAGTGATTCTCCTTCTAGACATAGATAGAAAAACTTCAGTTTTACAGTATAAAGAATCTAGGAATCCAAAATAGCTTTGACTCCAAACATTATCCACAGCTTGCCATCCTTAATTTATCTTCTTCCTGAAGGCATTCTTGCTAATGTTTTACATCAAATATCCCCAAGACTAAATACAGTAATTCCCACTTCTGTTCATACATAGATGACTTGGTCCCTCTGGGCCACCATATCTGAAAGTCTCTTTCACAAAGAGGAACATTTTCAACAGGAAAACATCAGATTTCCTTACTGCAAAATGGCCTACATCTTGACAGGCAGGACAATTCCAAAACTTGCAGTACAGACTTTGATAGAAAGAACTGGTATATTTTTTTGATATTATAAATAGGGTTACTGCTAGGGTTAGGGTTAGGGTTAGGGTTTAGGGCTAGGTTTAGGTTTTCGGTTAGGTTAGGATTACGATTAGGGTTAGGGCTAAGGTTAGGTTTAGGTTTAGGGTTAGGGTTAGAGTTAGGGTTAGGATTAAGGGTTACAGTTAGGGGTTAGAGTTAGGGTTAGGGTTATTCTGTATGCCTCTTTCACAAGGAGGAACATTTTCAACAGGAAAACATCAGATTTCCTTACTGCAAAATGGCCTATATCTTGACCAGCAGGATAATTCCAAGAATTGCAGTACAGGCTTTGATAGAAAGATCTGGTGTATGTTCATTATATAAAGCAAAGGGGTAGGAGAAGGCACAAGTTTATGAATCCTTATAATTAGCTTCCTATGTCTTGATATGCGCAGTGCCTACATACCCACAAGTGCAGTATTTAAGAAACACCTTTGGCACTAGCATTTTTCACCATTTTTGCCTACTACTGAAGGCTAACCAGTACTTTTCCTTAAACTGTAGGCCCTCTTCTGCCAAGTTTTCAAATGAGGGACGAAATCCTAATGAATTTCTGAATGTGCAGGAAGCCACTCTCTTTAGACGTCTTATCTTCCTAAAGAAAAAGCATGTACTTTCATGAAAGAAATGGGGAGTGGGAAGGCCAAAAACAAATCCTGAACTTAAAGTTATAGCAAAACAAAAAAAAATTGCAAATGGCAAAGGGAGAAGTGTACTAGGTCATGTATCTGGTCTGCCTTAACCCATCTGTCCTATCACTGTTTTTACTGTCTTTTACATTTTAGTTGGGTTGTGTTTCTAGTTCATGCATATACAGGACCCCAAATATAGGGTTCTGATCTGCACCACAGTTTTCAGACAGAGAAAAAATAAACAAACACAAATCAATATAAACTATCGACAGAGAACTAACAGCTGAGGAACAGTCAGTGCACTGCTCTCATTTCCAAGCATCTGACGATGATAAAGCTTCAAATAAAATATGAGGATTTTACTGAGATGTACAAAATGAGACGTACAGAATAGGAGGCAGAAAAGCAAGATCCAGTCTAATCTTTGGAACCAGACTGCCTTTACTAACAATGAGGGTATACATGCATCTTGGAAAGTGTATGTTTTGGGAAGAGATTTGTAATACCTCTGCTATGTAGGAATATGATCACCATCTGCTCAGGTCTATTGAATTTTGCCTCTAGATTTCCTTTACAGATCTAAGAAGGCCAGCAAATTCTGGGACTGAACATCATACCCTCATCTGGGGTATCTCAAATATATGGAAAATGAGTCCACAAGTTTGTGCTGCTTCCTCCTACTAAGTGCTGAATACTTTAAGCGCTCAAGCATAGCAGGACTTCAAAGGATATTGTCATTAATACCAAGTATCAAAATCAGAAGGAAAATGCAGGGTAAAATGCCATCCTTGAGGTAATCCCTAATCTCACAAAAAATCTCAGCAAGCTTTGCTTTTACTTTCAGTGCAAGCAGATCAGGACCCTCTGGTGAGCCATGTGTTTTGTGGATTAAATGTTCACATTTCCAAGGTCGCATAGCAAAAGGGAATAATAGTTTTCCCCTACAAATTTCAGATTTACCATTTAATTAATTGACTTTGGCAGTTGGCACACAACCTTTTAAAAAAACATTCTGAAATGTCAGCCTTGAACAGGGAAAAAAATAATTTGATGAATTTAATCTAAGTGCCAACCAAAGCACAAATGTTCCCTGTGGACCCGTTACAACACTGGAGTTCACAACTGATTGCTTGGGAATGAGCAAACTAATGCAGCAAAATATTTACTAGCTAAGTAGATGTAGTTTAATATATACACACTACTTGCCAGATATTTATACCTGTATCCTGTAAAATGCTGAAATTTTCAGACTTGTTAAATTAATTAATTTGATTAAGGTAAATAAATAGAAATACAGGTTGCCATTTTCCCAAACAAGAAGCTTCACTGACTGAGGGTATTCATTTGTTATTTCTTTTTTTGCTGTTTTGTTGTTTTACAAATGTAAGAAACCACAAAAAAAGTTGTTCTCCTGCTTACTCTACATAGTTTTCATGTAAATTATATATAGTTTACTGGATAGTCTTCAAAAATGAACTTCAGGTACCATCTGTATGTTTTTCTGGCACTATTTATTTGCAATTAACCAGGGCCTTATGTTTTATCCTCTCCAACTTAGAATCTTAAATCCTGGAGGAGGTAAGTTTAGCAGAAGGGAATATTGAATTCAGCATCAGGCTTTCTAATGAGCAAAACCTATCCCACCACTCCATATTTAAACCATTGTGACTGAGAAAGACTGCTCTTCCTAGGCAAAAAAATTCTCTTGGAAAAAAAAAAAAAAAACAAAAAAAACCACCACAACAAAAACCAGTGTGGTTTTAATAGCACCTGCAAGTGCAGATTAAACTATTTGTAACAATTCATTAAACTTGATGGCTCAGATACTACAGCAGTGAAAACAAGTTCCACTGATTTCACCAGAACACAAGGACTTAACTGATAACTGAGAGACCGTAGCAATTTACCCAGGTGACTCAAGGTGTCCAGTCGCAAAATAACCCTTTCATCCTGCAGAGCTCCTCCTGAGGTCAGTGTTTAAAAAGCAGAACCTACAAGAGAACAAATATTCATGAGGCACCAGAAACTTTATTCGTGCTGGAGACCGTTTCTTCTTCTCTTCTTTCAACCCACCACACTCATCCCACTCCACCCACAGAAACCACACATCTTGAAACTTGCAGATGCACTCATCTATCAGCAGAGACACACAGCTTTGAGACAACACTTGAGCAAAATGCAGTAAGCTCAGAAAAATCCCTCTGTTCATAAAATCACCCAAATTATTGGTGTGCAGCTTCCTATATGAGAAGTAGTAGCCAAAGACATAGCAGTGAGGCAGAGCTATGAGCTATACCAACATTTTCCAGAAAGAAATAGGCAGAAAGACACAGACAACTGCATCACCTATCAGGTAAATGACTTCTCCACTTCTGAACATGGAGCTAAACTAAGCAGGCAGAAAATAGATTGTCACAACGTGGCACACCCCAACCCTTCATAGCACTGCTTTCACTAATGGTGTTTCAGTGTCCTAAATGCTGAGTGTTAGGTGCTTTAGCACCCTTCCCAGAAACACCCACCTGTGATGGTAAGATTGGTGGAAATGACTTGTGATGCTGAAAATATAAACTTTTCATCCCAGACATTGGTCATATTCTCCTAAGCTGAGTGAAATTCTCTGAAACCTTATAGTATGCAAGTACATCTGTGTGTGAGCATGTATAAAAGCAAGTGAGGGAGTGGGTGGGGAAAATATGTGTGGTACAGAACAAATAAAGCAGAAAACCCCAACCTTATCTCTTGCCATGCACAAGGAAAGTCTATTTGTGTCAGTGCAAGTAATCCTGAAGCAAACAAACAAGACAAGGAGTAAATGACCATCTTTTCCCCCAGTTTTTTTATATCATCCCTGCAAATTGGTATCAACACATTAAGAAGAGGGAACTGGTGAATTGTACAAGCAGGAGAATATGAATAAACATCAACATAAAACAGGGAGCTAAGAAGTGATGAGTATTACTGAAATTGGACTGCCTGGTTAAATTAAATCAGGACAAGGGGAAAAAAACTGTAGCCAAATCACAAAATGTTGGCCTCCCCATTTCATAAAAATAATTTTACCATTTCTCAATACAAACTTACTGGATTCAAGTAAGAAACACAGTCTGAATTCCCCTCTCTCTTCTCAGGTTCATTAGCAGCTAAGGGCACAATGAGGAAGCTGTGCTTGGGAAGCAGTGGCCTTGCTCTGAGCATCTCCCCCCAGTGTGGTCACAGCAACTGCCATCAGCTACCACACACATTCACACGTGGGCTTTGGATATCATACAGATTACAAAACAGAACAACAGAAAGTACCCTTCAACGTGAGAACACTTTTGCTGCATGAGACCAAAAGCCCTTACAGACTTTTATCTCATTTCCAGCAAAGGAGCTAAGGAAGAGCAAAAGAACAGGGCAAATATGTACTCATATTTTCTTGGCTGACTCACTCATCCCTTCATGATGTGTTGTCAGTGACTCTCTGATAAGAAGATATTTTAATAGTTCTCAGTGGATTTTTATTCCACGGACACGTTCAACAGTTTTCTATGCATGTCTAAACTTCTTTTGCACCCATGAAATAATGAGTGGCACAGCTCAACTACACACTTGGTATTTGTTTCAAACCTGCCATCCAGTGGTGCTTTCTAGGTCCAGTGTTACGATAAGGGTTAAATAGTAATTCTGTATTCACCTCCCCACTCCGTGATTTCAGGCATTCCCTTCACTTGCTTCTTTCATACCAGAGACCCACAGCCTATTTTATCTCCATCTGAAGAAGCTGTTCCACATGCTTGGCTACCTCTCTTGCCTTCATCACTACTGAGTCCTGGGCTAGTGGTTTTGGAGAACTCAGATATTCCTTCTGAGTGATAAGAGCCAGTTCAAAAGCCACTACTGTGTATATAAGGTTAACACCACTTTACACTTCTAATTACTGATTTGCACCTGACATTTTGTCAGCCAGTCAGTTAGTATCACCATATTTCTCTGCAATTCTTTCCAGCATATATTTTTTTTCTAATAGCTTTATATTATTTGAAAACTATGTTATTTTGATATTTCTTTTGTCAGATCTTCTACTGACTGGCTCTCAAATCTTTGAGGGACTTCACTGATGATTTTCTCTTGGAAAAGTTTACTATTTACTCTTATGCTTTTAACTTATCCTTATGGAGAAGCAGAGAGGCAGGAAAATGGGATGAAATAAATATTAAGAATCAGTCTGTTATGATGAAGTGCTGCCAGTTTGGTTATTTGTGCTTCTTGTGGTACCTGTGCCATAAGGTTCACAAAATAAAAGTTCTTCCTAAAACACTTCACACTACAGAACTAAGAATTTTTGATCAAGGAGCTATGTTATGAAGTTAAAAAAAAAATTACTTTTAGCTGAGAACCCTTCATTAAACTTCTCATTAATAGCTCTGGAAAGGTTTTTGTATTGGGATACTGTCAGTTTTCCACAAAAACATCTACTTCTGAAAATACGATATTCTTGTAAATGGTGCCATGGTGGTGACTAATAGCAGTTGTATATGATATGCCTTATTCCCTTCTCTCTGAGCAGGGCACTCTGACTAGGTACTAAGATATTATTTCTCAGTGTTCACCATGGCCACAAACTCCAATGATGGAGCTTCAATATTCAGACCCTAACCTGCCCTTCAAAAACAGCTGCAAAACACATGTAGAAAAGCTCAGTCATCTCCCACTATTTTCAATTATTGTGCTTTTTAAAATTTATCATTATTATTATTAATTTCTCTTGAGCTGAGTAATTTTTGTGTTCAGAAGAAATCTAATATCTGGACTTTAAATGCTACTGAGCAGTTTAACAAACAATTTAGACATAAATGCTAAACATATTTTTCTAGATACATTTTTAGAAATTCTAAATGCCCTATTTCCCTTCTACAGGAACTGCTAGGGAATGGTTATTATCCAGCCCTTTTCAATTGCAGAATATTGGTAATTATTGATTTTTGAAAATTGTCAGATTCCTTTGGAGGCATTATATGATCAGTAAGCTGCATTGGCAAGCCATAAAATGATACCATAACATAGATTACAGTTAAATAAGCAGGCACAGGATGTGTGTATCTTACCAGGTTGTTTTGTATTTTACAATATCATTATTTTGTTTTTCTTTTCACAATAACCTGATTCATTTACATAGCTGATGATCTGCTTTTGCTGTGTATATCATTGTCTGCAAAGGTCCTTGACCCCTCCACATGTCAGAATCATACTCTGCAAAAATCGCGGATCTTCTTCTCTACATGTCCGAGTCTTTGAGAGGAGCCTAGGTGGCAGGTAGCTGACCAGAAGTTATCTATAATGAGGCAAGTTAAAAACATGAAAGAAACACATCTATGATTTCTGCCTTCTCTGTACTTTGCTTTTAATTTTATAGTGAAACACTGAATTTGTGTTTGTGGGTTGTTTGGCTTTTTCAAGAAACTTTTCTTTCTTATATTGCTGACTTCCCAAGAGTCTCTTCTTTTGAGTGGAATATTTTCTCCCTCTAACATTTGCATGTCTTGTGCCGGAAACAAAAAAAAAGAGGAAAGGAAACTCGATCCTCTCAGAGGTACGTTTTTGTAGTTCAAGCAGCAGTTCAACAGAATTTGTATTTGCTTAGGTTTTTTGGATTAGCCTTCATCAGAAGTGGTCAAAATGAAAAGGCCTGGTATGAGGTTACTTATCTGGCCATCCATCTCTGAAATGTAACAGTACATATTTGTGATAGGCTATGAGGTGACAGTATGGAAGTCCTTCCATTTTCCCCTTTGTCCATTACTCAGTAGTTTTTTGACTAATCATCATTTTTGACAATCCCTAGGAGCAGAGAAGTCCAGAAGCCATGCCGGATGGAGCCCAAAACTCAGGGCAAAATGAATCCAGACAAGTGGTGAAGTTGTGAACATATGGTTTCCTTCCACACATTTCTACCCTAACCCTGTCTTTTACATTTGCCTTGCCATTCACTTCCCAAATTCATGGAAAACATAAGAACACATAACATGCCACTGGAAAGCTTCTGGATGAGATGGGTAACTATCAGTTCCTCCTCCAAATCTGTCATGCATGAGATTTATTAACGAGTAAGACTTAATTGGTTGGAGTCTGCATTGCTATCACAGCAGCTTCATTTGCCTTCAAGATGGTTTTGCCAGACCTGCAGGGTCAAGGACAGAAAAACTATGGGTAGGTGTTGGGCCCAAGAAATCCCTTGTGAAAGGCTATTCATCTATGGCAGATATTCTTTCCTCCTGCATATGAAAATGGGCAGAATGGACTATAAATTGTCTGTAGGTTCTTTCATAAATTTTATTTGTGCTGTTCTGTTACTAGTTTCTTAAGTGGTCCCTTTCATAAAGCATTCTTTTAACAGCAAGGTCTGGACTTGGCAGAGCAAGCACTTAGTCCCTGCTGCTCTATGGACTTTAATGCCAAATCATAATGCCATTGATCTGTAAAATAAAGGTAAACTTTGAAAAGAAGTAATACCACTTCCTCCTCACAGATATTTTTAATGAAATGTACTTTTCTTGCAGTGATTTAATTTCAGTAGGACTAGCTCAGTAAGTAAGGTCAAGCCCTTGTAAGAACTATAGAAGCTAATGTTGCTGATCTTGATAAGTTAGGTAGAGTCTCATAGCATTACTCCTTGTATTAGTTTAGGAGGCCAATAAAATCAGTGCAAGAGAGGGAGTGATGCCTTTTCCTGGGCTTAGAATCAAAAGCCAGACAGGGTTAGAGGGGAAAAGGGAATTTACCTCAGTGTTTATTAAGGATCCTTAGATCCAGGCAGGAGTATCCCGCAGGAATGCCCTGCCCGGACCGATGCACAGAAAAGCCCCCTCGCGATGATTTGCTTATACAATTATAGACATTGCATATTAGCATATCTATCACGGATTCCCCAATGGGAGGCTCAAGAGAAGCCCCCCATTCAGGATTGTCCCCCCTGCATGGGTCTATCTTAGTTTACAGAATGTGTTCTGGAGAGGACCTTGGATTTGGGGCTCTCTGACGCCCTCGCTATGACAAAGCTAAAATGTTTAGTCTCTTGGCTTAACAGAACTTTGGGTTTAAGCTAGATATCAACCTTAGGGAATTACAAGTATGTGGGCTAAAAGCGTTTGGGATACATAGAAGCTGCATGAAAGCATATATGAAGGGGAATATGAGAGAAATATATAAAAAGGAAAAATCATTATGGCATCAGGAGGGTTAGGACATAATATTAAAAGCACTGTTCCTATAGTTATATAGCTAATACAGTGTTTGGAGGCTTGAATATGCAGTTTGGAAATGGGAAGGTACCAACCTCTATTTCTTTCTCTGCCTGCAATGTTTTATGTGGTCTTGAGGACCATCTGCCCTCATAATACTGTCTTACCTATTCCACAGAGGTGCTGTGAGCATTAGCTAATGACTCCTAAGTGCGTTGAACACATAAAGCCCTATGCCCCGCAAATATATGTACTATGAAATATAATTATGTAGTTATTGGAAAAGTCCCCGACTGTCCCTTAGAAACAACTGTCACGCAGCACTTACTATACATAGGGAGTGACACATAATGATGAAATAGTTAAAATGATACTCTTGCTTCTAGACAGAGCATTTGCATTTTTGGAGAAATTTCTTGTTTCTTTTTAGGGATTGGCATAAGAAGCATTCAGAAATGCTAAAAATACCTTCTTATATTAACTAGCTTTCCTTTTCTTTGGGCTAAGCACACAGAGGTACAAAAACAGCTTTGACAGCTTCTGAATAATGACATTAAGGTTAGAAAACTGGAAATGATAGTATGTTGTATGAGCCTATTTTATGTAGTAGTAGGGAACATTCATTACCAAAGAATTAATAAACTCTGAAATTATGATTGTATAAGTTGCCCTTGGGCACAACACACACCCATAGTATTTCACCCAGGGATTTCTGCATAGACCCTATAATTTCTGGTCAAAGTAGGACAGCTTTTAGAAAATATATGTTTTAAAATTTTAAAATTACTAAGAAACAAAAAATACCTTTAAAAAGAAAAGCTGCTACAATCTCAAAAGTGCTACATTTTATGTGAACTTGTCCAGATTAAGCATTCAATCACAGGATCTTGCTATGGCTTTTGACTGCTAAATTAGAGATTCCCCATGTATTGGAAAACTGTTTCTCTGCTTGGGACTTTAAGACCATGATCAAGCCACCTCTTAACCTTCTCTCAGGTAATCTAAGAACACTGATCTTCTTTAATCTCTCAGTGTCAGGCAGGATTTTCAGACTTTCAATTGTTCTTGCTCTTCTTTTCTGCAACCTTTCGAGTTTGCCTGAATCCTTCAGAAGTAAGGATATTCAGCAAAAGGATTACAGGATTCTGGGATAGAAACCCATGGGAAACACCCATAGCTCTGGAGCACCAACGATGGGACTAGTATTAAAATCACTGGCCATCAGTTTTTTGCATGGCCCCAGATAAGTCAGGCTGCGAGGCTGCTCTTAGGGTGGAAATTGAAGAATTCTCTTGATCCAGTAGCTGGAAGTGAGAAAAGGCAAAGACTTTCAGAGCCAGAGCCACTAGAACTTAGTCTTCAGCAGGAGAATTTCTATTTTGAGGATTTTTTCCAATCTGAATTAGAACGAAAAAATTTTGTTTTAAAGCTCAGAAATGTCCAGGAAATTGATTCAGCTTTCCTCACACAATTTTATCAAAGATATTAGTTTTTTTCCATTCTTTATTGACGGCATCTCACGACAGCATTTACAAGATCTGTGATTGAGAAAACATCTCTTTAAACTTTACAGATTGTTTTGCTAAATCAAGTGGATTTCTATTACAATCAAATATTAGCAGCCCAGACTCCAATGACAGGGCAATTAATGGCTTAGAACACCTATATACATTAACATTTATACAACATGGTTATGAAGCATTCTGAGTATTTGAAATTCACCAGTTAACACAAAACCACCGTGGTGATTTAGACAATAGAATACTATCACACCTAATTTATAGATGTGTGGTCCAGCCAAAATTGTGGTTGCATCAAACTGAAATTACTGCTATGCACATGGAAAAAGAAAACAGAAGCAAGTTTTTTTGGGAGAGGCTTGTGTACAGGTGATCAAGGGTCCCCTTCCTGGTAGTTCTGACCTTCTGATAGACAAAATAAACAAATAGCCATTAATAGGTTAAAAATAGAATGAATAACTGAAATGATTAATACTGTTATTATCCTTATTTTCTCCTGTGTAATCTGTAAACTGTTGTCTAGGCTAATTCATCATTGCCCTGATGCTTGTTTACTTGTTACTGGAATGTGCATATGAATTCCTCCTAAAAGAGAATAATGCATTGGTGTAAATCAGGCCACATGAAGCTCAACAACAGTGAATGAGGGTTTGGGTTTCTGTTCTTTCTCTCTTCTTCCTACTCCTCTTGTCAGAGCCCACCTGTGCACGTTCATTCATCCCCAAAGGAATTTGGCAGTAACTGTGTCTAATGCTAATGCCAGGCTCTCCACTGTGAGTGAAGAGTCAGGTGAGATGCTGAAAAGACCCATTAGGTATTAGTCTTTCTGCCTATATGCTCCTCTCCTTAACCACCTATCCTGCTCCATCCCTGAGAACCAGTGCAGAAAGCCCAGCCCTCTAGCCCAAATCTTATACAGCAGGATGTGTTCTGCCAGTTTAAATTTGTTCTCTGTAAGTCCACACAGTTCTGTCAGGAATAGAGCAACCAGCCAGTGCTTGCAGCCATTTCTCTAAGGGAAGAAATGCAAACAACAGTAAGAACAATGCAGGTGTATAGGTCTCCTGCAAAAAAATTAGCAAGTCTTGTTATGTCCTTTGCACTGGTGGGCATCCTGGGCAGTATGGAATGTCAGGGGCAACAAATGCTGGCACTGTGTGTCTAAAATACTCATTATTATTATTACTGTGCACTTAAACATGGCTCTAGGATAGTTCAAGGTCCCACCTCAGGAAAAGCTGGCTTAGGGTCTTGGCCAAGGTCAGTCTGCACTCAGAGGAAAGCCTAAGAGGCTCCTTTGCCTGGTGGGAGCATAACCCAACTTAAAAAAAAAGTAACTCCTAATTTCACATGGAAGCTCTGACACCCATTCTCCTTCTTATATGTCAGAGACGAAGATAAAGGACAGGAAAAGAAAACTTCTGCTCCCTTTGTTTTTAATGTATTTCTGTTTATCACTTTGCTGTATCGTTTTGTGAGGCAGTTTCAAAGCTTTGTAGGCACGCTGAATATTAACCATCCACTGCGATCCTCTCAGTCACTCCTGGCACAGGTTAATCCCTGTATCATAGGCTGCCACCAGTTTGCTAAGCAGCTTAAAAGGACATGTTATAACTTTGACAATGACCTGCTAATGGTTTTACATTTCTCAGAAGTATTATGAGCTATCTTTGTCATTTTTATCTTCTAATGAGATCAATAAATTTAGGAAGCAGACATAGATGGTGCAAACTGCAATGCCACAGCCAAGGACGTGGCATGTATAACTGCTGAACTATAAATAATAATGCAGGAACTATAATCAAACCTTGACTTTTACAGATGAAAATCAAGTTGCAAGTGCCGCAGCATTAAAAAAATCTCCACCATTTTGAGAAAAGTGTAACCCTTGATTTCTTCTCTCATATCACATCATATAAATTCTTTAATGAAAAGCTTCTCACTGAGAAGTATGTTTCACTCACTGATTTTTTTTCCAGTGGGAACTAGTTCTTGATGTTTGAACCCTCTCTCTCTGTCTTTGGTGACTCTACATGAAATAAGCATGTCAGGTTAAAATTTTTGCACAGCTGTGCAGCACATCTTACTGTTTCTTACACATGTATCATTAACTCTCCATATTCCTTCCAAACAACTATGAAAAGTTATAGGCTTTAAAGAGGCAGAGATTGCAGGTTGTTTTCAGTGCACAGGGCCACAGCTTTGGGGTGATATGCCAGGATGATATCAGTTCATGTGTCCCACATGTCCCTGTTCATGCCGCACTTTGGGGCTGGGATCCTGAGCCATCTCCAAGCAGCACGAATGGCAGAGAGACTCCTTTGCACAGTCCAAATAGTTCCCAGAGACAACAAACCATTCCCGATGTGTTTGCAAAAGGGGTAGTTGCACACAACACCTGAATGGCCTGAGAGCAAGGTATCTTTACCTTCCTCTGAGTTTTACACCTGTGATTATCCTCTCCAGTGCATATCTGGCCCAAACAAACATGAAAATAAACAAACATTCAGTGACCCTAAGACTCACACTTGATTTCACTGTGTCTGCAGTTTCTGTTGAATTAATCAGAAGTTTAAAGTCAAGCAGCTGTACCACTAGATATGTCTCCAGCTCAGTAACTATGCACACGGGAAAGTACAAACTGCGTGGCAAAAAAGAAGAGGTCTCTGAGAACATACGCCTCCAGGTATAGGAGTCCCAGGCAGAGAAACACTGAGGTATAAGACAGCTAAATATTTAAATGGTCCTCATTTCTGCAGTATGCAAGCACTTGTCATGCAGTGGTTGTATCAAAGAGAGAAAAAGGAATGTACCATTTTACAATACATCAGCTGGCTACAGCTTCACATATGAAGAAAACAGAGTTTGCATTTCTCAGCGCATGAGTCTGCTTAGCCTACTATAGTTTTTAACCTTACCAAACTCAACGTGAAAAATATATTGTGGCAAACTGTTACACATTCTACCTATTGTGTACAGAAGATTCATTCTATTTAATAGGGTTTGGATCTGCATGCTAGTCAGATATAAAAATTCTTTGACGATAAAATTTGATGATTGATTTTTGCCTTGTACAACAATGACATTTTAAAGAGATTGCCCTTGACAATATTTAGGAGATAGTCCAGTAGAGCACAGGTACTCTTCCCCATTCTTAAGCACAAAGCCAATTGTGCTGCCTGATTACGGATGTACTCTGGAACACTACTTAAGCTGCAAAATGTGGAAAGAGATTCATATCAGATGAATACGTGTCTATAAACAAAGAGAGGGCTAACTACTAATCCAAGTACCCCAGGAATGTGTGGCTTGACTTGAAAAATTATCACAGGCAATGAAAATTAAGGCACTGAGCACCTTTGAAACACCAGCAGTTCCTGACTCAGTGCATTGCATTGTTGTGATGTCAGGAATGAGCCCCAGGAAGGCTTTCAGTGGCACTGCAGCCATGCTGCTCTAAGTGCTTACTGCTGACACTGGAGCAGATGAGCCCAAGATACATGTAAGCAGAAAATCAATTACAGAAACTAGAGACTGGGGAAGGGAGAAAAACAAGTCTCCGGTTATCAAATACCTTTCAAACAACTGTGCACTCACAAACCAAGAACATATTTTCCTGCCAGCTTTAAAAAATATTCCTCCTGATTTTGATGACAAAACAGGATTATGTTTTTCTATTAGGTGTTCATGGTGCCTAAGGAGGACATGGTTTGTGCCCAAGAAAAAGGACAGAGTTCAACACACACATTGTCCCTCAAGCATATGTGAGCATGACTAATGCAAAGATACATGTGCAATATTTAATGTAATTTAATTATTTCTCCATTAACACTTGCATTCTGCTCTTCACCTGTTCCAAAAGGTGCTCCAAAATGGAAATTCTGGTCCTAACTCTGTACCCTCCCTCACCAGATGCAGCAGCAAAATCTCTTTGATGTCAATAGGAAGAAAATAAACTGCACTGTTTGTTGGGAAATTCGTGTTGCTGTATTCCAGATACTGTGAAAACCTACCTGGCCTTCTGTGGAGGGTTTCTCTCCTTTTTTATTTACCAGCACAAAACAGCTCTTTCAGACCCTCCCTTCACAGTGGAATGGATGAAAAGCATGTGATGAGCACAGCATGATCAGAGCACAAATCACCTCACCTATTTCTGACTGTTTATAAAGTAGGTGCTTGTGCCTGATGCAGCAGGCTGGACTCCAGTCATTAGAGAGCAACAGAGGTTTCACTAATCTGAAATCAGATGTCAGCCCCAGGGTGACACCAATCATGCCCCAGCAGTGCTTACATCTCTCCAAGGACTGCTAAGTGTGTCTAGAAAATGAGCTTAGACTTTGAGCAGTCACAGTGCACTCATCTATGGTCTACCATGTTCTCCACCAATTTATCTTCCATTTTCATGGACATTGTCACTGAGAGCCCTGTTTTTCTTCCATCCTTACTATTTTTAGCCACAGTTTTAATAACTTTTGATATTATCTACATCCAAGTTCCATTATACATCCAGCTTCCATTTTCCTTGGAACTACCCACTTTTTGAGACATCCCTCGACAAAGGTAGTTCGTAGTGGTTAATCTCACATGTCACCTTGGAATCTAATATAATTTGATGAGTGCACCATGTCTCAAAATCTTGACATGCCAATGAAAATCAGTTACTTTCTGCATGCAGATGAGTACGCCAGTGGAAGAAACACACTGCAACCTGTCTCCATATCCCATCCAGCTTGGCTCTAGCATTTGCAGAGGATGTTAAATCCTAAGGTGAGGATCACCAAGCTGATAATATAGGACTTCTGAAGAGCTGAGCAAAACAACGCCTACTTTTCATGTAATAGTCTGCAGGAGTGGAGGAGCTGTGAGAGACAGCCTCTGGATATTTCTATACCAAAACAGATCCAGGAAGCTGATAGGAAGCTGACAGAAAGGATCAAAAGATTTTACAGCTATTACCTTCTGCTGCTTTTCAACTTGTTTCCAGTATTTTATCTCGAAATATTAATCTCATTTCTAATAAGAATGCTGTCCTTGTTAAATATACATATTTTAATCAATTACTTGCTGAAAAGGCTATGGAAGGATGTAAACCAGAAAGCATAGTAGACAAGCAGTTAATTCATACTGTTGGAGCATCCTTGGTATGTGGATCTTTATGACATGTGAACATTTAACATTTCAACACAAAGATAAGAATTTATGTTTTATTTATGTTTTACAATTGCTTAGAGCACTGCATATGTGCTTCCCAGCTTTACTAAAAACAAGCTAAATTCAAAGGCCCAATATTATTACTATGGATGGAAACTTAATGTCCGCCAAAGCCATTGACCTAATTAAATGTATAGAGCTACCTAAATGCATTAACGAAGGTCTACCGTTGAAAATGATATTGCAATGCTTATTTGAGAATATAAAACATGCTCCCACACACCCATGGAGTATCAGTGACACTGATGAATGAGTATTAGCATTTCAATGATGAAATGAGGAGACATGAGTGAACACCACCTGATACTGTAAATAAGCATGCTTCAGAGAGAGGAGGAATAATTTTCTATCTACAATCTAATCATGACCTCAGTCCTGACCTGAAAAGACCACTTTCCTTAGTGATTAGACCAGAGATAATCCCCCTGTGGCATGCACCCAGGTGTGTTGAACTGTGCTGAAGTGGTTATGTGACAAATGCTGAATTTTTAATATTCAAAAGGAGGACCAGGAATATCTTGCAAACTAAACTAATTTTAGGCACAGCAAGAATTCATTATTTTTAACTCTGTTAACCAACCACACCTGAATTTCATGCAGCGTATCTTAATACCTTATCAAGTGTTCCAATTTACTGGGTTTTCTATAAATATTATTCATTACTAGAACTGTTTTGTGATCTTTAAAATTCTGGTCTTTCAAGAAGATATACATGGTGCTTTATGTGTCCAGACAATCAGCATTTTGCTGATACAGGCATTGCAATGGTAATTCACAGTCCCAAGATGAGCCCTCCAAAGACCAAATACCGTGGTCACAATGCAACTATTGTTATTGCCTAAACTTGCTCCACATAAAAGTACATTTCATCTCTTTATGCAGTTATCCACCCCTGCCAACTCAGCCACACAATTTTCAACTGCCTGACTTGAGACTTTTTTTTAAATTCATGCACAACAATGATCTCTGATCCCTAGCAGTAATTCACTTCAGGACCTGAAATGTTTATCTTTAAAGCATGAAGTAGAAAAGAACTAACCACCTGCTGCAACAGAGTGAACAGAGCGATCTCTTACTATCATTCAGGAGGACTGTGTTCTCAAGCAAACAAAAAAAAGGCATCTTTTAAGTCTCAGATCTCAGCCAGGCAAGATACCAACATGAACCTGTAGTAATACATAAGAGGTCTAAGGTTCAGCAGTGTACCCTGGCTCTAAAATCAAGGATAAGCACAATGGTAGCAACTTGTTGCAACACCTTGATTCTACAGCTGACTGATCCCACAGACTAGTGAGTCGATTGGTAGATCCTGAATCCCTCCCTTCCCTGCACTGGCCCACAGGGTGATGGACCTGCCTTCTGTCACGTGCAGAATCTGTAAGCCTGGTGCTGGCTGCAGACCTGACATTCATATTCCCATACAGAATCATGGAATCATTAAGGTTGGAAAAGACCTCCAAGACCATCAAGTCCAACCTTCGACGAAAACCACCATGCCAACTAAACCACAGTACTAAATCCAGTCATTTCTTGATCACTTGCAGGGATGGTGACTCCACCACCTCCCTGGGCAGCCCATTCCAATGTTTGACCACCTTTTCAGTGAAAAAATTCCTCTTGATGTCCAACCTGAACATCTGCTGGCACAGCTTGACACTATCTTTAGTGTTTATTAGCATTTATTCATTGAGATGCTTCCAGGTGTAAATACCTGGCTACTACAATGGGATTTTGTACATCCTTATTCTACCAAAACATTTTAAAGTAGTAAGTGCTCTTTCAAGAGTCTCACCCATGCAGCAACATTCAGGTCTGATGAGAACAGTTTTCAGTAAGTGGTCACAAAGTGGTTTTATTTTAAATATCACTGTCACAGCTGCACGAGACAAATCAATTGTGATGAAGTATCTCCTGTCTATCTGTTCTTAGGGTCAGGTTTAAGAGACACAAGCTCATCTGAGATGAATAAATACATATCTTTTTTAGGTACAGCAATTTCCCCTTATTTTGCTAGCCATCAATTTGGTTTCAACATTACACTTTGTCACTGGATGGGTCCAGAGATGGGTCCACTCTCAGGAAAGAACTGAAGCAAATGAACTAACTTATGGTACACTTCTGGATACAAATAAAAACACTGAGCAATGGCAAGCTGAAATTTTAGGTACCTAAAAAAGTATACCAAAGTACTATTCCTCTCACCGTAGTTCAGGCTTGCCAGGCACAGTATTTTGTACCATAAATATTGTTTCTCTCATATCAATGTGAAAAGAAAGCTAAGTCCAGAAATACTGATGACGTCTGGGGAGGAAGAACTTCTCACTCCACACCTCAACGCTGCTACTGACCTTCCCTCTGGCTCTGCATCCTTTGAACTACTCTGAATTGTTTATCAAAATCACAAACAAGTCAATTACGCTCTTAAAGCATAAAGCTCTGAGCCTTGATTACATGTGCAGGAGGAATATTTACTTTTTAATCAGGGTTGACTGTGGGGTGTGGAGGTAAGGCTATTTTGAAGATTAATTAGTTAGTATTTGTACATTGCTTTGAAGATGTGAGATACTAAGTATTTTTATGGCACACAGCTAATGGCCTTAACTCTTTCAGCAATGCTGATGTCAAGGCCCTGAAAGGTGGCCTATCTGAGCTGCTTTTATGGAAACCTTTGAAGGCTGTATAGATGAAATGCAAAGACAGAATTTTCAGGTTTGGTCCCAAACCCTCTTCCATTTCTGCCAAACCCTGCCAGGAAATTATACATTTTGAAAACATCGGTAGAAGAGGCAGGTAGTGAGATAACATACACTTTTATGTCCTTCTGAGTCAGCATTTGGACTTGACAAAGATGAGTGACTTATATATTACAAACGTGGTACATCTGTTCTCATGACACCTCACTGAAGAAAACTATGAGCTTCCATGTTCATTTTGCAGGTGAGGTGCTCTGAAAACCTTAGGACTTTTGAAAATTTGGACCTTTCTCCTATCCAGGTGGTTAAATCCCACAGTGGGATTTATGTGCACAAGTATTTTCTTGATCTCAGCTTGTGTGTCTTTCACAAGATCAAGCATACCTATACTGTAAAGGGAGAAAAGAGTTCCAGGGTGCTCTAACCATTGCTTCATTCCTCCTTTCCTACAAGGGACACCTGAGCTCCCATGTTTTGCATTAGCACAGTCATTTTAAAATAAGGGTTAAGGAGTTTAGTTTTATTTAGTCTCATCAAAAGTCAGATCCATGCAGAGGATCTGAGGTCACGAGAATACATAAACACAATCCCTTTCTCAGGCAAGCACAGAATGTAAAATCACAGGGGATATTCAAACCTTGGGATGTACCAACTGCATCCCTCTTGTATACCCTACAGCAGCTGGCCAGAGCACAGCATCAAACCCCAGGAGGAAAATGGCTATTCTGACAGCCACAATACTGGTGTGCATCTGCCACTGTGAGAAGGGGAGATTATGAAAGCAGGAAAAACAATAAGGGTGGCACACTGGTGCCAGTCTGATATTCCAAGATCCATCCTCACGAAAGTTAAGAGGCCTCTTGGCATATGGCTTCGGCTGAGACCATGGGTAAAATAAAACCCTAAGGTCTCCAGCTGAAAATACAAATGACAAAGAGAAATTTCTGGAGGAGAAAGAATGGAGTGAGTCACCATGCATATAACTGCCATTTAAAATCAGAAAACAAATGGGAATCTTGTTATCATCAATTATGACAAAGCATAATATCACATAAAAGCTCAAAAATGTAAGAGACAAGGTCCTTTGACTAAATATGCTCTAGCTGCATCCAGCACAAATTACACAGGCTGGAAAACTAAGCAGATTCTTACAGGATCAGGTATTATGCAAAGTGTTCGGGATTTGGGTTAACGAATACAGTGTTCTCCAGATGTTCCATCATTGTTCCAGAATGGGAGGAAAACTGGCTGCAGACCAAATCAAATTTTTATACTCCTCTTAGATCATGCCAGACACTAAGATTTCACCAATATAACATCTGAGGCACAGAGACAACGCATCATGGTTGGATAACCCTATATTCAATCCATTTTGCTGAAGACAGGACGAATAAACTAAGAATCAGAACATTCAATGAGTCATATCAAAGGTATAAATTGAAAGTCAACACTTGTACTGCATATAATCTAGCTGAAAAAGAATTTATAGTCTGGAATTTCCCATTTAAACATGCTGCTGCTTCTTGCAGATATACTCCAAATGCTAACTTTAAACACTGCCAGTCCTTTCAAGTTGGATTTTCTGCTTACTTTATAATATCTTTAGGATGCACATCCTTCTCCAGAGTAATGGAGAGCTTGAGAAAAGAAATTAATTCCTAAAAATGCCTAGTTTCCTTAGAAAAAGTGCACCATTTAGTGTTTACTAAGGAGATAAAAATCAGCTTAATTTTTTAAAACATATCATTCTTTTTTTGTTAACAGAATTAAACAAGTTTCTAGGATGTGTAGAAACAGACATCACTAGAGACAAAAAAAAAAGCAGTCAGCATAACACTTTAGAAATGCCTAAGAGGTGATGACAGGAATAAAGAGTCAACATCTACACTGGCCAGCAGAAACCCACCACAAGAAATAAACCAAGCTTCTCAAAAAATACACAGAAATGAATAATCATTTGCAAGTTCATCTTGAGCACATAGCTGATCCACATTCTGAGCAAGAGGAAAATTGATGTCAGGGAAAAGGGTGCACTTGAGGAGGGAATTTCAGTTTTGAGGCTTAAAAGCAAACTGGATGGGGTCTGCAACTGCAAAGCTAAGATCCCATTCACCTACACTAATCAGATATGGTCCACATTTGTGCTTAAAGCCTAAAGGATTTTGTGTATGTGTGTGCTTGCTTGTGGGTACACATCTGTAAGACCTAAACACCTGCACAGATGTTTTTTACACCCTCTGAAAGCAGGTCAGCAGTGAGCATTCACTGGGCATGAAACAACATTAAACTGTAAAACATTCCCTGCCTGGTGCTGGTGAGGATTTCAGTTTTGTGGCACATGCAAGTATCTGGGAGCACCGTAGATATATTCACTACAAGTATTTGATTTGCTGCTTCATAGGTGGCCTTTCTCTACTGGCACACATCTGGGGGTCATACAACAGGAGACAAAACAAAAAGGGAAGAAGAGGATGCCACCGGACTGCTGCCCAAGAATAGATTCTGGATGTGGTTCTCTTAAAGCCCAAGGGCTGTACCAGGGGTACAGTAAAAATTTCCATAACTTCAGAGACACAGCAGAACCTGGAGGCAGGGAGCAGCTGCGTCCTGGTGGACTGGTACATGAGACAGGAAGTGTGGGACAACTGACTGAATGCCACGCGTGGAGCACAAACCAAACTTAGCTTGTTAGCACAAGCTAAGCTTAGGGCTGTAAGCTCTCCAGATTCAGCAACAATCTGGATCAGGACAGTAAGAATTTAAGCACAGTCACACCACTGAGAATTCAGGGAAATGTATCTTGAGTATATCAACACTGAAATTCACCCAGAACACAGTGCTTACAGGATATTCCCTTATAAAACAAACCTAACCAAAAAAAAACCACAACAATTTTTAAAAACCCAGGCAAAATGTTTAAACTTTAGGAAGATCAAGAAATTCTCACCTTCATTTATTTCAAACCTTTCACTTCTCCAGTTGCAGAAACATGTCATGTAAGTGAAACAGTATTGACTGTTTCCTAAAGGGAAAAATCATTTGCATAATATAAAGTAATAGTTTCACAAAGCCTATTTCTGTATGTGTAACAAGGTAGCAAGTTGATAAAGAAGGTGCTGTAGACTTAGAAACTCAGACTTCAGGTCTTGTTGACACTAGGTGAAAACCTCGAACTGTATGTATTCACTTGGGGAATATCTTGCCTTTTAAGTATAAAGCCTGTTCTCTTCTGCCTGCATTTGCCTAAATATATCTTGAATTTCCATTCAGCTCTAGCTTGTTTGCTTATCTCTTTTTAAGTAATTATTTACAAATTAGACTTCTTGAGAGTAAACTATCAGAGGAGGTACACTCCCCTCTCTTCAAATGTATGTGATAGATCTAATTATTTTTCTGTAAAACTACAAACAACCTTCTAAATAATGACAATCATTAGAAAACATTAGGGTCTGTCACTTGTAATCTTTGCCAACTGCTGATAACATTTTATTACTGCCTAGAAAGGTTGATTAAAGCTTGTAATAGATTTAGTGAGGGTGAAAGATTAACAAAAAGGTATTTATGATAGAGACACTAAAACATAATATGTTCTCAGTAAACACTTGAAAAAAAAACATCCCTGTGACATTTATGGAGGTTGCTCAAGATGTAGTTTTTCATCTGCATAGTGAAACCAATAACAAGTTCCTACATGCTGGGGGAAAAAAAAAAAAGAAAGGGAGTGGAGCACATTACTTTTGTATGTCTCATGTCAAAGCAAGTGAGAAAGTGCTCTTCAAAAATAAGCCATCTGAAACCCCTGAAGGAGCTCCTGGGAGTGCTCTTTAACCATTTGGACAAACTCGTCTGAAATTACAGCAGTGAAAAATTAAAAACCAGGCTGGATAAGAAGGTAGTGTCTAAGGGGTATAGCTCTATGCCTGGCCTTGGCCTCAGCCCACCCGCCCACACCCCAGTGTGGGGCAACAGACACTGGTGGGGCTGGGCACTGTAGAGAACAGCAGCTGAATGCGGCCTAACTGGCACTCTGGTGGTGGGCTGGCAAGATGGACATCCAGGTTTTCCTCCCGCTCATCTTTCACTGGGAGAAGGTGTTGCCAACAACAGCCCAGCGTGTTTCAGTATGGAGAGGTTACTAAGGAGGTAGAGAACTGCAAGAGCATTTGGAAGCAACCACATCCTTCACCAGTAGTGAGCCCATCATCCTCGGGAGAAGCCAACCTTGTAGTGCATGGCAAAGGCTCTGAGTGGCTGGTGCCTCAGGTGAGAACACACATTCCTGTGGTGTATTACAGGCTCCCTCAAACTTCTGATCATTTATCCAGTCATAGGGGCTACTTGCAGGTACTAATTTAATGGATGGCAGGATCAGCTTGCTCTTCATTTCAGAACAGCCTCTGCCGAGGTCAGCTGTGAAGGACCTGGTGCAGATGAGAAGCAGGTACCGAAACTCAGCAGTTACGAGCCCAGGCCAAAGATGTGAATGCAGGTGCCAAGGCAGAGAGCTTCAGCTGTCCTAGCTCGGTCCTGACCTTCAGCTGCCTCTCTCTACCTCTGGTCAAGGAGATGGAGCAGGAGGGTTCACCTGGTTTCCACAAGCCTGCAGTTCACCTTTGTGAAACAAACAAGAGTTCTATTTCAATAAGATGTGGTGAGTCACAGGATGCTGAGCATGCACAGTCGGACATCAGGGAGCAGGAAAAGACACCAGGAGTGAGCTGGAGCAGATATTAGGACTAACTGGTTCAGACTGCCTACCTTAAGGCAACACAGAAGGACTAGATGACCTGGCAAGGTCTTTTCTGACCTGATTCTGTAACACCCTCCATAGATAATCTCTGGTTTTTTGAAAACGATGGGCCAATATTTGACAGCACTCCACAACTGGCTATCTGACACCATAAAAATCATTTACCAGGAAGAAATGACCAACCAGATCCCAGTAAAAAGCAAACACATTTAAAAATAAAAAATTTTTCTCTGTTGTGCATGCCTTGACAAGTCTATAGCCAAAATACATACACAGTTTGCAAACACACTAATGTGTGGCTCATCAGAGAGGTCAAACTGTGATGAAGCAGAATGAGCTTGTGGTTAATCTGAGCAGAGAGCCACTGTCTGCAGCATGTGAAAATGTTAGTACATTAAGGCACTGCAAAGTGGATGATAGATTATAGATCCTGTGAATGCAGTGTAGCCTGCCCCAAACCATTCCTCAAATGCACTACACAGGCAACACTCATTTCAGGGATGACTCACAGCTTTCATGTTGAAAAGTGGAAAATTATTTTTAATGTCAAGTGATGGTCAAAGCTAAGGCTGTTAGTTATACCAGAAGATGTAAAACCAAATCTGTCTCAGGTTTAGCTGTATCCTACTGTGTCACAGCCAACACATAGCTCAAACGCAGCTTCTGAGGGTAGCTTATATAGTGGCACTCTTTTCCCTCATTCTTTCATACACTGGAAATGAATAAAGCCTTGAAAAAGGCTTTCTGGGCTATATAAAGATACATGAAGAGCAATAAATGTAAACAAAAATCTCATGTTTATGTGTTGATGTAGTGAGTCAGAATAAACATGACAGCTTTACCTGAGAAGTTAAGAGTCTGAAAACAAATGTCTTATGTTTGGCAACAGGCATAGAAGATTTTTAAAAGAAACACCAAAAATAAACTTAGCAACATACTTTGCAACTCCCACAGGTAAGCCTCATTCACCCAGGCAGACTCACCAAAGTCAAGAAAAAATCAGAATCCTGTAATGCTGGGTGCTGAGCATCCCTCAGGCCCTGTATCCCACATGCTGCCTGTATCCTACACAGCTGCCACTTGAAACCTGCCCCTACAGGGCTAACCTGTTCAGACAGCAGTCATTGTCCTGAAAACAATAACAAATTAGATGTTCAGTAAAGGCTGGCATAGTGAGCTAAACCCACAGAGCCCACATAGGAAAGAAGAGACTGGGATAGGCACAGTTATTTATTTCCAGCTTTTATACACTGGACACCAGCTCAGGCAGGATGTGACTTGAACCTCAGGACTTGAACCTCGTCAGGAAGTGCTGGTGTGAAGCTGTCAGCCTCCTCTACCTCTTTGGTAAGTCTGTTCTGATCCCTGTGACAGCTGAATTCCTTGTGCATGATCCAGAAAGATGATCTTCTACCAGGGTAACAAGGAAGACAAGGGGATTGTGAAAGACACTGCTAACCCTTGATTGTGGTAATGGAAAGTTAATTCCACATAGTCTAAACCCTTTAGGAGTAGACAATGGATAGAGTACTTCCACCTGGCAGAAATTCCAATTCAACTATGACAAACCCAGTCATGGAAGAAATAGAGGGAAATTTTGAAAGCTGGACATTATGAGTAATATACACTTAATCAAAGAATAGATAAAAGATCAGAAGAACCATGAAAGCCATGAAAACTTCCATACTGTCAGTGTCTGAACAAAGCTAAATATTCTGAGTTGTAGTTCATCAGCTGTGAAAGCAGAAGATTAGCAGAGAAATCTGGATCGGTTGGATTTAGTAGGATGTCTGGCCCTAACCTCACATAGAAGCAATATTTCAAATTTTACCTCCCAGTTAGAAGGTCCCACAACACAAATTCACATCAAAAACATTGGTCTTTTGTCTGTATGGCCTTGATTCAATAAAACTATATTGGTGAGGTATTCTCCCCTTACATTTAAAACCAAAGGTAAGCAAGCCAGAGGTTAAACCATGAGTTTTTTAATCAAGACTCTGCTCTTGAGTGCCAAAGCATTATGTTTCCTTCTAGGCTGGGACACCACTGCATAGGCAGAGCTATGGCTTGTACAACCCACAGTCAGAGAAAAGGCATCCTGTCTCTTCTTCTTTTAAAGACTACAGTCATCCTAGGAAAATATGCTGAAATAAATACATTCAAGAAGCAACCGAGTAATTGCCCTTTCTAGGCTGTGAACTCTAATTTTTGCCTCTTCTAGTGTAGTATCATTTCTTACACCTTAAGTATCACACACTCACGCATTCACTAGTGGTGTGTCTCAAGCTGAGGAAAGGGGAGATATAACATGGCTCTTTGTGTGAAATTGTGGAGGGCCCCCCCCCTGGGGGAAGGGCCCTGGGAGTTGAGGCATGGTCTGCGGGGTTTCTTGGCTCCCTAGTGTTATCCTGTCCCTTACTGGCTATAGGTGTTCCCCCCGCCCCGAAAACTGTGGTTGTCCCATGATTCCTGGGTCTTTGGTGGTCAGTCCGTGCCTGACCTGGCTACCATGTGGCCGGTCTGTGTCTCTCCTGGCTGCCATGGGGTCAGAGAAACAAAACATCCATGAATATCTACCAAAAATATTGTTCCTGATTCTTTCTACGGACAAAGCTGCCTTCAGGGAGGGTTGCAGGCTTTCCCCACTGCAACATGAAATATCTGGTAGGTTTTATTAGAAAATAAATGGCTCTGTATTATACCTGGTGTTTTCTGTTAGAAAGCAAATTAAACCTTAATTCTCCAAATTTTACCAGCTAAATGACATGGGGATTATTTTATACTTCACTGAGTTCAGTTTGTCATCTTTTGAGGTCAGTGAGAGTTTTTTCATTGAATGCTGACATATATCATAATGAATCAATAATTATCCACAGTTGTTTGATAGATGGGACTTCCACTGTATTTCACAAATATTTAGGGAATTTTCTGCTATGAGAATTTTTGGCTACTTTCATTTTTTCCTACTCCCCTGCGTGGACATTCTCTGCTTATAGCTCTATTTCCAGCAGAATTTTTTTCTGTTTAATGGAAGTGATCTTTCTTCTAGAGAGGTTTCCTTTCTTTTGGTCGCATCTTAGCTGCTGACAATGTTCTTTGAGGAGTCAGGGCTCCACACCTGCTACCCTTTGGGTGGGAATAAGATTCCTAGAAGGAATCACTGCTGGAGGTGATGAGACAAGCCTCAGATGGTAAAACTCCTTCACTCCCAGCCCAGGGAGTCCCCTGCCACTTCTGCAGCATCGTCCTTCCCCCTTGCAGCATCGTCTCTCAATATAACTCACCATTAATCTTTCTTCATTTCTGCTTGAAATGTCAAAAAGCTGAAAAAAAATTGGTGGCCCTATGATATTTCTTGAGGAAGAATCATTTAATTTGAAACATTTCCTCATTATTACTTTCTTTCTCCAAGTTCTTTTAATGTCTTAAGAGTACATAACTTCAGTTCCTGACCTTGAAGGAAATCTGATTCATCAGCAGAAATTTTATCTATCTCCCTCTTGCACACCCATAGTACAGAAGCATATTGGTCAGAAAAGAACAGAAGAATGCATATGCCTATAAAATATGCTCAGGCCTGCAGGAACTACCAAATATCTTTCTATATACAAGAGGCAGAGCTCTTCAAGGAAAGCTAAAGCATGTCAACTGCTTTTTATATGCTCCCCCAGAGCCCTGGAAAAGAACACAAAACTTGAGGCTCAATATGCTTTTTGTCCTCCTGTGTGTGCACAAGACCCCTCTGCCTTGTGCTGATCAACCAAATATTTTACATTGGTATAGTTTTCCTACTTTACCAGCTGCCTTTCTGTCCCACAGTATGCACAGGTAGCAACTTCTGTTGATATGGGAGATCATGAGGACTTCGAAGTTACTACACAGTGCCTATATACCAGTTTTCAGAAGAGGTTTTTTATGCTAGCCAACATTAGAAATCATGGCACAAGCCAAGTCAAAAGCAAAGGAAAATACTTATTTATAAAATTCAAAACAAGCAACAGAGTTGTAGAGATTTTTAACATATGGCTGGCAAAAAGAAAAGAAAACTTTCTCTAAAATCAAGTCCAAGAGGCTCACCATTATCTCTTTCTTTCTTGTCTCACTTCATATCTAACTGCCAAACAAGATCTAAACCACATCTGACCCACGGGGACAGTGTCTCAAAGCTGGTGTACACTCTCCACCACAAATATATATTCCCAGAAGGGAACTTGCAGCAAAGGAAGGAGGGTAACTTATAACCCTGTACTCCTTCTTGGAGTTTTGCATGAAGGTTCATTCAAATTCATCTCCTCTCCTTCATTCAGGTGTTGGCTTCCATGTCATCTCCCTGGATTATTTACTAGCCTAACATTTTCAAATGCAAATCTCCCTTCAATAGGCCAGGTGCAAATATCTCTTATCCTTTACTATCAGTAAATCATTAATCCACAGAGAAGCAGAACACCCCTACTTATCAAGACAAATCTCAGTGTGAAGCTTTTCCAGGCTCCAAATTTCTTATTGCAAATCAGTGCACAGATAGACAATCACAGCTGATGATAGCATTAAAGCATGACCTCTGCTTTTGGGGAAGAGGTCTGTAGGGTGGTTAGTGGACTCCAGCTTCTCTCTGAGTGTTACCATGAGCCCAATGTGACATGGCCACCAGGACAGGAGCAAAAGCAGAAAGAGTCCTTGTTGCCTTGAGTGTGAGAGGGACAAGCATTTAATAGTTCTTCAGAGTTTTAGGCTACAGGAATCCATGGCATCTGCCACAAAGGATCTGAATAGATGTATTCTTCCACCAGATTCTGACATATATTTATTAATACAACACGAAAGCCACAGCAGAATCTAAGCCTAAGAATGTCTTAAGCCTCAGCGACTCCAAGTCACCTTATAAAAAAAGCCTGAAAGTCAGATGGGCTGCTGACTTGCAGGCAACCCTCAGACAGCCTGAGAGCACAGCTTCTGCCTGAAGCTGACCCAGAGCAGGTGTGCCGAGTATCAAAAAGCAAACCCCACTCGGCTGTGCCTGCACCAGTGCCTCAGCCCCCACACATCACCTGGCCCCACTCCAGAGACCAGTTATCTGAAACCAGACCCTGCACCGAGGCACGCTGAATGTGGAACTGCGGCGCTGAGTCACTCTGTTTGGGGCTGCCCCCACATTTAAAAACATTTTTATTATTGATCTAAAGATTCATGAGTCACAGGCTCAATATAGCACTGGGTTTAAAAGACTGCTTTGTTCTTGGAAGTGACACATATGGTCTCCTCAGGGCAGCCACCCTCCTCTGCGACACCTGCTTTCTCAGAAGAAACTCCACAAGGAGTTGAAAAGATGCACAAAAATTAAGTAACAGGGGAAGTGGGCTGTGCAGCTATCGCTCTATCCATACACCCTTTTCTAGCCTGCAAGGCTCAGATATGGCAACATTATCCATTCTGTAGTGCATCACAGAGGATTACCATAATGTCTCACTTACCAAGAGATGAATCTGAGATCTCAAGGACCATAACAGATCATTCACTGTCTAATTGAACAGCTTTAGACCAAAAGAAGAAATCAAATTAGACTCTATAAACCTAAAAATGTGACCTTGACCTAAAGAAGCACTCTCTAAAGCCACAGAAATAATTAGGGACCAAACTTCAAGGATCTCATCAAATTCATGGAAGCAACAGCAGCTGCAAGTGACCTTGTTGGTGCTCAGTCATGTTCAGAAAATACAAGAGCGTACTCTTTCATTGTGCTCTAGCATACTTTCCTTGCCTGGGGAAATTCATTTCGAATGTGTGATGTCTCTTTGAATTAACTGGCACGAGTTTTGTGATCAAGCACTGTTGAGCCAACAGGAAGACAAGGACTTATGGTATTTTAGTGTGGAATACACACAAAAAAGCCAAAAAAATTGGCCCAATATGCTATAAAAGACCACAACACATGCATTCATTCATACAAAAATTAAGTATATAATCATATGATGAGCAAAGGACTTCATATGATGGTATACAAATTTAAAACACATACAACCCTATTTAAATAAACTGCACACTCTGCTAGATTCCAAAAAAGATGAAGTTACAATAATTGTCACTTTCAGTTTTATATAATTTTCCAAATAAAAATGTGAGAGTTGCCATTAACTAGTACTGACAATGCACATACAGTACACACATTTGTCAATTTCATTAACCTTCCAAATTAGGTATTCACAGGGATCTAATGGCAGCATAACACATCATTACAATATTCAATGCAATTTCATGGATATTATGTATAGGGAGAAATTTTAGGCTCTCTTGTTCTTACAGCTGTTAGAAAATATTATACTTTGCGAATATCACATTAGTGATCGGCAAATGCTAAATAGCAGAATCTGAATAGCTTGAATTATGTCCCACTCTCCCGCCTCTCCTCATCAGGAATGGGGGTTGCCTCTTTTTGTGTCATATTTGGCTGTAAGCAAGAAGTACAAATCATCTGCCTGGACTTTGACTTTCCACCCTCCTCACCATTGCTATTACAGCTTCCACAGCCCAAATTAGGATCCACAAGGTTTGGTCTTAATTTACCCATTAACTTTCTTGATGACCTTGGGCAAGTCACTTAATTTCTTGCATCTGCAACAATTTCTTCTTCACAGGGCACAGTGCAGATAAAATCTGTTATGGATCACGATGGACTGAAGTTCTGGTAGAAGGGTTAACTTCCTCCTCAATACTCATAAGGGAGTTTTACTACAATGGGAAGAGGAGGTCTTCCAGCTGGAAATGAGAATGGGAACGCACTGGGCATGAGAAGTAGAATGTGGGCAGGTGTGCAAATAAGAAGAAAACAACAGATACTTTGAATAATCTAAATTAAGGTTTATTTGGTGATGAGGTGGGAGAAGGCAAATGAAGAGAAGGAAAATGAAAGGATCTTAGGTAAAAGGAGTACTCTTAGGAAGTCAGAATGCAGGGCAAAGTAGCTTTGTGGTGCACAAATCAGAGAGATGGGTCATAGGATTGTACACCTCAAAAAATAACATGTTCTTACCATCAGGAACAGAATATGAAAGAAAACATTGTCCTGCAAGGCCAGAAGAGGACATGAATGACAAAAACCGGATTTTTCAGCTTCAATGCACTGTAAAGGGTTTTCTTTTCTAGACCTCTTTGAATTCCTCAAATCAGTCATATTTGAATAAAGTCAGCAGGACTGAACCTCATGGAAATTGCTCTAGCTTCAGCAGAAAATCCTTAATTCTAAGACTTTTGCCTCTTTTGAATTAGAAAGTCTTTTAAAAAAATAAGGTATAGGAAAATTTCTATATTTTTCTTCTGATCAGCATAAAAGTGTTTAAAAGATAAAAACCATCAGCAGTCACGTTATGGCAAAATAGACACACAGCCATGTGTAATTTAGGAAAACAACAAATTTCCATGCAAGCCATCCCCTACAGAAATGGTGAGGGTTACCCAAAGCAATTTTAATTGAGATTTGCCTTTCTGCTTGATGCTGTTTTCCCTGCAGATCCTACACAGAGCTCAGTATAGGACCTGTTCACCTTGTCTAACAGGACTGGAGCTGACTGCCCCTATAGCATTCCCTAACAAAGGAAAATGGAGTTCTCCGTAGGTGGCAGCGTAGTGGGCAGTGCTAGCACAGTGCTTCTAACCTCGTTGTCTATGTTGCATCTTAAAATGTCTGAGGATCTCTATTCATGGGAAATGCTTTGGATGGACCAGCTTCGCAACAGCCAGCTCGTGTTAATTTGAATCACTTTGGTTTGCTTTTCTCAGTGTTGCTCTCACTGCCAAGGGCTGTCAAAACACATTGTCCTGCTTTCAGAAAAGAGCCACATACTGTGTCATGGAAAGATACAAAACACAGCTGATAAAACTGCACAGAAGAGTTCAGCTGTCTTCCCAGTGTATGTATTTAAACAGCATTCTCCTATAGAAGTGAAGCGGTTTGTACTTTAATTTGTCTTTCTTCCCCTCTATATGGAACACCTGCTTCACTTAGCCACCTCATTTTGTATTTAGTGGGTTTTTTTAGTTCAGTTTTCTATTTTGAAGACTTGAGTACCAGAAAAGTGAGCTTTTAGCCTTCTTCTGAGAGGAAGAATTAAGTTCTGGGAGTTTAAAATCAGTTCTGGGAGTTTAAAAAGTGGTACACTGGCAGACTTTTATTGCTCAGTGTCTCAGCTTCCTATTGTAACACACAGAGAAAATATAGAACAAAATGGGTGACTCTGCATCTCCAATAATACGTAGAAAAAAACAAAGTAATGTTCCAGCTTCTTTAAATTCTGGCCAGCACAAACTGTCTGATAACTACAGAAAAAAAAAAAATTAAAATAGCAAACTATATAAAAATAGCAAAATAAATAGCAACACTTTTTCTTATAGTTGGAGATTTACCACAGACAGAAAAAGAGCAATCTTTGACACAGGAGAGAGGGAATATTTTTAATAAGGTGCTGTGCCAATTTGGCTTGTTATTCCTATGCATAAAGTATCCTGGTGTCCTTTAAATAAAAAAAAAAAAAATTAAAAAAAAAAAAAAGAAAAAAAGTTCAAGCCGGACAGAAGTGCCAGCAAATGTTATAAGCCAGTGGATAGTGGGTGGGTGGTGTGAAAACGTTTCATAACTGCTAACAGCAACCCTGTTGTGAACCAAACAGCTGTGCACAGAACACAGGTGTGCTGCACAACAAGGGCTATTCATGCCTTCCCACAGGGCGCTGGCCAGGTTTGTGGAGCCACAGCTGACCACATAAAGCATTGAGGATGGAAAAGGCTGGGAGTGAAATGTCCACTAAAAGTGTAAACACCAGACGCCACACAGGCACACACACACACACATTTTTAGAACATTTTGCTCACTGCTGTAATGAAAAACGATAAGGAAAGCCTACTTTACTGTGGGAAGCAGAGAATATAATGCCATAGGAAGTTAGTAGGAATGTTATGTGCATGAAAAAATAGGCAAATAAAACAGAATTGGGATACGGCACAAGCCAAAATATTCATAATTTAACTGAACATGTTCCAATAAATTCTTTCCTCAATGTATCAAAGACATTTGTAATTATAGAAAATGTAGAAGGTATTCCAAATAATGCTAGTGTAGGGTTACAGATTCTCTTTCCTTGTACAGAACCTCCAAGAGAGAAGACAAATTTCAGGAAAGTAAAATATTATGGTTAAAAATTAAAACCATTTCCCTTTCATATGCTCTGCATAAAGTTTTTGCAGCTTTTCTTCCACAAATATCAGCACAGTAAAAGGTTGGGGGAATGGTTGGGTTTTGTTTCCTTTCTTTTTTAACAGGAGTTTTTAGGAGATGGTTTAAAAAACAATTCAGGTGAAAAAGGAATGATAATCAGGAACCCTTGAATTCTTATTCTGGATATAGAAATCCTGCACTGGGCATTTCACTTGAACACACAAGCAAGTACTATGATTCCGTTTCAAAAGGTAGAATACCACTGTGGAAAAGCAAAGGACTGCCTGCCCAAGCAGATCTTCTCTATCTATTGTACCTATTATGAAGAGGCAACTATTTGTTAAAAGCACGGTCTCCAGACACAATATTTGTAGTCACGTGGTACACATGAAGAATGAATGCTTTCCAAATGTCGGTACAGAAAAGCCTCCTTTCATGAAAAAACATGGCAATGAAAATACAACATACCATAACTATGATGCTGAGTAATATCTCCACATTTAAAATTCTCACCAGCCAGCTCAAGGTGAAATGCCAGACAACGCCAGCTTTGACACAGCAAAGCCCTGTCTGATTCCTACCACTGCTGGTATTCCTGGCTTCATTTCTGCTTTCAAAACAGACTATAAGTTATTGAGACTGAACGGGGTTGATGTGTCAGCTAATAAAGTGAATATATGATACAAATACATCTATAATAAAGTGAATGTGTCCCTGTAAACATAGAAAATCTTCCAATTCACCAAGTACCTTTTTGCATGAACACAGTGACGAACTCTAGTTTCTCTTTTGCACGATAGCCCCATTTCAAAGACATTTAAATAATGAACCAAAAATCCTGTTCGTTGCAGATGTAGGGCCTCAGTACAACAGTTAGAGATGTGCAAGAGCAGCATCAGAGATAGGCTCACCAAGTGGCTGCAGCCACACGTCTTTGGCTCCTGGCAGCGGAGGCCTAGATATGTATCTGCCCAGCACTCGGAGTGTGGCTGTCCCACCCCACGAGCAGCAGCTGGTGGTCAGCCCCCTGAACCACACGTCAGAAAACAGCACACACCAGCCCTGCTGTTTGTGCATTATGGCCACTATCTGGGGTAAACTGAACATCCTCTCTCACCAACTACAAAGGTCTAGAGAAACGCTTTTATCGCATTGTTATTTCTGTTTTCTTCTAAGATGGCCCCAGCTGTCACAGGAAAAATGGGTCCCAAGATCAACCAAGATCAGCAATTTGCACATGTGTTTTTGATGCTGCTTGAGAATCTGATTAAAAATCCAGTGTTTGACACCATTAAAACACTTGCAACTGAAAAATGGCCTGCAGGTATTCACTCATCCAGTGAACACAGGCAGCTGTGCTCCAGCAGGACACGCATTTCTCATTAGTCACAATTTTGCCCATAACCCTCAAGAAATGGAGCCATCTCAGGAAACCAGAGTGTAGGTCACACTCTACCTCTATTAAGTCCTTGGCCTCTCTGCCAAGCTGGTGGAAAGTGCCTGAAGTGGCTGATTACCCAGATTTGGGCTGAGATCCCCAATTTATCACCTCTAATCCAATAAATAATTAACATATTCAACCAGAGGAGTTAGTTCTGCTTCTTGTCACTGCTATTCCAACATGAGTCTATGATGTTGCAGGTATTTAGTCACACTTTCTTGACTATAAAATATGCTGTAGAAATTTAAGTAGTACTAAGGCAAAAATAGTGTAAAGATTGGCTAGCAGCTTGTAATTAGGAACATTTCATTCGTCACAGCTTACTTAGAAGTGATTTACACTTGCCTCAAAATGTTGAGCAAACCTGAAGCACATGCTCGCAAAATTCTCAAATTCTTTTGGAGATCTCCCTGTGACTGAGAAATCCAGCTTCTTTCCAAAAGCACCAGAATTTGATGTCTACCAACAGAATTATATCCATGTGTCTTGCAGCATGGCTGTAAGCCAGCATCCTGTGTTTAAAGAGTTACTGAGCAAATTACAGGGCCATTGGATCTACTATCTCTCAGTAAGTGCTGGTACTACACTGGAACCAACACATTTGGCTTATATATGATGTAAATTGTTACAATAACAATCTTGAGAAAGGTTTTCAAAAACTAGAAGAGCTGAGGATCTGGACTGTCATATTTGTCAAAAAAATTGTTTAAACAATGTCACTGGCTCTCCATTTATTCAATTGCTACAGGTTTACTCTAGTTATGCTTGAGCAAAAGCAAGACCAATTCCAGCCCAAGCAGATCTAACACCTTTAAAAGGAAACTTTCACATTGACATTCTCATGTTAAACCTTCCAATCAGTCTTACAGAAACCCTATTTATGCTTTTTCATGTGGAAATGAATGACTTGCTGTTCTTTTGTGTGATAATTTAGCTGAGCAACAATTATTACTTTGTGTCCTCAGCTGTGGAAAGGACAGAGTTGAGTTAGTTCAGTTCATTCCCTATCCTTTCTCTTTGGAATTAAAAATTATATATTTTTGTCTTTATAAGAAGTTTGCAACCAGAAATAAATCAAACTCATCTGAATATTTACCTCACCTAAATATTACTACAGAAATTCAATTTCTAATTTCAAACACCGATAAAACTTTGCACTCATATTGTTTCTTCAAAACTGTTGATATGTTTTTCAAGTCCAGACCAAATTCTGCCCTTCAGTTTCTTAGAGATATCTGTACATAAGGGTTAAGAACAAAAAATGAACAGAACAACTGCTGTGTAAAGGGCAGTTACAGTGTGTAAAAAATAAGATCCTTGTTCATAAGATCCTTTTATTCAAGAACTGTGATTTTATAAAGTTCTTAGAACAAGCTTCTAGATAAATTAAATCATGGATTAATACAAATTATACAAGTTATCTTTACAATAGATTAGTATACTATTAAGTCACACATATTATCTTCTCATTGTTTATTACAGTGGTGAGCCCAGTAGCACTGGCATAGCTAATGCCACTGCAAAAATTCAAAGCCCAGTGAAGCCTTCCGTGTACAAATCACACTAATCACTTCCTAGAAGCAGATTACCTTCAAATGAGAAAATGTGAAGAAATTGCACCCACTGCAGCAAACAAAAAAACTACTACTTATTTAAAGAAAATTGCACACAGCAGTCTTGCCAAGATGTTACAGTGTCTCCATCACAGCTGGAGGTGGATGGCTTCTGTAGGCTCAGGCAATTCACATTTCAGATTCTTTTCCCACTGCCCACATGTTCAATTTTACTCAACAGCAAGCCCTATTTCTCCCTTATTTACCTTCTAAAGCAAAGCATACATTGGTGGGAATGAACACCAAAGTGACACTTAGAAAAAGCAACATCATTTGAACAGCTGTAGACAGTCTGTTATTTATCAGAAATTTTAACAAAGGCCAAAGGAAAAAAGCAGCAGTTCAGCAGAGAGCGAGTCCTGCCCTAGCACAGCTGTTACACAAGATGTGAAAATTTCAAAATGAGAAAGTAAACACCACTCTATATTCTAGAAAAGAGGGAAGACATGTTTCTTCCCAGTCCTTGGAAATAGCAAACTTAACACTAATGAAATGCAAACATCCCCCCACGCCCCGAATACAAAAGCTGGGATCCAGTTGTGATTCTGTTCTTGTGGAATTACTTTGCCCACACTACCCACAGGGTAAAAAGCTACGGATGCTGGACAGGCTCCCAGCAGCAGTAAACCAGGACTGCTTCATTGATGTTCACATTCACTGCTCTGATGGGTTGCTGGACAGGCCCAGAATTCACAGACAGACTCTGCCAACAGATCACAACTTGGTGTACTGCAATTTGGGAAAACACATGGAGTGAACTCTGCCTCCACTAACCAGATTTGTTAAAAGCAATGCAGAGAAATCCTTTCAAGGGTCCTTTCAACAGTTCTTTTATTGAGGGCAGAAACTGATGCTCCCGTAATATTAGTATTAAGAATTCAAAATTGTCCCTGTTCTGCAGATAGAGACAAACTGATGGCAGCTCTAGCATAAGAGTTTGATTTGGCTGCTCTGTGATTTAGAGGTTCTCACTCCTCAGTGCTGTCATTTACAGCTAAGATAGCAAATGTACAGAAGAAAAAAAACCCCCAAACCTCCCCTTGAATGAAGGTAGTACTTAAAAACACCCTCTTCACAGGAAAAGGAAAGCCAAGCACAGCCCAGCTTTGCACCAATAGTGCAGGTACTATACAGGTCTGCACTATTGGAACCTGACATATGAAACAGCCTTATACGGAGCAGCGTGGTCTTCAAAACACACACCCAACATGTCAGAGAGCTAAAGAGTGCCCCACTGCTCACTCATTTGGATGCAGGGCTGCAAGTAGTGCCTACAGACTCTGTGGAGGTTGAGCAGTGCATGCAGGGAAGCAGAAGCAGAAGGTCCCACCACCTGTGCATTGGTTGTTTTCACAGGGTTCTATCAGCACCTGTCACCATCTTTCCTCGTAGCTGGTTCCTAAAAATTAGAATGGGCCAGTTTTCCCAAGATAAAACATACACCTGGACAGCTGTTCAGAGTTACATACCCTGATTTACCAAAGGCAACATCTCAGGCTGGCAGAGGATGCTAAGAAGTGAAAAGAGGAGCCACTGATTTCTAACACAGGCATTTGCCATCTTTATGTCCTGATCTCAGTAAAGAGAGGTTTGGGGCATCTTCCAAAACATCTTCCAAACAGCGCATGTGGAGGTCAGGTTCCCGACCTAAGGCTAAAAAATCCTGCTGTGGGAGGCAGACACCATATCTCCACTGAAGAGGATGACAGGCAGGTCCAAATCTTCCTTATTTCAGATCTCAGATAGGCAATAGCCTCAAGAGACACAGGCCAAGATCCATGTCAGGCACATCTACACTAAGTGATGCTCCAGCAAGAGTGGTGCTGGGCACCCCTGCAGTGCCCAGGGGTCCACAGGCCTCCTAAGGGTACCACAGAGCAAACTACCCAGTTGTGTAGGAGATAACAGGAGATACAAGGGTGGCAGGGCAGGTATTTCTTTGTTTAATTGTACTACTGGCAGTTTTCTTCTCTTCTTATTGCTACGTCTGAGGAAATTAAGGAAACAAGGTCTGGCCATCTGGGCATCTGCAAGAGCAGCTGTGTTGTACAGACACCTGTACCTCGCAGGGCTGACATCAAAAACCAGGCATGAAGCAACATGGGCTCTGTGTTTCTGAGAACCACTGATATACTTTGAATATTTTTCATACAAAACAAAAGAAAAAGGCAGCATGCCATGGGGAAAACTGTATTTGAGGCATCTAGAAGTCAAATACAAGTTTGGATATTAAACTTTAATCTTCTACCATCCTTTGAATTTCTGAATTGCTAGTTCGGGGGTATTCTGGGCTAAGTTCTATCCATCTTCCTTGTTGGAATAACTTCATTTTGTGTAAACAATAACATATTAACTGGAAAAGGAACCCCAATCATCATCTTCCACCTACTATGGAGTTCTTCACTATATAAAGTCTGTATTTTTCTCCCTGATTCCTACAGAAAAATTTCCATTCAGGAAAATGAGAGGCCCATGACAAAAAGGCTCATGGTCACTTCAGAGAACTACACGGCTTAACCACCTCTAAGCACTGGGCTGCTGGTTAGTCTGGGGTACAGGCTGGGGTAGGTGACCAGAAACTCATCACAGTTAAGGGTTACAGCAATCTTGACATTTGCCAATGAAAAACTGTGTAGTCAAAATCATTGCTGACCATCATTCCCCAAACACAGCTATTTCCCCTGGTTATTCAGTACGCAGAAATCTGCTGCAGTGCTCTGAATGCTCTGTGCCTTATATCACACCCCAAAGGTCCAAAGCAATACGCCAAAGAAATAACATTCTAGCTGTGCTCAGTTATAACACCACAGACAACGAAAGAAACCTCAATTTTCCAGTTACTAATAGAAAATGAGAAACTTCTGAATTTTTAATAATTCATTTGCAATATTTTCCTTTCTAAAACAAATATTCACATTTCTAGAAATTGCTGACTACCATGTTTATAAAATGGAGCCCATTTTTGCTGTGTCTAGGGAAGGATAAGTAAAACATGATCCACAAACTAGGAAAACTGTAGAAAAAATATTGGCTGCAAAATCTGTGCTCCTGAAGACAACCAAGGATAACATTTAACCAGAAACAGGTTCAGACATTCAGCTGTCAGTATTTTCCTTAAGCACTGGAGACTCTCAGCCTGCAGATAAAATCCTGGTTCATACAAATGCATATGCTAAATAAGTGTATGAATCAACCAAATTTTTTCAGAAAATCTAATGAGAACTGACCATTCAAAAACTGATGTGCATGCAAATTGATATATACATTTATGATATGTAATGCATGACTTTATGTGCTTCATTTCACTTTCAGAGTAAAATCTAATTGTTATTAGGAGAGCAGGATTAGTGTATACATGTTAGCCAGGTGTTTACAGAACTTGCCTGTATGAAACATGATAGGTTAAAACCCATTTATACTACTTGCATCCACAGTAGTGTTTCCACGTACAACCTCACAAGTGTTTCAGCTTTGAAATTTAAAGCACATTAGCTCAGTGTTAACTTAGGACATCAATGTCTTTATGTGGAATAAGCCAAAACACTTTTTAAAATTTTTTCATATCCATCAGCTGTTCACGGAAGATTCAACATGTATTTCATTGTTCACAAATTATACTAATTGAAATACACAAGCTGCAAAATGTAAGAGGGGAAAACAAAGACAGTAAAAATAATTTAAAAGATTTTTTTTCAAAAATAATATCAAAATAATTCATAAGAACTTATGTAACCCTCTCACTCAAATTTAACAGTCTTCAGTGGCACACGAACAAATTTCTTGTGAACAAATTTTGTTTAGCAGAAAATAAAGCCTGTGCTGAAATAACTTCTAGATTTTCTTTTCAAAGGACTCTACCTATTGCCGGTAGGTAACTCTCCCATACATATATATATATATATATATATATACTTCATACATTTTCCATAGCAGAAAAGCTCTGCATGTATTTTCACTCTCATACAATATATTGGCAAAATTCTAGGATCCATTACTGCTATTATTTTAGAGGATTCAAAACAGAGGACAAAAAAAAAAGTTGTCTCTTTTCTGAAATCGAAAATCTAAATTTTATCTAAGGTATAACTAGGGAAAATCATCCAAAGAGATGAGGATACAGCAACACCTTCACAAGTTTTCCAGTTTAGGAAATGGAAAAACAAATGCCACTGTCACACTTACTTTAAATTGATAATAATAGGGGGCACTTGGGTTCTGAGCCAAATCTTACCCAAGGCAGCAGAAAGATATGTAATGGCTACAGTAGTCCTTTGGATCAGAACTAATATTTCTATCCAATTGAAGCTAAAGTTATAAAGTAACTTAGCTCACTCTGTTAAACTCAGTGAATCGTATATTTCGCAAATGCCTAATGAATGTCTTTGAATAAGGAATGCTCTAAATAATGAGAGTTTCAGGAAGACATTTAAATGGTCTTGAAGAGCACATTATTGATGTGAAATCCCCCAGCTGTACATTGCTGGAGGCTGGGACTGCACACTGGGGGAGTGCCCTGCTCCTGTACCATCCACCAGTATCTCCTGTCATCCTCTGTCAAAAACAGGACACCAAGCTGAGGACCTTTGTCTAAAATGGCCTTTGAACTTTCTTATGCATTATACAGAAATTCNAAACAAAGACAGTAAAAATAATTTAAAAGATTTTTTTTCAAAAATAATATCAAAATAATTCATAAGAACTTATGTAACCCTCTCACTCAAATTTAACAGTCTTCAGTGGCACACGAACAAATTTCTTGTGAACAAATTTTGTTTAGCAGAAAATAAAGCCTGTGCTGAAATAACTTCTAGATTTTCTTTTCAAAGGACTCTACCTATTGCCGGTAGGTAACTCTCCCATACATATATATATATATATATATATATACTTCATACATTTTCCATAGCAGAAAAGCTCTGCATGTATTTTCACTCTCATACAATATATTGGCAAAATTCTAGGATCCATTACTGCTATTATTTTAGAGGATTCAAAACAGAGGACAAAAAAAAAAGTTGTCTCTTTTCTGAAATCGAAAATCTAAATTTTATCTAAGGTATAACTAGGGAAAATCATCCAAAGAGATGAGGATACAGCAACACCTTCACAAGTTTTCCAGTTTAGGAAATGGAAAAACAAATGCCATTGTCACACTTACTTTAAATTGATAATAATAGGGGGCACTTGGGTTCTGAGCCAAATCTTACCCAAGGCAGCAGAAAGATATGTAATGGCTACAGTAGTCCTTTGGATCAGAACTAATATTTCTATCCAATTGAAGCTAAAGTTATAAAGTAACTTAGCTCACTCTGTTAAACTCAGTGAATCGTATATTTCGCAAATGCCTAATGAATGTCTTTGAATAAGGAATGCTCTAAATAATGAGAGTTTCAGGAAGACATTTAAATGGTCTTGAAGAGCACATTATTGATGTGAAATCCCCCAGCTGTACATTGCTGGAGGCTGGGACTGCACACTGGGGGAGTGCCCTGCTCCTGTACCATCCACCAGTATCTCCTGTCATCCTCTGTCAAAAACAGGACACCAAGCTGAGGACCTTTGTCTAAAATGGCCTTTGAACTTTCTTATGCATTATACAGAAATTCAGATAGGTATCTTTGTAAAGCTTCTTCCTTCTCCCCTCATACTCCCCATTCTCTCAGTTACAGCATTCACAGTCATCATTCAACAAATTTTATTTTCAAAACTTTTTCATTTTAAATCACTGTCAAAATCAGGTTCATAGGATCAATTAGAGCCAAGTGCAACAAGCAAGGGGCTTAAACTTATTTCTTCTGATAACAGGGTAGTGCAGGGCTCTCCCTACCTAGCATTTTACTAGAGCATCTTTCAGAAGCATTAGCAGAAGATTACACAGTCCTTCTTGATTATCTCAGACCTTAAATTTATTATGCCCCTATCACACACAGCTATTATAGTAAACTGCAGGTTTGCAATTGCTCTCAGTGGGAGAAGGTTTAAGGCCTTTATTTCTTCCTCAGAAGGATATTGGGCCTGATCCAATTCAGGCCAGACTGATACTGTTCTCTTCTCTAAAAAGCTATTTCCTTTTTTTTTTTTTAATTCAAGCTACAAGATACCATCTTTCTCTGTGACCCTTGACCTTCTAGATAACCCTCCTTTACACCAGAAAATTATATGTAGGAGAATATAATAATAATTAAAAGGCAGCATACCTTTGATTTAATATCAAATAAAAATATGATAATATCACTAAAAAAAAAGTCTTGACTGCAGTTCATCATATAGACAGCAAGTAAAATCAAAGTGTAGCTGTGAGCCAGTATTAACAACATAAGCCTACTCCCCTCTGATGCAGATGCAGTCACTCAGTTGTGTTATCACTTGAATGCACGGGTGGGATCCTTGCCCACTCGCAAGCTGTTTTCATGTGCCCCAGAATCCCCCTGAGGTTCTGCCAACCAGCTGAGAAGGAAAGAGCCACTCACTCTGGGGGCCCCTCTGTGGCAACCCTGTTGCATGAATGAGACAGCTACCCCTCACCCCTACACACACCTACACATCACCTGTAATTGTGCTCCGGTGAGTGTGTGTCTGGGGGTTCTCTCAGAGTAAGAGGTGTTTGTCTTTCCAGTTCGTTATTCTCTGTGAAAACACAAACTTTGATGCCTTTTTCTTCCAAGGCACCTTAGAGATATTGTTCATTATGAATTAATATGTGTAAGAAAACAATGCAGCTCAAAGATTTTGTAGGAGACCAAAATAAATAATGGTGTTTGCAGGGGAAGGTGGTATTTTTATTACAGCTTGATGGTGTTTCCAGGAATTCAGAGTTTAACAGTGGCTCAATAAGGCAGTCAACACATAAGCTTGCCTGTCACACATTATGAGTATACAAAACCTACCCCTCCCAGAAGATTTACTCACCGCTCAAGCTCCTCCACTTGAGAATCCCCCATAAAAATTGCTTCCAAAGAGGAAAATCAATAGAATTCTTCATTGGACAGAAAGATGCTATACTCAGGTTCAGAAAGTGATTAGCATGGAAAAGTTTGCTGTTTTAGGAACTAACATTAGTGACAAGTCTCCTAGCATTTAATTTTGTTCATAATCTGCATCACAAAGGCTACTACTCTTCCCAGATCCTCACTACTGAGTTAAAACAAGACAAGGACTAAAACCAGCTTACAGTATTTGCCATTTCAGGCTGCTGATTTTGTCTTCTGTTTAAATGCTATTCATTTCTCCTTTACTACATTTTCAGCAGAAAACAATCGACTCTACAAAACTTAGATTTGGGACCAATTCTATATTGAGAAATATTTCAAAGCTGAGGGCTTTTAGATAAGGAATTCTCGTTTAATAAATTATTAGCAAGTAACAAAATGGTCATGCAGCTACATTTTATAAAGCAACTAACCAAGGTAAGCTGAAAGATGAATATTGAAATGCTTTAATTGGTGAGTTAAAATGCTTAACAGTCAAAATCGAATTTCATGATATATAGCACTACTGAGCAAAGTTAATATCCTTTGGATAGATGTTATAATTATGTATTTTCATAGCCTAAAATGCTTCATTTTAATACTAAATGTCCTGTGTTATGCACTTATGTAATGTAGGGTTAATTTCAATACATGTGCAATGTATGCTGTGCTTATGTTACTAGAACATACTGTCAATTTTAATTGAAATTTAACATTTTTTTCTACTTCAGAGTACAAATCAATCATTGCTTTCTCTCAGTCTCTCCAGTCAGCTGCATAATAAAATACCCTTAAGATCCCACATATTGTTGCCTCATAAGGCAAGTGCCATAATATTTTGGTTTATATGTATTGGTGACACACCTGAGTTTTTATGTTTAAGAATATCTACATTAGTGATGCACTGAAATTTGGACAGTTTATGAGCTGAACTGTCAGAGACTCTGGGAAGGCCAAGCCCAGCAATGATGCTGTGGCATGACACAAGATACAAACTAAGGATGCTTGTGAAACGGCTTTCATTGAGCCGAAGAGATTTTATGAGACTTCAGCACAGTAAAACATTATTATGGCAGGACTATTAGGGCAGCTCACTTGAAAGCTTACACAATCCTATTTCTCATGTATGCAAAAAAAGTGTGAAAATAAAGACTACTTAGGCTACAAATACAAAATTTATTATCCCCAGAAATGTAGGGATTTTTCACTGTTTCCTATAACAACCTTGTCACACTTTTTAAGAATTGTCATAATAAGGAAGCAGTTACAGCACTGATTACCTAAAACTATGTTACTGAGAACAGTCCACTTTACAAATTGCCAATTAGTCACGTTCAAGTAGTTAATACTACAAATTTGCTGCAATGAATAAGTAAAATAACAACTGCTTTGATTTTTTTCAGTTTTAATCTACTGGAACTTGAGCTTTGGGAAATTGAGATTTTAGAAATGCTCCACATGCTGATTTAAAATATGGAACCTGGAATTTGCCCAAAATGATGATATCCTCATAAAAAGGCATGCTGGTCAAATTTGTTAGTATAAAGCATAGACATTCAGGCTTTAAAGACCCGTGCGCTGAGAGAGTCTCACATTGACATGGCTTTAAAGGTCACATACATACTCTGCCTCAATTGAACCCCAAGGGATGCTGTGGCTAAGCACACAAGATGTTCAGGCACTACAATCAGGTTTAAATGGGCATATGGCAGAAGAAATATGTTCCCATAGGAGGAGGAAAAGGAGAAGTAATATCACAAGCGAAATTAAGAAAAATCAGGATGACAGCATATTACTAAACTAATAGAAAGGGTGATACAAAAGGGAGGAGGTTGAGCTGCAGAGAGACACTAGAAATTAAGGTAATTCTGGGAGCACAGAAATGCACTCGGTGTTCTTGCTGACCTTCAGCTGGAATAAAATGTCACTCTTTTTGATTCACTTGTGTTTTGGTACATTTCATATTTATCGTATGTTTTCAGTACAAAGCAATCTAATCTCAAAAAAAAAGAGCTTCGTTTTGAAAGCTTAATAAACGAGCAAGTTGACATAGGACAAAGAAGTAAATGAGGGAGGTAAGGAATGGTGGTTTTTTTCCACCTGTTTAAAGACAAACTGCTTTCATACACTGGCATCTAGACCTCAGAATCTTTCAGACACTACTGCCTCTGTCTGGCAGGCCTCACTCACAGAGGTCAACCTCGGTGAAAAGTTTGGACCCAAATCTGTCTGTGATACTTTCTTCTTGGGTTTCCTTTTCTTGGGCTAATAAGACAGAAATTAGCCTTGGAAAGAATGAATATTTTGTGAAATAGTTTCCTTCCTCCATGTCTGAACCCAGCTCTAAACATGAAACTGCAAACGCCAAAAGGCTCATTTGCCTTCCAAAATACATTTTTTGAAAGCACTTAGCTCTGCAGTATCAATAAAAGTGTAAGGGCAGGTCTATGAACACCTCTTTGCTATAGGCACAGGAGTGCAATGCATCATATTCATTTTTCATATAAGAAATAATATAGAGGAACACAGATTTTTTTTTTAAATAAACATTCGTTATACCTTTACCATCATGCATATTTTTAAAAAGCCTTAAAGGATGAAAAACATCACAAGACCTCCCATTTTAAAAACTCCTCAGGTCTACAAAGTCCTTTCTCCACCTGCCTGGAACCACATCATTTTAGGGAAGACTTTTCCACATGGACATATGACAAATGATGCAAAAATCCTCTTCTGACACCTTCTCTATTGTATCCAAACAAGGCAGGGAGTATTTGGTAGCCCCCATCAGTCTGGGAGCTGGCTGCTGCTGGAGCTGAATACAGAATGGAAGGAAGGCAGTCCAAAAGAGGCACCACCAGGAGACTGAGGAAGAGAGGCAAAAATGTCCTGGACCTGGCCCCTAGTTCAAGCTCTCAGCTAGATGTGGACTCCTCCCAAGCACAGTGCAGATGGCAAGTGCCTTTGCAGTGACTGGGAAGGACTGGATTGGGTCCTTTTTCTCCAAGTTTCAATTTTATGTGGCTCATTTGTTTCCTTTGTTTTGCTTAACAGCACATTCTAACAATATTTTAATTAAAGTCCTATCTATATACAACTTTGACTGCATCTTAATGAAGGGTTTTTTTGTTGGTAGTTTGGGGTTGGGTTTTATTGTTTTGCTTTGGGTTTTATTTGGTCTGGTATTTTTCATTTATAGTTAAAATATCTAATTACCAAGGAAACTATAATGAAATCCACTAAATGTGAAACAACAAACAGAAATTCCAATTAGCAGGGGGACTGATAAAAGAATTTACATTTCCAAAGCTGTAGCCAGATACTTTTTCTTATTATGTTACCTGCTATTCATTTCATGCTATCAAAGTTCCTTTGCACAACAGAGAAGCATTTATAAATTCCAGCCATGATTCTTCACCCAGATATGCAGCATGTGAGGGAAGGAAGGAGTCAGCAGCAACAAAAGAAACCTAGGAAGTTTGAATGAGAGTTTGTGGTGAGAAAATTATGAGATTTTTGTTCCTTTATATTTTTCCCACCTGTCTAAATCCCATATACCTGTTTCACCCACAGAAGCACACTTAAATCCTTCAGATATTTTTGCAAATTTTGACTTTAGAACCAGTAGAAAATAACAACAGCTCCTAAGACTACTGTAAAATACTTCACCTGCACACAGGAAAAATTATGTCAGAAGACATCTGACTAACTGCTGCTTTCATTGATTTTGCCCCCAAGAAGACTAATCATCTACCACAATGTCACTCCACATCTCTCTGCTGAGAAGCTGCACCTCAGCTTTTGTTTACAAACTTTTTTAATTACCAAGCATGTCTCCCACAAATGAAGGAACTATTATGCACAGAGTAACAGCACTGTCACCATCACACCATTCAGGCAAACTCTGGAAGTGATTAGACCAACATAATTTCTTACAAGAGCAAATTGCAAGCTATCCATTAGAAAAAGAAAATACACACACACCAACAAACCACCAAACTTCTTTTCAACATAACATTTAACAGAATTCAGGTGGGAAACAACAGTTGTAATGAAAATACTTCCATATTCTCAACAGAAAACCCACATCTCAAAACTCAGATGTATGGTAAACTTCATCTTTGTTAAACAAAATTTTCAGGTGATGTAAAATCAGACAGATAGAGGGATTTTTCATGTTTCACCTCTCAATGCTAATAGACTGAGGAAAAAAAAAGGTATGCTTTCTACACTTTTACCAAAAATCCAAAATATTTTGTTGAAAGAAATAGAAAAATATAGGATTGTGGAGGACTGTTGATTTTTGTTGAACTGTTTTGTGGGAAACTCTCTTTTTCTCCCTCCCTTTTTTTGGTCCCTCTTCCTCTCCATGCTCCAGGGACTCCTGCTGGAGCAGCAGCAGCCAGGAGACCACTCCTGCTAAGGGCAGCAGTGAAGTTCAAGACAGGCTCCAGCTCCACAAGTCAACCCTGTTGCTTAACACTGGGGTAGTTGGGAGTGGAGTAGGTGGCACAAGGAGCCAAGCTCACCCCTTGTTTCAGGAAAACCGAGAGCATTCTCTGAAATAATCACATCTGGCCAGGGTGTAGGTACCCCAGCACCCTTGTACTAGGAGGCCTCTTTGTGGAAACTCAGACACACAGGTAGCAGGGTTGCAGAGAGAAATGGTCTATGAGCCAGAAACAAGGAGCACTGCCCAGATACCCTTGACCAAGTCCTGGGAACCAGGATCTTGACAAATATTGTGAAGGTCAGCTATAGCAATCAATAACAATATGCATCACCAGCTCTGATGACACCATCAAAGAAAAACAAGGAGCTGATTTTATCCTTTTACTCAGTCCTCTTTGAATCTTAATTTCAATATCTGCTTCATCTTTTCGTATTTCATTGTTTTGCCTCCTTTGTATTTTCTGCTTGCCACTACAAAATATTGGGTAATGCCGCTGTGTACTGGTAGAAAGGCATTCTGCTCCCCAGAGCTGCCAGTAATTCAGTGGTGTGGGAACGGATTCATGCGGCCACATGTAATTTGTATAGCACTTTGGGACCCTTTTGGAAGAAAGACACTATAGAACAGTCAGATCATTTGCATTATAAAGGTTCTGGTGGCTGTTTCTTGGATTAGACACTTTAGGTTTGTATAATGTTTCTATATCAGAAGAAACAGGAGCTAAATTGGAGAAAAAAGTCTTTTCCCTAAAGTCAGATATACATTCCATATATTAAGTATTCTATGTTCATTAGGATTCTGATTTTCATTTTGACTTCCAAAACATACTTCTTTTCCAGATTACCTTTCATTGTTTAAAAGCAAACCTTTTGAACATTCAAATTAAGGTGTTGCATTTTGAGTTTAACATAAACATTGCTCTTTCCCAGCAATAAACCCAACCGCAGAGGCAATTCCAAGCACCCGGCTTCCCAGATCATTAGATGAAATAACGCAGTCACTCTCTTTGATGGGAGAGTCCTCCTCTGACAGCAGGGAGCATCCATCAGTGGTTCCTACAAACCAGCATCCAAGAAGGGCCAATAAGATTGTTCTGAGGCAAAATATATTGCCTCTTCCTACAGAAAGAGCATCTGGAGAAAAAGGGGGCTGAGGTAAAATGGAATACCTGAATGAAGAAAACATCATAAGTAAGAGGGGTTAAAATAAAATGAAGCCTAAAAAAAATTTCTGAATCCTCTGCCCTAGGTGTATTACTGATAAAAAATAAGATTAGCTTCACTAACTTCAAACCACAGTTTATGCCAGGTAAGAATCTGCCTGACTAAATTTTACCCCTTACCTTTTTAAACAATGAAATGACACTCTCTACAGTCTTGCCTTCAGCAACATGTGAGCAAAATAGATTCTGTACCAATAATAAGAATCCATACTTTTTATACAGCTTTTAGCTTCTCTCAATAGTTTAAAAGTGCCCCATAGAGTGCTTTCTACCCATATTGTAACACCAACTACTTCCCTGTACAATAGGCTTACTCCGTTCTTTGTTGGAATTACTCCAGTTACATTCAAATGATTGTACAATCACTCAGTATCCCTCTGACCAAATTTATATTTATGTGCCATACAGTCCTGTGCCAGCACAACACCAAACTGTTACATTTTCCTGTCATTTCATATAAACAGACTCTTTTCCTTTTTAAATTAATTTTTTATAGTAAAGAAGCTGTTCAACATGATACTTATGAGTGGGGGACACGGTCAGAGATTACACTTTAACATGTACAAAAAGAGCATCCTACTTTAAGGTATTCTGAAGAAGTCCTGCAGTTTATATACTTTCAGTGTTAGGACTGACTGGATCTGCTTCTTTATTGCATGACAATCTAATTATGCTACACTTTCTCCCACTTGGAGATGGACCAGAAGTCCACTGCATTTACCACAAATCTAGCTTTGGGTCAGGACCTTATTTTGTAAGAAATGTTCTGTCTGCAGTAGGACTTACTGCTGGTGCAAGCAGCTATGCAGTGCGGGTATGAATGTCAGAGTCTGGTCCTGAGAAATTTTTTAAGAATTCTTCCATAACTTATTGTGCATGTTCTAAAAAGTTTGAGCAAAACCTATAAAAAAGATGATGCTAAAGCAAGCTACCCTAAGGAAATACCCCAGTAGAGAGTATGACAATGTTATCAAATAAAACAAGATAGACATCTGTTATTTAAGTTATTACAAAGCATTTGGTGTCATACTCAATAAATAATATTCCAGGAAGTTTAAATGTAATCCTGATGGACACCTAGCAAAAATAATTTTAAAATGAATAGCATATGTGGAGAGTATCTGATGGTTTTCTACTCTAAAAAATGAAAAAGAGCTATTTGTGCCAGAAATTGACACTCTTCCAGTTATCGCTGTGCTCCAATACAGTATGCTGTGTGCATAAAATATCCTCCCAGTATAATGTGCACCAGAAGTGTAGGGGGGGAGAGAAAAGGAAGGAAAAAAAACCACCACTGCTGTAGTTAGGAACTGCAGGCTGCTGGTTATTAAAGTGCCCTTCATTCACCTGCTACATCCAAATCAACAGTGCGGTGATTGGCGCTTGCTCTTGTAAGCGGGTATTGTGTGAGCAGTGGGCAGCTGGAACCCTCCGAGAATCTTCACTTGTCAGAGATGAATCAATCATCTCAAAAGATGTCAGCATCTGCCCAAACCATTTTATATTAGAATAAATGGCAGATGGTGGTGTTTTTATATTTAATCAGTTCCACCAAATGCAGTTTCATCTCTTATAAAACTAAACCATCTGCAGTGTGTAGGTGTACAAATCTAGCTAAATGCCCACTGCAGAGCCTTTCCTCTTAAAGGTAAACTGCACATGTTTAATATTTGTGGATGCTAAGTTCACTAAATTTCAAAAGCTTTAACAAACCACCCTAGTTTTATAAACACTTTTATCTTTATACTTCAAATATTTGGTATGAATGGTCCCTGCCTAATTCTTGCTTTTGAATCTTATTATGCAAACTGATCATACCTGACAGTATTAAAATACTTTCTATGCAAGATCATTCCTTCCTTCTTTCTATATAACCTCAGGCCCAGCTTCCTAAAGCATGGCTCAGAAAGACGCTTAGTGACCTGTCCAGGACAGAAGACCTCAACAGTGGTATAATTCAGAAAAAAAAAGGTCTCACCTGGCAGAATTAGACCAGAAGTCTTGATCTAGTGAGGCTTTCTCTTAATTTAGCCTGGCTTTTAATACTATCTCCTATAACAGCCTCATAGACAAACTGATCAAGCACAGACTAAATTAAATGGACAGTGAGGTGGACTGAGAACCGATAGAACTGTTGGGATCAAAGGGTTCTGATCAGCAGCACAAAGTCCAGCTGGAGACCAGCCGTTAGCGGAATATTATGACTTTGATATCTGGACCTGTACTGCTTAATTCCTTCACTACGGACCTGGGTGATGGGGTCACAGTGCACCCACAGCAAGTTTGCAGCCAGTGGGAGTGGTTGATGAACCAGATATTTGTACTGCCATCCAGAGGAACATCAACAGGCTTGAGAAATGGGCCAAGGAGAAAGTCATGACATTCAACAAAGGGAAATGCCGAGTCCTGCTGCTGAGGAAGAACAACCTCATGTGCCAAGATATACTGGGGGCTGACATGACTGAAAGTAGATTGGCAGAGAAAACATCCTACTGAGGACACCAAATTGAACACACACCACTGATGTACCCTTGCATCAGAAAAGGTGAACATCTTGGGCTGCATTAGGAACAGTTTTGCCAGCAGGTCAAGAGAGATGATCCTTCTCTGCTCAGCACTGGTGAAAAACCTCTGATGTGCTGAGTCTAGTCCTGAGTTCCCCAGTTCAAGAGAAACAGACATACTGGTGCACATCAGGCAAAGAATCACAAAGATGGTGAAGGAACTAGAGTCCATTTGTGCAGAAACTACTGTTCTTTGGCTTTTCTTTGATTTTGTCCCAGTTCCTTCCTTTGTGGCTTTGCTGACAGGAGCATGAAAACACATAAAAATTTTGAATAATTTCTCCAACAGGACCTGAGTGAAGCCTGACCAACAACAGGCTGGAGAGCTGATTTCCAATACATTTGATGGGGCAAGAGGGGCAGCAATAAAGCAGCTACACATCACAGCCCTGACTTCAGTTTTTGTGCTTTTTTCCATTTTATTCAGTCAGCACTGATGCTGGCGTGAAACAACCAGCACAAATCAGAACAACTGACATATACTGGACTCTGCTCAGACTAAAATTAACAGTGTAATCACTTGGAGATCTAGAAGTTCACTTTCATGAAAAAAATAGTTAAATTCTCTATCAGAAAGAATTACAATCCAACAATGGAAAATACTAAAGATACATCTAGCTATCTAGTAAGTCTACAACTTTGGAAAGTAATCTAAAAATAAAAACTTGCTATAAGTTTAGAAAAAAGATCCTTTACTATGCCATAAACTTACAGTACAAGATAAACTTTTCCTTAGCACCATGGCAATAAATACAGTGTGAGGCTTTTGTGCATTGTTAAAGAACCCTTACTTTTCAATCCAAGAGTGGCTATGCATTGGGGAATGGCTACAGACTACAAGGAATCAGCTGGTGCAGGAAGCACTTTGTAACCTTTCTACTTTTTCTATTAAAAATGAAGATGTGAAAAAATTTAATGAGACTGAAATATCCTTGAGCAGGTGCTACCCAGGGAGCCCCTAGAAATGTAGGCAGAGAAGATATAAGTGAGATCTGCAGCCAGTGGCTTGCATGGAGATGTGCTGCCCACCCAGGCTGCACACCCCGATAGGATCAGCAGTATGGGGACAAGACTATGCCAAGTGCACCTTGGAGAGGAAAGAAAGGTCTCATCTCAGAACGGTTTATACTTCCCCTATCTTCCATCCCACAGGGGAGAGGAGCAAAAAGTGGTTTGTGTTTGAATAATAGTTCCTTCCCAGCGTTGTATCTGAGGCAGAGCCCTTTACTCAGGATCAGCTCCCATTCTGCTAGTCCACAGGGAGTAAGCAGACAGGTGCCCAACTGGAGAGCAGGGCACCCCTCTAGGTTAACACAGTGGTTTCCACTTATAGCGATTCTTGGAAAGCTTTTCTTTAGTTTCAGTCCAAGTGCATTCACAAACAGTCCACTCTGGTTTCAGTTTGAGTTTTTCTGTCAAGTACAGCTCATTTGAAACCAAGTGACTCCTGAAACTGCTGTTTACTGCATGATAATGAAAACTATCCCTATGCTGTATTGTTTAAGACTTTGGGGTTTTTAGTAACTTGAGAGCTCAATACTCAAAACTCAGGGTTTTTCTTCTGAGTTACTAATTTAGTTTGGGCCTTGTAGTCCCCCTAGGTCAGTCGTTTTTCCAAAACCTCTAAGGAGTCATTCAGGACATGTCTACACACTGTACAAAAGCCTAACTTCAATGTAGGCATCACTTGTACTTTTATGTCCATCTGTCTTCACCATACCTTGGTTCATTACAGTTTGTATTAATAAGCAAGGAAGTGGGGCCAAAAAAATCCATCAGTGAAAAAGTCTTTTGTAAGAGTTATTGTCTGGGCACCAGGGCAGGGCACTGAGAAGACTCAAGTCTAGGAAAAGGCAGAATGTCTGTACTGGCTGCCAGAGCTAGAGCCTGGGAATTTTCCTAAAGGCAGAAGAATGAAATGAAGCATTGATACAGTCCTACAGCAGCGCATACTTTGCCTTGATAAAATCTCACAGATTAAGAAGCTGGGAAGGGCAAGCTGAGTAACAAAGAAATCGAGACAAAGAAATGGAGAAGGCAGCGGGCCAAGTAAGGAAGTAGGAACCAAATGACACCAAGGGCATGAAGAGCTGTGCACCACAGGAAGGCTTGGACATAGACAGCTCCTGAAAGCAGTAGGGAAACATAAGAAAGAAAAGGCAAGGAGCATACATATTCTTCATTTTAGGAAGATACATATACACAGTTTTGTCCATAAATACACATTTTTGTGTTCACGAACATGCACGTACACTTTTATATCCTTACATGTACATGAGTGCATGTGTTATTTATTGTGCTGTTTCAGAAAAAAAGTGACTGGTGTGCAAAGAGTGCAAAGACTGTTTGTCTGTTTGCTATCAGCTGTCACATGCCCAAAGAATAAATTGTAAAATGCCTTTTCCAGTAGAACCAACATTCTCAGCAAAGATGAGCTGACGCTAGTCAGGAGCTTGGTGGGGAGGCCAAAGGGGCTAATACAGCTGTGAAAGCATAACAGGCTGACAGACTGTTTATTGGAAAACTGCCAGAGAAGCCAAAAGAATAGACCATGTTTCAAAACACCCAGTCAAAATGGAGCTTGGGAATTCACCATAAGTCTGAAAGCTGAGTTTAGCACCAGCTCAGAGGTGCCCTACCAATGCTATGACATATTTTAAATAACAGTTTGGTATTTGTATAAAATTCTTATTTCATTCATTCTAAGCCACTGACAAATCATCATTCCAAAGGGAAAGTCTCTGCAATATTAATTTAATCGAAACTGTTACTCAAAATTTCCAGATATTTCTCCCAGAATCACACAAATGCTTCATCTACACTAAACACTTCATCTACTTCATAAACAGAATCATCCAGTTGTCTACATGTTCAGCTGCAAGGGACTGCTGTAATTAGTCTAGCTGCAGATCATGCCACAAAGTACTGGTCTCAGGCCCTGTCCTCATATCATTGGAATTAAAATATATTCAGAGTTTTTTATTATGGTCTACAGGGATCCTGTACACAGCTTTCAAAAGTACAGTGCCACAAGAATAGTACTGATCTTAGCCCACCCAACATGTATAAATATATAGCACCCATGACAAGCCAAAATAAACTGTTTCATTACTCAAAGTCCTAATGATATAGATGAGGAAGGCACAGAAATTATGGTAGATGAGCAAAGAATTACTGATACACAAGAGCAGGAGGGTTTTCTGGGGAAAAATTGCACCAGGGATAGAAAATTCATGGGAGAAAGCATGAAGTTGTAGGCAGGGGACAGATATGAAGCGGCTAAACTAGTACAGGAAGGTGACGTGGCAGTGTAGGCAACATCTGTAAGGCCCTAAAGATGAGGTTGGGAAGATTTCATGTGGTGCAGCTAAACAGGAAGACAATGAGTGACATAGAAGGAAAACAAAACTACTACTGGCTCACTTCATCTACTGTCACGTCAAGTCTCAACACAATTCACAGCTTACAGATTTACCAGCTAACACACTCCTCACTGCAAATTTCTAACTGAGCCAACTGTGCAGAAGTTTTCAATTTGGCTGCACCAAGAATGCCATTTTGTTCGCAGCACGGAGCAATGAGTGAGAAGAGCACTCTCATTTTCTGTTGCTGTCATTCTACAACGTTCAGCATGCTGATGGTGCCATCCTGACTGAAATGCTCGTGCTTTGTGCAACCCTGTGAGGGACCCAGACAGAGAAACAATGACATGGTCATGTTCTCCAGATAACAGAGACCAATTGTGTTGAGGTCATCAACACTTTGCCACTGGGGAGAGGAAGAGACTGTGCCAATTGCTTTGTTCCAACAATATTTCTTCCCAGCCTATTTATAATGCAATTTTAACAGCCATGGAGGACACATTATTCAGCTGCCCAACTTGGGGAACACAACTAGCAATGAAGGAGGGGGAGGAACTGTAGAAGTAATGGAAATCATAAAACATATGCTGCATCATCTTAAGTAGTCTCTTTTGTAACTCAGAGCATCAAACAGAGGTAGAAAGGGTGAATTTTGGGGCTCAGAGTATTAATCTGGAGTTATTCTCACCCACCAAATGCAAATAAATTTCTCTTGGAGAAGTGGAGCTGTTCTGCATTCATACCAAAAATAAATGTGAGCAGAACCTCATCCAACATGATAACTACTTCTTCTGCTGATTTCTTTTGGCTTGTTTCTTTCTTGCCCCACAAAACGCTGTGTAATGGGCAAACGAACATGGAGTTCTCTTGCAATAAATTGGGTAAGTGAACAGAGGGAAATCAATTTCTTTATGATGGGTCCTAGTACGAACAAAACCAGAATGTCTAATGAGTGCTGGAATGATGAAGTTTGAGGACAGAGTCTATTATTAAATTATGTTAAACTAAAACAGCTTTGTTGACTTCAATACATTTATTCCAAATTTTGCACAGATAGAAACTGTGACTGGAATATACAGAGTCCACAAAGTTGAGGTGCAGGTTCTGGAAATTAGAGGGATTTCTACTTCTTCCGATACTTAGAAAGAACTAAACTGGATCAATCTCCAATTCCACAATACATAAGGAAAAAGGTCTAGTATTACTAACATTGGATATGACAGAGGAATTAATAGGAAGTTTCTCTAATTTATGAGGTTTAAAAAAGAAATCCTTACCAGGGTTGGAAAAGACAGAGAAATTAAATTTTACAAGGACTTTAAACAAATCATATAAAAATAGCAAAACATGCTCTTTCCCATAATACGAGGGGGACCAGCAGAACAGATATGTGGAAGATACTCTCTAGCTTAGTGTTTAATTAGAAATTAAAATGTCACACACTTAGAACAGGTGTTCTAAACTTTTTTAAACACTTCCCTTTGAAGCAATAGTTTGCTTACCCTGTTTTATACTCTTCATACATATTAAACTAAAAATGTATATACATAATTATGAACAAATTCAGACTCCTACTCTGAAACCCTACTTCCAGCAACTTATAAGACTTGAGATGGACTGTCCAGTGGGATTCTCCATGCCTCTCACAGTCCCCACCAGACAGCCTACTTTAAACCTTATAAATCACTGGACTATGATAATAATTTATCAGAGGTATATTAAAGACAGAATTTAGCACCTGCATTAATGCCTAAGCAGAGGTTTGAAAGAATCATCCAGTTGCCACCCAGCGTTGTCCTCTGGCAAATCTGAAGATAGGCACAAGGCCAGAAAGTGGTCTTATCTGGAGCACTAATTACTACAGTGCTGTGAAAAAGCACTGTTCAACTAATGAACTTCTTTTGTAAGAGAACACCTTTCATATCAATGCTAAAAAAAGTGTACAAACACTTAAAAATTTAGGAGCCATCTGCAGATGTCAGGATGGAGCATTTGAGTCACTTCAGCGAGTTTCCAATTCTGTGACATTCTTCACAGTGCACATTTTTGAGAGCAGATAAGGATTTGCTCCAGTGGCTGAGAGCTACTGACGACTCTGGTCTGCAGGTGTCAGGGAAGGAAGCAAGATACTGCTGCTGCCAATGGCACATCGAAGTGAACTGAGGTCCTGTGTTCAGCCTGCAAACAACTTTGTGGAGCAGACTTTGCAGAACTCCACTAGCAGCAGAGCTGAAGATGGCATTTCTAACTTGCATTAGGGTCCAGTAAGAGGGCACCCTCCATAGCGCTGATTCAGGTCTATATTTCTAACAAGGAATAAAAGAAAGATTTCATCCCTGATACTTCTGATCCCTTTAGTCTGAGTCCACATCTCTATTGCATCCTACAGGGTAATATCACAAAAAGAGTGAAGCTTATCAAAACACATGTGCCATTATTTGTTCGTTTATTTTATGTTTTTAAAAACCCAGGATCTTGGAAAAATTACTTTTAAAAATGAATGTCTGTCTGCAGGCATATGGACCCTGAGGGATTCAAATGACAGCACACTTTCTAAATTACAAATTTTTCACTTAATTTTGAAACTGAAATGCCAATCTTCAAAAAAAATATTTTTAATATCCAAATGTTAAAAAAAAAAAGTATGCTTAATTTATACCTACTCATATGTTTAGCTTTTATTTCAAAAGGGACATTAAAACATCCTGCTATTGGTTCACCACAGTTTCCAGTGACACTTCTTATGCCAGTTCCCTCCTGAGTAAGAAAGGAGAAATCTCACATTGTGAACCAAACTTTCATGACTAATTTTCCCATTTAGAGGCCCAAAGTAAAAACCCAGTTTTGCAACTCGTGTAAACTCACATTCAATTTTAAGCTTTGTTCCCACAGCATTTATTTAAACTTTAAAATTTTGCTGAGTGGTGATTGCCATAAGTACATCTTCAGTGCTCTGCTGAATCAAGTCACAAATGCTGATTAAGCTGGAAAACTAATTTGTATCACAAGGAACCTGGATACAATCTTAAAAGGCATCTACTTTTTAAGGTCAGATTATAAACTCTGATATACACTTTATATCTGTAACATCTCAGAAAACATATAAACACATCTGCCAAACTGGGATGCACATCTGTGGCCACTCCTGGTTACTAGACAGGCTATCAGATTCACATCACACATGCATGTACATTTCCTGGCTCCCTTCAGTACGTGACCTACTTGAGCTTCCTACGTGGAAGGGTATGGTTTAAGAAGCAAAGGTCATGAATCGCCCTCTTAATACTACACACCCTGCCCACAGACAGCAGGTGTATCTATGTGAACTCCTCTGGAACATTTCTTGCTTGCAGCCGTCGCAGCAGACATTTTGAAATAGTTTGTGCAAGGCAACACCTACCAGAAATTAAAACCACAACATTAGAATAAATTCTAAACGTCCGGGACATTCCCTTCATCAGCTACAGAACACAAAAAGCTCTCCCGTGATTTTACCTCAGTGCCATACCCATTGGCTTAATGAGATTATACAGCAAGCAAACCACATCAAGGCTTGTAGGGACATATTCAATGTGTCAGCTCCACAATGGGAAAAGTATTCATCAGCTTTGCAGGAGACCTTTGTACGTATCACAATGCCTCCTACATCACTGAACAAGTCTCTTCTATCACCTACTGTATGTATGTAAAATACACCCTGCCTCCCGTCCTCTGAGCACAATTTGAGGAGCAAAACCATCTTGCCTTCTGTCAACCCCAACTGGGCAATGAAACCTGTTATTACCTCACTCCTCGCTCGGCCTCCTCGGAGAGCAGTGTTCAGATTTCTTTTCTCTGTGGTACTACATCAGTCACCATTACCAGCCTTCAACCTTTGCTAAGTCTATTACACATCACTGTGTTAATACGTTCACAAAAATTACTTTCCATCCCTGGTCAGAAATCAATGCATATCAAGAAGTCCTATTAAAGGAATAGAGCCATCAGACACCACGTCATTCTGAAACAACCCCAAAAAAACAAGTTGGCTTTTTAGAGGAGACAATAGGCTTTGAATTTGGTAATTACCAGCTATTCCTGATGACTCTACACAGGAAAAGCCACACCCTCCCCTGCTCATGGAGGCTGCAGATGTAAATCCCTCATTATCACTTCTGTTCTTTTGCTTTTTCATGTATTTAACCATTATAATGGTAAAGAAACTCAATGTTTAAACCAGCTTTAATTATAAGTTTTCCTGAGTGTTGCAACAAGGTCCCTTGAGTGACTTACTTGTCTAAAAGGCAGAAAAGTTTGCACAAATGGGTTTTAAGACACTACTTCTGGCCCACAGAACTCTTTGTCTCACAGGGCACAATAGACAAAGAAAAAAGACGAAAAATTTTAAAAAAAATTTAAAAAATTAAAAAATTTTTTAATCTCACAAATTTTTTAATCTCACAAAAATTTTAAAAAAATTTAAAATTTAAACAACAAACAAACAAAGCCAAAAAACAACAAAAAAAATCAAAACCAAACCAAAACAAAACACAAAAAACAAAAACAAAAAAAACAACACCACCACCAAAGATGGAAAGAGATTTCAGGAATCCAGTAACAATGCAAATTTTTCTAAAGATTACAGATGGCATTGCAACTTGAGAGGACTACATAACTGGGGCAGGCCCCTTTCAAGGCTAGATATCTAAATTGACTCTAGTGTCCAAGACAACATAAGATTTATAAAACACAAAGCCACCTTTGCTCCTCTCCCACATAATGTGCTTTTTGTGATGCATTAGATTTTACATGTAAAATGACTGTAGATTTAAAGACACTTAAGGACTTTGATTTTCAGAAGCAGAAGCCCAAATACCTTTAAAAGTCTGGCCCGTTATCAGCTGGAAAGAAATTGGTAAAAGCAATTATAGTCACTTGTTTCTTTTCTCTGTTCATCATCAAAATATCTTTTTCATATATTGGCCTCATTTTTACTGCAAGGTCTACTGAGCACAGAATATGTTTTTACATTTATAGAGTGCCCCATAAATTCATGGCACTAGATGTGTTTTTATAATAGTAAGTAAGGAAAAAAAAATCCATTATTTCAGTGGAATGATACTTTCCTCACACAAGCAATTGATATTAATGCCTCCAGCAACAGCTGATGTTGCCTCTATTAACACCAGAACCTCCGAAAAATCCTGGAAATTGTGTGCATGTTTCCATAGTGTGTGCAGTTTGGACTCTTGGAAAGTAATAAAGCATTTCAATGCAAGATGTCTCTTGACTCCTTGCTTACATAAAGGCACTCTGCTTATGAATGCAACTTCTTACTTTCACATAGCTAAACCACTAGTGAATCTCAGGAGTTTTAACATCACCAAGTATAGGGTGCTGCACCTGGGTCAGGGCAACCTCCGATATCAATATAGGCTGGGGATGAACAGATCCAGAGCAGCCCTGCCAAGAAAGACTTGGGAGTTCTGGTGGAGGAGAGGCTGGACATGACCCGGCTGTGTGCCCTTGCAGCCCAGAAAGCCAAACGTGTCCTGGGCTGCATCAAAGGCAGCGTGGGCAGCAGGTGAGGGAGGGGATTCTGCCCCGCTGCTCTGCTTTGGTGAGATCCCACCTGCAGTGCTGCATCCAGCTCTGGGATGCCCAGCACAGGAAAGACACTGACCTGTTGGAGTAAGTCCAGACATGGGCCATCAAGATAACTAGAGGGATAGAGCACCTCTGCTATGAGGAGAGGTTTTAAGAAATGGGTTTGTTCAGCCTGAAAAAGACAAGCGTTAGAGATGACCTAATTGTGACATTACAGTACCTGAAGAGAGCCTACAAGAAAGATGGAGACGGACTTTTTACAAGGACATGTAGTGACAGAACAAGAGGGAATGCCTTCAAACTGAAAAAAAAGAAAGTAGGTTTAGATTAGATGTGAGGTAGGGATTCTTTACTGTGAGGGTGGTTGAGGTACTGTAACAGGTTGCCTAGGAAAGCTGCGGATGCCTCATTCCTGGAAGCCTTTCAGGTCAGGTTGGATGGGGCTCTGAGCAACCTGGTCTAGTAAAAGGTGTCCCTGCCCATGACAGGCAGGTTGGAACTGGATGACCTTTAAGGTGCCTTCCAACCCAGGCCATTCTACAATTCCATGATAAGGCCATCACATCAAATGGTCAGGATATGCACAAGTGCAACAGATGCACCTTTTGTTTCACTATAAATTTCTTTGAGAACTTATATAACTGCTGTACCTACCTTTATGTAGGTCTTTCATTCTCTCAGCTTTTTAAAGTGCTTCTTTGGCCCACACTGTAGGATACACAGTGTGGTTTTATGCATATAGCATAGGATCTAGTGGCATGCATGTAAAATGAATGCAAAATATGCAGCCAAGATAAACTCCAGCAGATCCAGAAAGCAGAGCAGAAGAAATCACTTTTCTCATTACCTTTAAAATCTCTTCCATTTGATAATTATATAATCAATTGAGGGAGAAAAGCACTTTTCCTTGCCAGACGTGCATTTTCCTGTAATTGAGCAGAACTTTGCAGGATGCCTACTCTCTATTTGAATCCTCAGGCATTAATTGTTTTATTCAGCCATTTCCATAGGACAAGGCCACTAAATAATGAGACTCATCAACCTTTAGAATTAAGGAAAAATACGGATAACATAGAAACATGTAGGGCTTTTGGTGGCATAAAAGGACAGCTCTAGCTAGTTAACAAGAATAGCCAATGTATTCCTGACCCTAAGTGCAACAATTTTAACAGCTGGTCTCACAAAATAGATTCCATGATTAATACATTTGAAACAAACCTGAGTTGCTAGATTAGGGCACTCTGTTCAGCAGAGAGAGCATTTGTTAAATTGCGCATCAGATACCCATTGTCTGAGCGTAGTCCTGATAGTCACATTTTAAAGCTGATTCTCTAATATTCTTGGGATGCAATGTACTGCATTTTTTTCATCATTTCCTCTACATGTAAACTGATCTCCTGCATTGAAGCAGTACTGTTTAAAACAAAAGGGTTTGATTTATAGCCAGTCCCCAGCCTCATAAATCACACCTGCAGCGTGGTGCTCTGAGCTCCCTGTGTTCTGCCAGCATTTACGTTTTATAAATGATTTGGGTTTACCTCCCATTGTGATGGAGACTAATACAATTGCATTCTACTCTCCCAGCATTCACTCTTGCTGTTGCTCATTATTCCCACTGGGAATTCAGACCTAGTTTTTGCAAGCTTGTCAGGGGGGAGGGGAGTGGAGGTGGTGTGGGGGTTTTTTTTATATTAAAGAATGTTGAATTAAAAATTTATGTTTGCATTCTGTAGCTTTTTCTATCACTAGACATACTATGCAGTGGATTTTTTCCTCCCTATTGACTTTGCTTATATTTAGGCTCCCATTTGCTAAGCTAATGATTTGGAACTTAAGCAGGACAGCAGCTTGAAATGTTCAATACGCAGAGTATTTGACCTTCACAGTAACCCAGGTATGCACATCAGTCTTTCTAAAAACTGCATAAGGAGGTTAAATGATCATTTAAAAATAAGCAAAGAAAGAAAGAATAGTTAGTTCCCCAAAAGACTAAGTGCAAAGATTTTATTTTTAACTCTCAGAATCTACTGAAATGCCAAAAAGATGCTTATATAATGTTTTGCAATTATGTTTGAAGCTCTCAGCCATATAACAGTTCTAGTTGGTTAAGCATGGTTCAGACACTTGGAGATAACAAGACTTGCTCCTTAGAGCTGACAGCTTTAAGTCTTGATGCAAGGAATTATTCCTAAATCATAGCACCATTTAAGTGAGATTGATGGGATTTGTGCACATGCTTTGATTTTCTCTGTACCAAAACAATCAATGGTTCAAATTTTTCAATTAATGACTATCATCACTGCCATTTTGTTAAATACTGCTAGTACTATCCCTCTAACCAACAGAAAACCAGTTGTAGCTTGAGATTGGTAAAAGCCACAAATCTAAGTTACACTTCTGTCACAAATACTCAATACAACTTAGATTCTGTTTTGGAGCCCAGTCTTCTGAGCATTTAAATTGCAGCCTGTTATTTGATGAGTTGAAAAATTGAGACTTGAGATTTGAAAGGCTGCAGTACATGCCAATGTATGCTGAGATCAGGCTGAGACCTAAAGAGTTGCAAAAATATTTTTGAAATTAATAGTAGTTATTTAGAAAAGCTACTCCCTTTCCAACAAAACTTAGAGATGGACTGGAATAAGTAGACCTGTTCCAGCTCCATGAAGGATTAAGCTAAACGTTACTATTTTCAAAGTAGACTAAGTGAAACCAGAAGACTCTTTATTTCCTGAATTAGGACTGTCCACATATGGACTTATGCAGGAAGAGCTTCTGCATTTTAAATGCAAACTTTACTTTTATCCAAATTAACTTTCATATGAAGGCAGCAAGCCTTGAATTATTGTGCCCATTGTCTGAAAATTCATGAAAGTACTTGTATGAAAAGTAGGATACTGAAGTTCATAGTGTGGGCCTAAAGATAATCAGTTGTAACAATTCTTGCTAGGTAACAACTAGCCTAATTTTTAGAATCTGTTTTGCTTTTATATAGCAACTGCTTGTGTAAAAAACAGTGATTCTGACAAGTGCTTCCAAAATAGAAGTTAGTGAATTCACACTTTCTGAACAACTGCTTTAATTCTCTAGCAGTTCAAAATTATACTTTATTCTGGATCAGTTACTGAGAAGTAAATATCAAGTTTTTAATGCCAAAATTTGTTATCTCAAGTTTAAATTTCTTAGATTTATAATCAAAATATGATAAACCGTGACAGTAACTCTGTAAATATTGTCCATTTGATATTTTATCTTATTGCAGGACGAGGTAGCAAAAACACTGCATGAGCCTCCCCCCTTATTGCAATTACTGTTTGATCCACAGGTTAGTTTTACCATCAGATTTAACTGCAATAAAATTGAATCATGCAAATCCTGGTACACATGCATAAGGTTAAATTACATCTTGCTGTGTAGCCTTGTACATGTAATTCCATACACTGAAACAAGTCCTCTATTATGATTTGTTTTATGAAGCATTTTCAAACACCTATTCAGAAAAGATGTCCAGTATCACAAGCTTCATTCTGAAGTAGCTTCACATGCAATCACGTCCACTGAAATATTAGAGAATTTAATTCAGGTTTGGACCATCATTATTTCAAGTCCATTTGATCCAAGTGCGTGTGAGGCTGCATACTCATGACATATAACATATCCTTATACATTTGTTTCAAACAATCCTAAAATTCCAAACCTTCTTCCCTGAAGGCAATGTCTTTATACCAGGTCCTATCAAAAATAAACCTGCCATAAAAAATGCTTATGTAAGAAAAGTTTTATGCATTTTTGAATGCATAAAACCTGCTCCTCCATCAAAGTAATAATTTGAGTTAACTTTGAAGCTTAATTTAAATATTAGCAAGTGTGAAAAATTTATTGCGGTCTTTACACAAAACAAAAAGGTATTAAATGTGCCCCAATGTCTTCAACGAATGAAACTCATTTCAGTAAATGTAGATATGTTTCAGTTGATGGCTTTGTTTATAATGTGAAGCAGCAATTACAAGCTATATCTGGAACACTGATAAATTCATCCAATCACCTCTCAGATATTGGCACAATCAATTTAAAGGAAATTACTAAACTCATGCTTCCTAAACTTCCATTTGCACACACAAAACTGGTAGCTGAAAATGTGCAGTTTGATTTCCATACACAGCTTTCACTTCTTCACAGACATTTCTGAAGACAGGTATGTAGAATTTTGCTGGAAATTTGCCCTCCTGTGATTCTCTACATGCTAGGATTCTTGACATAGTCCATCCGTTTTCTGAGTTAATCCTTGTATAATAAAAAGTCTTGCAATCCACTATGTTATTGGAATCCAAATGTCTGTTCCAAATGTGCCTGTAATAGCGCTGATATTTTGAAAATACATTTAAATATCCAAACCTAGCAGTAGAGGACTGCCTATTTCCAGTTCTGCAACTCATTTACCCCTGGGAGAAATTGATAAAGAAAATTTAACCAAGAAACTTGCCAAATAAATATCTGATAGATCCATTAATATACAATAATAATCAATAAAGAGGGCTTTCCTGGCAGTGAATGACTAGCTGGAGGAACCATTAACTGTGAGAAATTTCCAGTGCAGAGTGCAATCTGATCCTGAAAATACTTATTCATATTATCAATCCTTATTCTTAAAAAATAATCCTGATTTGGGTGAGCCAGATGTAACATCCTGCTTAAGTACCATAACATACCTATTGTTCCCTAGGTATATTAATAAAGTACCATTTTTAGACCATTTGTTAAGTTCTGCAAATACTACTTATAAAATTACTTGAAAAGAAAAAAAAAAAAAAACACGTTTCTTTCTTAAGAGCTTCTTAAAGTTGAGTTCTACGTTCCCATGGATACACTGCATTGGTCCTATAATGGTCTTGCTTCAGCACAGTAAGCAGCAGGGAAACAAGACTCCCAACATTTCCATCGGCTTAGAGCACCTTCATTAGCTAAGTGCTGCTCCAGTGCTGCCCAGTGAAATACACCTTTTTTATCTTTTTCATTCTGAGAAAGAACTAATTCTTGGTCAATGCCCCACAGTTGATCTCAGCATAAAAAATATGCAGCTGTATAATTTCTCCCTAATACACCCCAGGCATGTTTCTCTGGCTGGTTCACACAGTGCCAGGTGGTTGCAAATTACTTATCATTATCCCAGATCATTTGTACAACACTAAGTATCATCACTGACCTCCCCCCCAGAAATATGAAGTTTTCAGTTCATACACAGAATCCTGTTTTCTAGAAGAATTCTTAGAATGACAGAATGGTTATCAACATAAATAACAATCAAATACCTCTGCTCTGAAAGAAATTAGTTATTCTAAGATGTGGCATGAATCCCACCTTATCCAACTGTACATGTGAGGAATAATTCTCTGATGCTACAGGTTGTTCTGCTTTCTTGTTCTTTGATGAAGATAATCATTATGGTCCCCAGGATAAGTCTCAAAGACATTTTTAAGGAGATTGGCAAAGAGAGAGCAATCTTGGAAGAAAAAGAAGCTATTAAAACACCATAATTTTCTTTAGATGCAAAGGAGGCAGAGGAGGGTCACTAGTTGAATACACAGGTTTTCATCTCTCTATCAATACTTCTCATACAGCTGAGGTAGTCAGTGATCAGAAGTGGTGAGTCTGCAAATGCTGCAAACATCCAAGAGGCAGAAATTACTAACAGCAGTATCAGAGATGCAAAAGAGGGAAAATACGGTTAAATTAATATTAGCTTTCAAAATAACATGAAAACATCTCAACACACAATACAGTTAAGACAAATCCTATCTTCAGGGTAAGGCGAACTAGTGACCTAACAGCTGTTTTCCACAAGATGTTTTCAGATGAGTAACAGTTTTCAGATGTCCGTTGCTGCACTCAGGACAAATTAAATTTTCCCTAGACTAACTTCTAATATTGCTGCTGGTCTTTCTAACATTCATCAAAACTCCCCTCTCATCTGTTTCATAAAAGATTTGTCATCTATTTTGCTAGGTTCAGAATGGCCAGCACAGTCCATCGTAAAATTCTTTTTAATTAAAATATTGGTTTTAAGCTCGATATTTAAAAAATCATTAATAAATTCACAGTTTACGGTATCCTAAGTGATGCTGCATCTAAACGACTGTAAAGCTAGCCTGTGCATCCTGTACCACCATCAGCACCATTGGTTTTGCTGTTTACTGTCTTCTTTCAAGTTTCACATAGCCTCCTCAGCCTTGCGGCTATTATCACCCAAAATAGCACATTGGATTCTGATACTGCTTGGGCTTTCAGGATGCTGTGCAGAACAAATCACCATCATGTCCAATATCTGGAGAGCTGTGACACTGCTAGATGTGAGCTTGGCTCAGTGATTCCATTAGCCCCATCAATACACATCCGATGGCCACGTGAGCAGCTATGTGATGTAGCAGCAGTCATTTCCGAAGAATCATTGACTGACTCACTGCAGAGACACAGAACTGATAATTAAATGAACTAACAGCTTCAGTTTACTTGCCATGATCAATTCAAGCTACAACACAGTCATGTGAGGAAAAGTTAGGAGCAGCATGATCAAGGCTGAACCACAGCTCCCATTTTGTGACACATCTTCCAACAGAGAGTTTTTCTGTCTAGGGTAAACAAAGCATCTTAAAAATCATTTTCATTGGTTAATATCAAAGGTACGCTTTCCTATGCAATGAAAAATATTTTGGCCAAGAAAACTATGGAACAATTAAGTGGAGCAGCTATTGAGTGGGCTGAGGATCGTTTGCCCTGAGTGGAGAAACTGAAAACTGAAACTGCATCTGAAACAGTGTCTACTGAGTAGTTGTATATAACCCATACCTGGGTCTGAGTCTTTGTTGTCTCACATAATCGGTATTTAAATCTGTGCAAAGACTGTGAAATATTGTCACTTTGAGCAGACTTCTACAGCCACTTTGCAGCCCACAGAGCAGGACAGTGGAAAGCTGGTCCTCAAAGCCAGCACTGCAGACATTACATGCAGTAGAACTTCTATTTACAGTATATATTTCCATGCTTCTCCTAATCCACTTTTTTTTCCTTCATCCTGGATACAGGAATGGTTTATTAACTTTTCATATCCCTATCCTGTCTGAAAAAGGTACATCACTCTTTAACACTGATAAAAAACTAAGTCACACTGAAGTGGTTTTGTGAAACTTATCCAAGTTCTTCAGTACAACTGATGTGTTTTCCTTTTAACGTAGATATGGCAGAATATCACACCCTGGAATAGACACCCTGGAGACTCCACAGTTACTTTCAGTAGCAACAAGAGCCCATCCCAAACATAATTTCCAATCTGTCATCCCTCCTTGAATACTAAAAAGAGCCTCTTTCTCTTATAACGTATTGAAACCAACTCTGTATTACAGAAACACCTCCAACACTCCAATACCACCTGAATTATTTTCTTAGATATGTATCCCAATGCCACAATTGATCTCATGTAAATCAAGTCAAAAGGATTGAACACTGCCTTTTCTCAAAACCTACCAGCAAGGCAATTTCCACTTGGAGATACACATTTCTGCCAGGGGCAGCATATAGCATCTTGGAACTTAAAAGAACCACTAATCAGGAGAGGATGCACACAGAGGAAAACAGAGATTTTATGCAAGCTAGAAATTTTGGGGAGTCCCCTCCAAAAAAATTAATTTTTCATATAAAATGCAAACTCAGCAGTAGTTCTATGTAACAGCAAAAGTCAAAAGTAAAAACAGAAAGAAGTTACACCTTTTTTTTGGCCAGTGACTCATATTTTTAGAGCAAGTAATTAAGAGAATTCCCCACCACTGGTCTTTTAAACTATTAGTATAGATACAGTATCTCTACATTTTTGGTAAAGCTATGGTTATTATGGAAGCAATAGCTTTGATTTTATGACAGTAACTGTCTGTACATATTCTCAAGAAAGTCTTAAACTTCAACAATAAAGTTTGGAGACTGTTTTCTTGGTGTTCTTATTACTTTTTCTAACACTGCAAGATTACTCTAAAGAAAAGAAAACAATTAAGATTCATTGTTGATTGTGATCACTCATTCAAGCAAATGTATCATTTACAGAATATGTTCACATTTCTCATGCTCCAAGTTTATGTAACAGTGTGTTCCCTCTTTCCAAAAATTTGCATGCAAGGTCTGAAAACCTCTTCTCCTACTAGGAATAAAATCCTACCCACAGATATATTAGAACCTTTTTTGAATGTCTTTTCAAAAGGAGATGGGTCTTGGGATAAAACACAAGACATGAAAGGCCTGAAGACTGCATACAATTATATTGTGAAACACGAGACATGATGCTCTGACAGCACAGCCAGCCTTTAAGCATTAGTATACATCTGCAATCCAACCTGTCTCCAGTCCCACAGCACAGCTGTAGTCCCAGGGGGGCATTCCACGAGCCCATAGCACCAGGCTGGTTACTGGCTCTGACATCCCTGGCACCAGCCCTTGCACTACTCCTCCTGTCTCAGCCCCGCACCTGAATGCATTGTGTCCCAGTGCCAGTGGCTGAGCAGCCACAGCACCAAGCACAGAGGCACCATGACAGCACCTGCAATGGAAAAGGGGATCTGAAGCTGAACTTGCCCTGACAGACAACAGAGACAATTAAAACCAGCAATGTGATGTGTGCGCACCTATACAGAAATCACGGCAAAAAGAAGTGCAGTGCTACTCTGCTATCTCAAAAGAGCACTTGTACCAACTTTGTTGGGATTGTATCAGTCAAAAAGTAATAAAGACATAGTCTTTTGTTGTCTTAAGATATTTCTCAGTTCCATGGCACATGCATTCAAAAGATAACAGCTTTGGTTTCTTATTACTATGAATGCATTAAGCATAGCATCAAAAGTATTCCTGAAACCATTTTGCTTATCTTCTGGCATTGAATTTGATATGACTAGAAACAATTCAAAATTTGTTAAAATAATTTTTAAGCCAAATATTATCATCATCGAAACTCATGCAAGTGCTCATGTCCATGCACTGGAAAAATATGAATATCATATTAGATTTGTCATGGTTATTGAAGTAAAACATTTTAGGACAGGCTGTAAGAACAATTGAGTTGTAAGGAATGGTTGTATTATTAAATTTCATCATTGGCCCACTGTACTTAAGACAGCAAGTCCACAATCTCTTTCTGCTTTTTAAGATACCTAATTAATATTTAATTAAAATATTAATTACTTTAATATTAATAAAAATATATTTATTTTTAAGATATTATTTATATGGACTTAGCTGTCCTCTGTTAAATAATTTCATATAACCACTGACTGAAAAAAGTAATTGATCAGTTGAACACCATAGGAAGGTTTATAACCTGTATGCAACATCGCACACTTTTTGCAGTTTGAGTACCTAAAGTGCCATTCACAAAAACGTGTCTCCAAAGGAAATTAACTGGGATTACTTTAGCTGCCTCATTCTAGGATTGCAGCCTAGTATCACATTTTGCCTGATCTTTTTGTATTGCTCAGTGAGGTCAAACAGGAGGTGCAAGGGCTCAGGTAATTTATTTTGCGTTCAGTATTGACGTCTTGGTCTACAGTTTACCATCAGTTTTATTTCAATGGGACTTAGTATGTGACCAGCTCAAGAGACAGTTCATTCTCTGACAACTAAACATGAATTAGAATATTAAGAACCAATTTTGCAAGGACCAGCTGATACAGACTTTGTTCCAAACTGCTGTAAGGTGTACATCCCCAGTGTTCACACTACCAGCCATTGACTAGTGTTCATCTTACCTCCTGGAATCTTCACACTTCCTCCTAGGAGAAGAAGCCTCAGTACAACTATTCCTCCTGCACACTCGAAGGCTACACCACCAATAATCAAAACAGTCCTGTCGCCTATTCTGTGCTGAAGGAACTGTTAGTTTATTGAATGTGGGTCACAGTCAACTGCTGAGACCAAAAGTTAACATTCTCAGAACCAAGGCTTGACACTGTCGGTCGCCCACAAACGAGGGGGCATAGCGTCCTTCCTGCACACGTCCATGAGAACGCAGGGCAGCTGCTGATGTTGCTGCAGCAACGCTGGCTCACAGCAGGTGGTGCAGGCAAAACCACAGATCTCTTCCTTGCATCTCCCAAGGCAAAGGATCAGGAGGGGGTCTCTTGCGTATTTTCCCACCAAACCCACTGTCAGACAGCCCAGAGAGAAAAGCAGGAAAAATTGAAGGGTCCATGGTTTTATATACCAGGGAGAAGGGGTGGAGAGAGAGGGAATAACCAATGGGAAACAAGAGAAGGGGTGAAACAATACTAACAACAACCAATGGGGACAACATAGAGGCGGGAACTAGAACAAGGAACCAATGGAGCGTCAAACTGGGGAGAACTTTCCAGACAGAGGCGGTGGCTTTAGACCTCGGTGCCGCCCTCTGATCCACCCTCAGGGCTGTCCTCGGGATCCTGGCCCTCCCACCACTGGATGGCCAGGGCTTGATTGTCATTAGATGGCCACAGCCCACGAGGGGGCTGGGTCACTGCAACAAAGACTGGATAACAGATTTTGTTCAATGCCTTTAGGCGTTTGAATAACAAGATGTCAGCAGCCCTGATCAAGCAGCCACAGAATCAGTCATAGAATGGTTGGCATTGGAAGGGACCTCTGGGGGTCATCTGACCCAACCACCTTCCTCAAGAAGGGCTACCTGAAGCAAGTTGCCCAGGCCCATGTCAAGATGGCTTTTGAATAACTCCAAGGATGGAGACTTCACAGCCTTCCTGGGCAACCTGTGAGTGACTACGTTCACCACAAAGAAGTGTTTCCTGATGTTCTGATAGCCCCTTCTGTGCTCCAGTTTGTGCCTGTTTGAGCCCATAGCCTGCTAGAAAGATGGCAGAGAAAAACTACCTGGAGTACTAGGCAGAGTTGGAAGACAGGAAGGCTTTGCTAAATGACAAGACTTTAAACATGTCTATGCACAATTATAGGTTTCATACGCATAAGGACCAGTTTTTCACTCCTTTAGTGGTCTTGTTATGAGGTTGGTGATATAGCTTCTGTGACAAGCTCCACTTGCACCTTTCATGTTCTTCTGTCTCTATCAGAAGATCGGCCTCACTCTGTAGTGATGGATGCACATAAATAAATTACAGGAAGACTTCTGGAAACTGTCATCTGGAAAAGGCCAAGAAGTCTGATTTCCTTCATTGCAGAAGCTTTGGGTAGGAGTTGGAATCTTTGTTATGTGTTGTGGGGTTTTTTTCTGGTGAAATATTAGTTTAATGTTTTTGAAAAGATTTTGCCTTTTTTTGCGGGCATATCATCAAAGAGTATTAGTTTAATACTTGCTATCATTCATTTACTGGAGCAAAAACATTAAACACATGTCACTTCAAAACTGCGTGACATAATATGAAATTGAAATGACCTTTATTTTGGCACAGTACTGCACTGAGTTAGAGTATTACGAAGTCCCAAGTGTTGCCTGTTTACAAATGCCAGACAGGCTGCTACTATGGCTCTAATGTGCTCAGAGATAGTGCAGCCTATGAGCGACTGTAACTAACTGAAAATAGTGAATTAGCTGTGGGGGAAGATTCACAGCTTACCAGTGGGGAAAGCCACTACTTCAAGACAATGCTTTTATTTATGTTGGAAATTTGACCAAAAAGAAGTGGAAATTTTGACCAATTACTCACTTTTCTTAAATGCTGTTTTGGTGTTTAGCCTCCTGTCATGCAATCCATAAACTTGCATCTTGGGTCTAGGATACTTCTTCCCTTCCATATGGTTCTCACACCAAGTCTGTAAGAGTGACAGCTGAATGAGTCACAGTCATGCTTAACTTCAAGCACAAAGGTGTCTACTTCTAAGTTTTAAAAATGCACATAACTGCATCATAAAAAACCACAGGCTGCAACACAGATCTTCAAAGCACTGCCAGGGAGTGCACAGATGTGTACGTCAACCCTCTGCACCCACTGCGCCATTCTCAGGACTCAGGATAGTCAAACAAGAGTCAGATTTCCACTCATTTCCTGAGGTTGTTCAACAGCTTTGGACAGCATCTGATGGATGCTGTGGATCACTAAGATTCCGTCCCCTGGACCTTTTAACACACATTCAGCCATCCCCCTCTCACATCAGGGGACTTCTCCTGAAGAGGTGCAGATCTCCAAGACAAAGACATGACTGACTCTTATATCTGTTCCAACAAGGAACTCCATGGCTATAGCAGTTGCAGCATTTCACTGTGTCGAACTGAGGTCCTTCTCCTGAGGCCTTACAACACAAAAGACATTTTGTAATAGCTCCCTTTGAAATCAAATTAGCGATGTTTCAAGGCGTGACCCGTAAAGGGCTGCTGTCCAGAATGGACATGTGTTTGACAGATACATCTTCTACCTAGCAGGCCTCTTCAAGAGTACAGATGGACTCAAGATGTGTGAACAGAGTTCCAAAAGAAGAGCCATGGGATATCAGGATATACAGCAAAGCACTCTGCCTCAACAGATAAAAAGGAAACAATATCAGATACAGTGTGAAATAGCTCACTCCAGCTGGTAGGACAGATTCTGACAGCATTACATAGGTAAGATTACTGCAGAGAAAGATGCTATTCCATACATGCAAAAGCTCGCAAAATATAGCCTGAATTAAACTATATAACCTTGAGCCAACTCCTTATAAAAGTCATAAAAAGTCAGAGTCTCCTACTTCCATTTGTCCATACACTGAAAAATGCTAAAAGTTATTGTGGGCTGTAGCTCAGTATACGCAAGTACACAATTTGATGGGCTGGAGACTAGGGTATCTAGAAAACAGTCTATTTTTATCTGTCTAGCTAAAAAATTAATGGAAAAGTTAGAAAAGAAGATGAGCTTTCAAGTTTGCCACAATGTATTTACTTATCTAACAGAAAACTAAACACCCCCTTGTCCTGCAGGGTCAATTTCTCTGGAGCAGGAATGAAGATGAGAACTCCTGTCCACAGTATATTAAAACGGGAAAGCATTTGGTGGTTGGCCTTTGCAAACATCCAAAGGTCCCATTTGACTGTAGAGACAATTAATTTAAAGCATAGCAACTTCCTAATGCAGTCCAGGCCTCAGCTCCATAACTCATTTTCACATGAATTCACAGACAAGAAAAAAAAATCATGCTAGTATATCAAAAACCCCTATAGCAGACAAATTAAAAGAAACATCTGCTGTCAGGAACTCCATCAGCTACTCCTTGCTGCCAGTGTCTTTTTTCTGAAAAGAGGACACAACAGAGATTAACTATGTGTATTTTACAAGATGAAACAGAGTCCAGGGCAAGGTCCTAAAAAGACATAGGCTGTGCATTATTCACTATGTGTTAGGATCAGCCATTTCTGAAAAGAAACCAGATACTTTAGGCTAGGACGAGGAGCCACGGTTAAAATACCGCAGTGAAAAATGCCTGTGGATGACGACAGCAGACTTCACTGATGGTAGAACTTAACTTCTATCAGACTCCCAGTGGCTCATTTCTTCAATGATCTTCAAGTCCTGCCTCTGCTAACAACAGGAATGGTAACTGTTTCAGGAAATGGGACCAATTTCTACCTTCTCACAAAAAGGATAGTGGAGCATGCCATACTGTACACTGTTCAGATATAAGGTTATAGCCAAGATTTAGCCCAAGTTCTTGTATATCTATCTTTTCAGCTGCATTTGATTACTTAAAAATGACTGACTAACACTCGCAATTTTGATATTGTTTTTCTAGGAAATTACTTTAGAGACCAGGAAATGGTCACAGTGATCACAGACCTACATGCGAGTGCCATCCTGATAAAGTCACCATCCCTGTGAGACATACACAGTATGAGATTCAAATCCTGATATGAAATTCCAACCCAAAAAAGGTGGGAATTCAGCTCACTCTCCACGTTCAAGGAGATCTCCTTCCTTGGACTGCAGAGACGGTCAGTAGTCAGATTGACTTTGATTGTTTCCTCAGGACAGGAGTGAGAAAACCAAACTTCTACCACTAGAATTTGATGAAACCCAGTGTGGCCACAGCTCTTTCTCTTGGATTATAAACCTAGTTAAAGCTTTGATTAAGGAGTTAGTAACTGAATGGTAATAGGATCATTCTCATCAGTGCATCTGTATCAGCAGCAGAGGAACATCCTCCTATTGTTTCTGAAGCAGTAACTATTCATGTTCTCCATGTGGACTATAAATAAACTTGGCCCTGGACACTGTGCAGTTGGAGTAGTCCATTAAGAGAAAGTATAAAAAAAAATAATGCATTCAAACATAGACCAAAGCCCAAAGGCAATGATCAGTCTGCTCCGTCACCCAGGTTAGTGAACATGAGCCAACACTTACACTTTGAGTTCCCCCCTAGAGTGATACCTTTTCCTTTTCAGTCCTTCATGACATATTTACATCTCTGTCTCTCAGCAGTCCCTACTGAGACTCTAGGGATCCACGCTGGCCCGGCATGAATGTTATTTTTCTTGTGCTACTACTGTTAAGAGCCAATAGAAGATATTCAGGAAGGAATTAAGAGTGTGTGTTAATGTGATTTCTGTCATCCCCATATATCTTGGATTAGGTTAAGCATACTCTTTCTCCCCTCCCCCATTTCAACACTGCTTCCCAATGTATATGCTATAGAAGTAAGTTTGCATTAGCTGTATCTGCACTAGACAATTGAACAAGCCTGAGACAGTTCTTTGGGATTACAGCTGCTGTCTGCTAACATTTCCTACTCATACTATTTAACCTTCTTAACCTCCAAAACAAGATGGTCAGGTACCTGTTCAGAACAGGTCCTGGGTTGGAGCTCATCCCTGAATGGTGCCTGTAAATTATTTGAGAGAAATCTAGTTGTTCCAGGTCTAAAGCCTGCCAGGGATCTTCTAACACTCAATTGTAGACAATATGGTGCTTGGGGATGCTTCCTCACAGTTTTCTTTAATAGTATAGATATTGCTGTAGACAAGAGGAAAAGAAACTCAAAATCATACAGAATCCAGTGACCAGTGTTCTGGTTTTATAGTTGTTTTCTTTTCATTTAAATTCCTCATCAAAACTGCCTTCTACCCACTAATATCATATTCTACTCATTTACAAAACTATTCAATGCTCCAATGAACACCTTGGTTAGCTGTCAATATATTATCAAACTTACAGCATTATTTTAGACACTGGAAATATTATGGGTACATAAAACACACCCAGAAATGATACAACACTTTTAGATGAGAAGGGGTCTATCTTTCAGACCTCCATAGAGAGAGACTGTCTCTCTTAACGGGGTACCCAATCAGTATCATTCAGCAGATCTGAAACAAACTGAGTCACATTACAGAGCAAGCATTTACAGGTCTCTACTCTAGGACAGAGCTCCTCATCTCTTGTCTGAATGTGACAGCTCCCACGCTAAGGTCACTGGTTTCTGGGTTATTCAAGCATTCAGTGTTGATGTAGAGTAGATGTGTTCCCACTCAGGAACATGCAGCTAGGACACATCACCCCTCAGTTTCACTGTATGTTCTCAAACACATAGGCAGGCACAAGGACAGTAGTTTTAAATCCTTACAGAATGGGAATGATGCCTTAGGTTTTAATTTCTATATTTTTCAAATCCTGTACTGCCTAGTGTGTAACTCTAAAGTTCCTTGTAGCTCGTTAGCTGCTCTCTTAGGCCAGACAGACATAACAAAGCCTCTCTGAGTTTGCTGTTCAAGGACACTTGGGCTGTCCTAGGCCCAAAAGGTGTAAACTAGGACCATGAAAGAGGTGGAGAAATTGAAGAGAGTTAAAGTTTTAATTGGTGAATTTATGCTGACATGCAAATGGACCAAACTTTAACTGTGTCAAGAACTTGTGATTTGTCGTCCATCTTGGGGTCCGTTTTATGGAAGCAGCCTCTGGCTCCCCAGGGTGTACCTTGAAGGCCCTTCAAATAAATACCTACCCTTATTCCCTTACTCCTGTCTAGTCTCTGTTTTTAGGTGGCTGGGAGAAGGCATCAGGAAAGATCTTCCCTGCTCAGAGACAAAAATTCCTATCTCTCCCTGGCATCATTACTTGGCAGCAATGACTCTAAGGTGTTGAAACCACATTTAGCTTTATGGAATAAAACATAAAAAGCTGTCAAAATGTGCATAAATAAATTAGAGTCATTATTCCAGCTTAAGGTTCTGGGGACATAAACAATCCTCTTGAAGTTCGCTGTGACATTTTCTGCAGCAGGAGCCAAGCATTAAAATTACGTCCTGTATACAGAGAGCTGTAAATGCATTCTGTCTTAGGGCCTGGCACTGCGGCACAGAAATCAACAGGCCTGCCTTGGAATAGAAAATACAGCAGTTCAGGGCCAATTCCCTGCCCCTGAGCACAAGTTTTATGGCACAGCCCATGTCCATATGGCTAAACTCTGTCCTTCTGCTCACTCCCCAAAGAGGAGTTCTCATCCGTATCTGCCTGCTTGGAATAGTCCCTGGCTCACACTGCTGCCCTGACCCATCTCCAGGCCCAACTGCAGAGAGCACTGGCTGGCACGGGCAGAACCATGCCCTGGCGTGTGCGAACACACAAACTCCACAGGTCACCAATATCACTGCTCCTGGCTCTGCCCAGTGTACTGACACAGCCACAGTCTGGGACTTCTGCTAGGATATTACCCTAAATGTTTACCCTTTTGTGACTTCCAGTTATATAAGAAATGCAGAAAGTGACATCCAAAAAAGACAAGAGGAATGAAGACATACACACATTTTGTGTGTATGGGGATGTAAAGGAACTGTACCAGGTGAGGTCACACATCCGTCATGCCTCCATCACTAACCAGTACATGAACTTAGGAAACAGTGTGATATCAGGGTAAACACACAGTGATACCTCCTCAGCATAGTCTCCTGCAGCACTTCGTGACTCAGAGACTTCCTGAACAAAAAGTGGTACCCTGGTATTTAAAAGCCTTCTGAGGATTCTTCTTGAAGAAAATGAACTCTGGATTTAAATGCTGTATAATTAAAAATCCAGTGAAAATAGGCTTCAGCAATTTGAATTATAAACAAGGAGCAAACCCATTCATTCAGAAAATACATTTTACATCAAAAGAACATCAAAACAAGGATGAACAAGAGTAATGTCATTACAAGAAACCATCAAGTTGAAAGCTACAGTCTCTAAGAGCAAAATGGCACTGACATCACAGAAGGCTTTTGCTTGGGCTCAGTGCACATAAAACACAACAGAATCAAATTTTGTAGTGTATTCAAGGCAGAACCTGCTGTGGGAGAAATTGAACAGCTAGTAACTCCAGCAAAATGCAGGATCCCTCCTATTTTGCAACCAACAATATTTACAGCAAACGTTTTTTCCTGATTTTTTTTGTATATCTCTTTAAGGTTTTGAAAAACCACCATAGCAATGGCGTCTTTGGGTTCTGATGGGTATTTTTGAGCTACTTGCTAAATCCATATCAGGAGCTGAGGCAGCCGTGGCAGTATAAAGAATTGTTCCATTCCTGAGTGGGAAATTCCATGAGATAAAACATTCTTGCATTTTGTCCAGCAGAAATACTGTATTTCCACTGAAAATGCCATACTAATAAGCTCACTAGTGATGTTTTTTTAGAAATTAGCAAGACAGAAAAGCTTTTGACTTCTCGGTCTCCTCGTCTCTTTCTCTTCAGTGTGGGATCAAGTTCGTCAAACCAAAAATCTAAATGCATTTTTACCCCTAACAATAAAGTAATTGATATTTCCTTACTTTTGCCTCGATGTATCAAAAACATACCAAGAGAAAATCATCCTGCTTTACAAAACTTCTTGTTGACCATGGAAAGGAAAGACTCCCTAGAAATTCACCTAGCACAGAAAGATTCCTTCTTACTCTGTGCTTACTCACAGCTCAGTCACAACAATGCAGATGCAAGCTTGAACATCCATGATCTGACTCCTCTGAGATTTCTTCTCACCTCCATGTACATTGTAAACATGATACAAATGCAATCCAATATTTTTATTTGGGAAATCATGGAAAGTTACAGAAATTAATTTGGAGCAGATGACAGAACAATTCTGACTAGGACAGAAATCAGGAAGAATACAAAGTCTTCTGCCAAGTTTGGGAAGGAGGTAAAAGGTACTACAACACTGAAATCATGCCTCTATAGATCACTATCTGATGTATATTAGAGGAATGTTGGTTATGTCATGTGATTCTCTTCTGCCAAAAATTTCCTCATCTGCAAAATGGTGACAGCAGTATTGCCAACCTCAGAGGGATCCTGTGAGGACAATGACTGCTTTCCAGTTTTCTTACACTGGGCAAATATTAGATTAAGGACAGAGGAGCCCATCACCACCCTATGGCCTCCTCAAATGCCAGAGAAGCAGTATAGGGCTCCTGGCATGCAGATCAGATCTATTCATGTGTGATCATTTTTTCTAAACCATCACTGGCCTGGATTCCTCAGATCACTAATCACCTTCAGCTCAGAACACAACTATTACACCAATGTGAGATATAAAAATACAGTGTTTACAATTATATGGGTAAAATCAAATTTATAGAGAAACAGAATAAATTAATCTAATAATATCAGATCACAATATATTTGAGTTGCAAAGGATTTAAGAGAAAAAGAAGGGGAGAAAACCCCAAAACTAAAATTATTCTTTAGACTATCCAGTAAGTCTAGTAAGCCAGCCATACAGCAAGGGCTCAGGGATTGGCTTGGTAGGGAAGAGAATTATTCTCATGATGTATAAGCTGTAATGAGGGCAGCAGGTGACACAGGCCCCTCAAAAATACTGCATTGTCAATGCAGCAACATCCTCTCAGAAGGAACAGTTTCATAGACAGTGTCCCAGAGTCTCTCACACCTCATTAGTGATCTCCATGCCTTGGAAGATATATGGAAAAAACAGAGGCATCGCTACCAGATATCCCTGGAAACAGGTCAATACACAGGAGAGGCAGCTTTACACAAAGACACCCTGAGGTTCCCCATTTCTTTTCCTCCCAGCCTAGGTTGTGGCAGGACAAAGGGCAGACATAAGAAATATGGGAGTCACCAAAAAAAACCTAGGAAATGTTTTTCTGAAAGCACTGTGTGTACAAGACTATATCCTACTCCTTTCCCCTCTGGTGGTTACAGTCCATCTTACATAGGCATGACTTATCACTAAAGACAGGCAATTAAATATGGGAACGCAAGTAAAGTAAATGGTCTGTGTTCTTGTGAAACCATTTCACCATTCTTCCATAAACCAGAAAATATTTAGCAAGAGGGGTGCAAATTGGGCACAGATGCAAGAGTGCAACTGAAAGGTGAGTATCATCTGCTGGAAGCAGATCTGGACAGAAGCATTCAGCATGAAAAATATTTCCTTAGTTCTCAAGACATAGAATTTGCTTCCTCTGGCCTGAAAATATTTGTTACTTTCATTCTGAAACTTTGAGTTTTCCATGCATGCTTCCAACAACAAACTGTCAACTGCTGCTCCAAAATTTACAGTGTTTCACAAAAAAAAACTACAGACCTCAGCAAAATATTCTTCTGCTGGCTCACACAGACCAGAGCACTTGAGCCATTGGAAAACACAGCAGAGAATACAACATTCAGCCATTAAAACTCACTTATCCATTTAGTTTCTCTCTAACAGCCTGTCAGAGCTTCAGTTCAGTGACAAGAAAACCTCCCAAATCTGCAAAATGGTCAGTCTGCAAGGAAAACACTTTCCAACAGCTTTGATGTCTCCTGGTGAGACTCTACATTACTCCAGAGGCCCCAGGGATATACACTGCAGCAATATAAGGGCTGAAATCTGTCCTTATAATTTTGTACCACTAAAATCCTGAGTAATCCTCATTTTGAAAACTTAAGTGAGACTTAAGCAGTACATAGCCTCACACCAGGTCTTCTTTGTGTTGGCACAAATTTCACCCAGGCAAGACAATATTTGCTCAGGTGCAGTACCTTGGGTGAGAGTTAATCCCTTTCATTTCTGACACAATACTTATTATGTACAATAACCAATAAAAGCCACTCTTGAGATCGACAACCTACACACTTTCAATTTCCTCTCATGCACTGTAGCCTTTCATAAGTTTCTTTGATCCTGTATAGGTGTCAATCTTTGCATGCATATAGGTCACAAGAAAGTTCATCTCATGTTGATAGCCCAGTCACCTTCAGATACATGGATTTTAAGCCATTTCCACTTCCATATTTAAATTTATCATCTTATTTTAGTTATTGCATTATTCCCAAAGTTGCAAAGCAACATAGACTGTGATTTTGCTTGGACCCGTATTAAAGAGGAAAAAAGTCATGTCAAATATCAAAGCTTCCTTCTTGCCTGGCCAGTTGGAGACACATGTGCACACTGTGCTCTTCCCCGTCAAGGGAAAGGTGGGCCATCTGAGGCAGGGTTTACAGGGGCTACTGACCCAGGAGCAGCATTCCTGAGACAGTGATTGGTCTGAAATCACACTAAATGCAGAATCGAATCATGCAGGCTCAAGATGCCCCGTGAAATCTGAGCTGAGGACTCTGAATTTGGGGAAGGGCAGAGGGCTGTCTGATGCAGGCACTCCTAGAAGAGCACTGATGAACATGGAGCATGACTGTACCCTCATCTTCCTCCAGTCCCAGAGGCTGAGCACAGCCCTTCACAAGTGTACAGACTGGGTCCTGCTGCAGCCTGAAATCCCTGCCAAAAGTTAAAACATCCTCCTCAGCTTTTTTGTTTTTTTTCCACAAACCACCAGCACTGAAAGTTCTGCCTTCTTTGGTGTTTCCAAACAGGACCAGAGGCTGCCAGTGACAGAGTGCAAGACAAGAGGGACTGGACCTAATCTTTTCTGAGAAGGCAAACCTTACAGAAATGTTTGTTTTCACTCTGCTGTTCAACATTCCAGCTAGTGGGAAGCTTCAGGAACTTGTTCCAATGGCTTGTTTCTCCTGCTCCCTCCCATGGCAAATTGAAATCAATATTTTTAGATTCTTGTCATTCCCTTGAAGACACTCTCTCCCTCCCTTTCTGAGGTCACACAAACTTTGCTTTGGACTCCAAACTATTAAATTTTCACATTACTCATTTTAGGTGTCTGAAAAGCTTCTTACTCATCAGCCCATAGAAGGAAGTGTTCTTTGTAAATTTTTTTTTCCCTTTTNCAGGACCAGAGGCTGCCAGTGACAGAGTGCAAGACAAGAGGGACTGGACCTAATCTTTTCTGAGAAGGCAGACCTTACAGAAATGTTTGTTTTCACTCTGCTGTTCAACATTCCAGCTAGTGGGAAGCTTCAGGAACTTGTTCCAATGGCTTGTTTCTCCTGCTCCCTCCCATGGCAAATTGAAATCAATATTTTTAGATTCTTGTCATTCCCTTGAAGACACTCTCTCCCTCCCTTTCTGAGGTCACACAAACTTTGCTTTGGACTCCAAACTATTAAATTTTCACATTACTCATTTTAGGTGTCTGAAAAGCTTCTTACTCATCAGCCCATAGAAGGAAGTGTTCTTTGTAAATTTTTTTTTCCCTTTTTAAGACAAATAAGAGATACAGATCTCAGCAACAGAAATTAAGTCTCTTCCAAGCCATTGCAACAAGGTGTCTCCAAGCCTGACTTGAAGTCCCTCGTCCTTGGCACACACTTGCTGGTTTTGCTTCATGATCAGAGCCCTTTGCTTCTGTAGGCACTGCAAAAAAAACCCCATCTGTACCAGCTGAGGAAATCAGGAGTGCTTTTCTAACCAGGCAAAGTAACTGCAGGATAAGGTAGTGAAGTTGAATTAATTTCCCACAGGTCACCAAACACTGTGTCGAACATTACTGACTTTTGGTAGTCATGAGCTTCAGTTAGACTTACACTCCAAATAGAGCTTAACAGCTGCATAGCCCAGTGTCAGCTTCAGGAGCTCAGCAAGGACTCCTGTCAGCTCTGCCTGGAAAGGAGATGAGCATGTAACAGGAAGTGGCCTGTGAAGCAAGAAGCAGCCTTCCTCATTTACCAAAAGTTCCCTTTTCTTCTCAGGTCCTCTTCCAGACTCATTTGGATAGCAGAGGAATAGAC